>WNWK01000040.1:0-457500 GCA_009830355.1 Cherax destructor
CAACCCTCGTAGGTTTCAGCAAAATTAACAAGTAAGGCACTTAGCTGACCAGGAGATACTGTAGATATGTAGACTTCTTTGATGTAGGAGCTGGTAACGTGGTCGGTCTTGAGGCTGTTTGCTTGCTTGAAGTCTATCTCTCTATAACATCGTAATCGATAAAAATTACGGCACACCGCTGCTCACCACTTGTCGTGTGGGTCTTGGGAGAGATATATAGGAGGTCAAAGATACTCCTCGTTGGATGGTTACGGTATATTTACAGTAAGTGAAAGGAGAGTCCCGCACACCGTCTGTCTCGCCTGTAGGTCTAACGTAGTGAGGCAGTCTGCCTATGATAGGCTGTGCACCTGCGCTGAGCCTCTGACGTCAGCGGGTACCGTGACGTCACACGCAAAGGGACCAGCTGTATAAAGATATACTAAACAAGTGTATCTATGATACTGACACGACACAAGGTCACCATTGCCTGCCTGCCGCCATCAAGGTCTCCACCGTCTGCCTGCCGCCATCAAGGTCACCACCGCCTGCCTGCCACCATCAAGGTCTCCACCGCCTGCCTGCCGCCATCAAGGTCACCACCGCCTGCCTGCCACCATCAAGGTCACCACCGCCTGCCTGCCACCATCAAGGTCTCCACCGCCTGCCTGCCGCCATCAAGGTCACCACCGCCTGCCTGCCACCATCAAGGTCTCCACCGCCTGCCTGCCACCATCAAGGTCTCCACCGCCTGCCTGCCACCATCAAGGTCTCCACCGCCTGCCTGCCACCATCAAGGTCTCCACCGCCTGCCTGCCGCCATCAAGGTCACCACCGCCTGCCTGCCACCATCAAGGTCACCACCGCCTGCCTGCCACCATCAAGGTCACCACCGCCTGCCTGCCGCCATCAAGGTCACCACCGCCTGCCTGCCACCATCAAGGTCACCACCGCCTGCCTGCCACCATCAAGGTCTCCACCGCCTGCCTGCCACCATCAAGGTCTCCACCGCCTGCCTGCCGCCATCAAGGTCACCACCGCCTGCCTGCCACCATCAAGGTCACCACCGCCTGCCTGCCACCATCAAGGTCACCACCGCCTGCCTGCCGCCATCAAGGTCACCACCGCCTGCCTGCCACCATCAAGGTCTCCACCGCCTGCCTGCCACCATCAAGGTCACCACCGCCTGCCTGCCGCTATCAAGGTCTCCACCGCCTGCCTGCCACCATCAAGGTCTCCACCGCCTGCCTGCCACCATCAAGGTCACCACCGCCTGCCTGCCACCATCAAGGTCACCACCGCCTGCCTGCCGCCATCAAGGTCACCACCGCCTGCCTGCCACCATCAAGGTCCCACCGCCTGCCTGCCGCCATCAAGGTCACCACCGCCTGCCTGCCACCATCAAGGTCACCACCGCCTGCCTGCCACCATCAAGGTCTCCACCGCCTGCCTGCCGCCATCAAGGTCACCACCGCCTGCCTGCTACCATCAAGGTCACCACCGCCTGCCTGCCACCATCAAGGTCTCCACCGCCTGCCTGCCACCATCAAGGTCACCACCGCCTGCCTGCCACCATCAAGGTCACCACCGCCTGCCTGCCACCATCAAGGTCTCCACCGCCTGCCTGCCACCATCAAGGTCTCCACCGCCTGCCTGCTGCCATCAAGGTCACCACCGCCTGCCTGCCGCCATCAAGGTCACCACCGCCTGCCTGCCGCCATCAAGGTCACCACCGCCTGCCTGCCACCATCAAGGTCTCCACCGCCTGCCTGCCACCATCAAGGTCTCCACCGCCTGCCTGCCGTAATCAAGGTCACCACCGCCTGCCTGCCGCCATCAAGGTCACCACCGCCTGCCTGCCACCATCAAGGTCTCCACCGCCTGCCTGCCACCATCAAGGTCACCACCGCCTGCCTGCCACCATCAAGGTCACCACCGCCTGCCTGCCGCCATCAAGGTCACCACCGCCTGCCTGCCACCATCAAGGTCACCACCGCCTGCCTGCCACCATCAAGGTCCCACCGCCTGCCTGCCACCATCAAGGTCCCACCGCCTGCCTGCCACCATCAAGGTCACCACCGCCTGCCTGCCACCATCAAGATCACCACCGCCTGCCTGCCACCATCAAGGTCACCACCGCCTGCCTGCCACCATCAAGGTCACCACCGCCTGCCTGCCACCATCAAGGTCACCACCGCCTGCCTGCCACCATCAAGGTCACCACCGCCTGCCTGCCACCATCAAGGTCACCACCGCCTGCCTGCCACTATCAAGGTCACCACCGCCTGCCTGCCACCATCAAGGTCACCACCGCCTGCCTGCCACCATCAAGGTCCCACCGCCTGCCTGCCACCATCAAGGTCCCACCGCCTGCCTGCCACCATCAAGGTCACCACCGCCTGCCTGCCACTATCAAGGTCACCACCGCCTGCCTGCCACCATCAAGGTCACCACCGCCTGCCTGCCACCATCAAGGTCTCCACCGCCTGCCTGCCACCATCAAGGTCACCACCGCCTGCCTGCCACCATCAAGGTCACCACCGCCTGCCTGCCACCATCAAGGTCTCCACCGCCTGCCTGCCACCATCAAGGTCACCACCGCCTGCCTGCCACCATCAAGGTCACCACCGCCTGCCTGCCACCATCAAGGTCACCACCGCCTGCCTGCCACCATCAAGGTCACCACCGCCTGCCTGCCACCATCAAGGTCACCACCGCCTGCCTGCCACCATCAAGGTCACCACCGCCTGCCTGCCACCATCAAGGTCACCACCGCCTGCCTGCCACCATCAAGGTCACCACCGCCTGCCTGCCACCATCAACGAACTTCATGGTGGTACTTCCCACCTACACCATCTTGTCATACAAGCCTAATGCTGCAGAAGAGTTCTTGATCCAAGGAATTGGAGCTACCCTCCACCTGGATCAGAATGAGTTTTTTCATTCTTGTCAGCTGTAAGGGTTTAGTGCTTCCTTCCTAGAAGTGTTTGTCTCCGAGTGCATATCTTGATCCCAAGATCAAGGTTTCTTTGGTGGTGTACAAGTGACGTGACGCCTTAAGTAATACAGTGGAAAACGCTCGGCCTAGTTTCAGAACAGACTAAATGAATTATTCTGTTCTAGTTTATACCCAAATATTCACTCAGACTTACATGCTCTTGTGTCTTTATTCTGCAGGAGAATTTGGTTAGTCTCCCTTGTTATATTCTCCTCGTTCCGTCTCCTTATGCATGAATCTGCATATATGTATACTTATAGTCAGAAGACAGTGAATGTTGTATCTTCAATGAGATATTCTCTCTCTCTCTCTCTCTCTCTCTCTCTCTTCTCTCTCTCTCTCTCTCTTTCTCTCTCTCTCCCTCTCTTGGGTGATTTAGCTAAGCGTTGAACATCAGTAGAGTGAAAGAACATTAGTTATATTGTTTTTTATATTTCCTGGATTTAGCTGAAGGATAGATTTATTGTGCAATTATAATTATTGTAAAATATTATATGTTGACATTATCTAGAGGAGCAATAATATTAAACTACACTTACAAAGTCTCTCGTATCGATAATTGTGTTTTACCAAGCTGTGCTGTGAGCCCAGGTTCTGTGCAGTTTGTCTCCAGCTGGGTATCTGTAGTCAAGAGTCGGGTGCTGGTATATAATCAAGAGCAGGTGACGGTTCAGGTTCCCACATGGAGAGACAGACTCCACCAACCTCTGCCCGGGGATTTAGCATATCACCTGAGGATAGCAGAAGGGGTTAGCAATTTTGGGCAAAACTTTCCCACGAGTATCCAGCATTGGCGTCCATGAAGTCTAGATAAATATTTGTGGAGAACGTGTTTGCCACAGTTATTAACACAGCTTGAGCGGCTAGTTTATTGTGTACTCGCTCTTGACTTCTCTTCTGTTGCCCCCTTTATATGTTCATCTAGCATCTGCCCTCAAGGGAGGTTCCTTGACGCTGGTGAGGGGTTCTTGATTTAGGAAATTGGATCTGTGCTCCAGTTCCCTGAATTAAGCCTGAATACCTTCCATCTTCCCCACAGGCGCTGTATAATCCTAGGGGTTTAGCGCTCCCAATTATAATAATTTAGGATCTAGCTTCTCTCTTTCCCCTTGAGAGGTTCCGACAGTTCGAATGTTTTTCACTATTGCTGTGAGCGAAGGCTCAAATACCTACAGTTTCTTCTCGCTCGCTTTTCCTTAACCAGTTCCGGTCTCATTCTTTTGCCGTTGCAGTTTACACTGATGGTTCTAAATCCTCTGACGGTGTCGAGTTTGCAGCAGTGTTCCCGGACAGTGTTGTGAAGGGGCATTTATTACTCTCTGTTAGCATTTTCACAGCTGAACTGTATGCAATTCTCATAGCAATTATCTGTATTGCATCTATGCCTTCCTCATCATCTGTGGTAGTCTCAGACTCCTTTAGTGCTTTCCAAAACAAAAAACGTTTTCTGCTGGGGTCCCTGGTCATGTTGATGTTCAGGCGAACTCTGCTGCGCGGTCAGCAGTACATGACTTTCCAGTTTCATGTAGACGTATTCCATTCTCGGACTATTTTGCTGTAATCTCTAGCCACCTTCGCAACCGTTGGCATCATCGTTGGTCTGAGTTGATTCTTAACAAATTACATTGTATCAAGCCGAGTTTTGGATCCTAGTCTTTGTCACTGATGTTGCTGGGAGACTACATTTCCCCGTCTTCGCATCGGGCACACATGTCTCACTCATGGGTATCTCGTGGAGAGGCGCCCATTTCCAATCTGTGCGAATTATCAGGTTTCAATTTCAGTTTGCCGTATTCTATTGGACTGTCCTGTCTGTCAGCGAGCATGCAGAATTTATCTACGACGTCGTCACTGTTCTAACACTCTTACTTTATCTTACCTCCTCGCTGACGGCCCCACCTTTGACACAGACTCCCTCTTTGACTTTTTGACAGCAACATATTTATTACACAACCTTTGATTATACTTCGTTTGGTACTCCTCGCTGCCCTTACTAACTCTACCTCTATTATACTTTCCACCTTTGCTAGTCTCAGGTCAAACAGATTAAACAGCACTCGGTACCCTGCACCGCTGTATGACCCTTGTGGGTTTAGTGCTTATTTTTTATTATAATAGTTTATTGTGCACCCCGTGCTTATCCTGTGAGAGGTAGCTCAAAAATAAATAGGATTACAAAGGTCACAATGGGTTTGAGTCAGACTCCGCTGGGCATTTTACATCACTTGAAGGAAATATTAGTTATCTCATATTTTACAATTACTTCATACAGTTGTTGCAAGCAGCACAATATGGAATACATTTTCAAAAATTTGATATCTCCTTACCACTAAAAACATTGGTCATAACTGGATTGCAATCTCTCTAAAAACCGTTCATTGACCTGGCCGATGCAAAATTTTAGATATTAACAAAGAGATGTTTTAGCATATCCTGTAAGGTTGTCATAGTGGTATGTTCGAAATGTTAGACCTCTTCAAGTAGGGCTTCTTGGCGCGGTGAAGAGGCTATAGGTCTGAAGAATTAGACCTTTTGGTCTTCTTCCTCTGACCGAAACTAATTACCCCCCAATCCCCTCTTCCCTATCCCATCCTCCCCGTCACCCCTTTCCCTTTCCTTCGGGGTCCATCTTATTCCATTGAGGTCCTTGGTGGTGTAGTTTGCCGTGGAATCTGTATCATCTGGAGATCCCGATCCCTCTTCAGTCTACAGGGGTGGGGGAGGTTTCGGGTGTCTTTCAGGTGACGGGTGTATCTCTGGAGTCTGCCTGTCGGATTCCAGGAGGTGGTGGCCGAAGGAGGTATGCTTTGTGGCGGGTTTCTGACCACCCTCCCTTTTGTCTACCGAGGTGGCTCGGTAGATGTAAGGTTGCTATCCCGGATTGCTGGTTTACTGGCTTGAAGGGTAGGGTATGGCACGGGTTCCATGCTGCATCTGCACTACCGGCTGTGCTAAGGTTGTCCTCTTGGGCACAAAAGGGGAGATTTGCAGTCCTTTCCTCCCTGGGAGCTGCCCCTCCACTCTCCCCCTTAATTTCTTCTTTTTTTTGTTTCTTTATTTTTTCTTAAAAACAAAAGAAAAGAGACTTAACCTCCTCCTCCTGGGCCCCTTCCTGTAGCAGCACCCTCTGACGACCCTGTCTTGTTATCAGACCATTCCTCGGACTTTTCTACTGCCCCTGTATCTTTTGTGGGTGACATTTTGTCCCACGCTCTGGATACAGAGGCTTGGCCAGACTCCTTTGACACCTTTCACCTCCAAACGTCTTTGACTATTCTTCCGGCTTCTCCCCATACGATGCGACGGTTTTCGGGTCGCATGTCCACCTCAAAACGGACCACCTCCGGTCCTGTATCTAAATGACCATGACCTGATGACACTATTTTGACTGACTCATTCTTCTCAGAAAAGACCAACACGACAATCACTTCCTTTATATACTATGCCTCATAGTACACAGTGGACGAGGTTTTTCATTCTACAACCGACATCTTCAGAATATCTTTCTGATCATAGTATCAGCTAGGCCCTCCTACGCCATGTTGGTCGTAATATTCAATTTCATGCTCTCAAGTGGTGCATGCATCGTCACAGTACAGAATGCTAGCCAAGCTCACAACCTTTATCTTCTTACAACCATAGATGCCATTCCTGTGACAATTGAAAAACATCACTCTCAATTCTTGCAGTGGTACTGTCATTCTACCACATACCATTGTTCAATATAATTTCCAGACATGTGGTGATGCCATTCTGGAACAGCCTTAGCGCCAAAACCTTCCGATCCTTAAAGTAGACACGTATATACTGCCTGCCCTCGGGCGGAGATGCTACCGCTGCAATGTAGCTAACTTAACCTTTGACTGCCATGAGCTTCCATCATCGGTTTATATTGTGGGACACCGTTTACAAGTCCGACAGGTGACCCCTACACCACAACAGTGTAGAAATTGCTGGCAGTTTGGCCATCCAGCAAAATATTGCTGGAACATGGCTGAATGCCCAGTCTGTGGTGCCGATGACCCTACCTGCTTAATTGTCATGAAGCTCATCCATCTTATTCTCACTGTTGCCAGGTTTACTTGAATGAACATGAAATCAGTTGTCCCAAAGAGACAGAAGGTTTTACTTAGGCCATGGCACTCTCTCATCTACGCCTCCAGGGGAGACTTCCCTGTATTTCTATTCTCGAATTACTAAGAGACCCCCAACCTCTGGGGTCCCAATTCCCATGGTCTTCCCTGTTTCACACCTTCCACAGTCACCTTTATATCTAACTTTTGCAGTCCTGGACTCCGAGGTCCCTACCTTTTCACCTCCTACTATTCTCCAAACTTCAACTTGCAGAAGCTTCTATGTCTACAAGACCTGCACAACAGCTCCTTTCCCTCACGTATCTACTTCTTCAAAGTCCAACAAATCCCCAAAGGGTAAATATTCATTTCCAGTCTCAGTACCTGGATCTTTACCTCTTACTCGTTTTGTTGCGAGTGTGTAGGTCCATCATCCCCCTCGTACAGTACCTTTCTCTCCTGTCCATACTAGTACTCACTTTCTGACACCAGAGATGTGTACGGATATACATGTAAGAACACTTAGAAGCTTAGAGAAGAGAAGAATCAGCCAACAGCTGCACTTCCACAATGAACCAATGCCAACGTATTACAGAGGAAGGCTGCCCCTTTACTCAGACATTTTCAGAATTCCTGAGAAGCTGGCATGGGTGAACAATAATCGCAAAAACATAGTTCACTCGCATATAAAATAATGGCACAGACATGACACGGGTAAGATAGGCACTTTCCCTTACTGGCTCAATCAAAAGAAAAAGGTATGAGAATTGAGACGTCTAGAAAGCAACTAATAAATTATGGCCCTGGCAAGTTGTCACGTCCTCGCTTCCCTCAAATTAAACTACAAAATATACTATATGGATCCTAAACGCACAACTCTACACTAATATTACAGATATTGTATTTCCTGCATAAAATGACAGCATAAATTTTAGGACTTCAAGCAACTGTATTATGTGCACAATATGAAACGTAAGATATTGAAATTACGCAATATATGTATTTAATGCGATAAATTGTAGTATTTAACCTTAACAAATTCTATTTTTTTTCTCTGGAACTATTATAATTTTCCAAACTGATATGTCTATTTAAAAGAAAATTGTCTGAGTGTTTGCAGGTCACATTTTATTAGTTTCGTTGCGTTTCCTGGCAAAGGCTGAGCTTGGCCTGTTGGTATCGGCCCTCACGGACGGAAAAGACATAAACCAGCGGTTGCTTGAACTGTTTTCTAAGTTCGCTCTGGATGAGATTAAGGAGGACGAAGGAGTTTGGGTAAAAGGAGCTCCTGGAGAGCACAGTGTGCCGAGCAGGTTTGAAAGTCCGAAGTTTTGAGCAGTGAATGAGATAGGTAATGGTACCGGTACGATTAGCTCGTTTGATGCTATCCCTTCACAAGAAGCTGTTGTGAAGGCGTAATGGTAGGCGTCCTTCGTGACGTATCTTTAATTTCTCAGGCCAGAAGGCAGTGAGAAAGGGACAGTGAGGAGATCAGGCTACCGAAGACTTATTCTTCGAGAAAAGCTAAATGACAGTTGGAAACTTTCTCCCGCGTGAATTAATTGTTCCACCAACGGTGAACTGTGACCACAGTGTGCAAGGTCGACGAGAAAGCCCACCGGGAGGTAGGTACCATTCCTTCCCTGAACCCTCGAAATCAATTGGAGGAAACGTAGGAAGCCATACAGACACTGCTAGTTCTTGTATGTGACCGAGAGGTTAACAGCCACCACGGTGTCACCCGAGCAGCTCTTTTCCTGGGGGAAGAAAAGATGATCAGTGGCCAGCTTTATGTGCAACCACCTAATCTGAAATCGGGATGCCATTGAATGTATAGGAAATATTGCACTTAAAAGTACTAAATCCTCTGCCCCTGGCCAGACTGTATTGACCGCTGGATGCTGAAAAAAATTCCCATCGTGGTCCTGTGTAAGATGTTAACCTGTGAATGACCACGGGCTAACTCGCCCGTGATCATTCTGTTGCAAGGCACGATGACGGTCAAATCTGCATATGGGCAGTTGTGGCACCGAGGGTATCAGGGTGAGAGAAGCTTGTATACCCTTTAAAACCGCTTCCACAAGCCTGACATTCTGGACGCCCAGGTCTCCGCAGACAGGTTTCTGCTCTCTCGTTCTCACGAGCCGTACCCCTGTAATTCTTGAATGGATTCGGAAAAAAAGAATTGATATAATCCGTGTTACCACCTCAGTCGCCCTGAACTGGTGAGGTGGGCGAACCAGAGAGAGCGTACATGCTTTAAAGGTTCAGGGCTCTCAACAGGGGATATGTAAATATATTTGGTGAAGCTCCTAACCTGGATAGTTCATCGATTTATGTGATTCTGGGGGCTGTGAGGCAGGAGGGAAACGAGATCGTAAGTTTGACTCTTTAGTTCTCGCTATTGGTATACCGCTCTCTAGAAGGGCTAGCTTTTTTGGGGCGCCCTGGATTACTGATGGGGGATTTTAACAATCCTTCATGCTCTTTGCGTCCTGGGGCATGGCTAGCGGTGCCTCGAAGGGATTGCCATCTATATTTTTTTTTATATTTTAGATTTCATTTATTATCCAATGTTTCAGGCATGTTGGCCCAGCATAAAATGTTACTGGGAGCGGCGTTTAACATGGGTCGGGCGTCGCCCCCTTGCCATCTTTGCATAGCGGGTCACTGAGGGAGAGGGAGTGTGTTTGGCCCAGATTGGACGTGGCCTCATTGCATTGGAATTTTATTTTCATGTATTAAATACGTACTAGCTACTAAGACCACACCTTCCTTTTCTATTATTTTTCATTGGTGATATTTTTATTAGGGGTGTTTTGTTTGTTCCCTGGGGCTATCAACATAACCCTGTGGCCTCATCCGTCTACCCACTAATAACTATATTTGAGTTGAATTACACACATGCAACATCTGGGTATCTTTAGTTTGTAGACGTTTAGTCATCCAGTAACTTTATCAATATAATGCAGGGATATAAACAGAAGACTGAAAGAGGAAGTAATCAGTCCCTCATCCTTGCAAAATTATATACAGAAGATAGTAGAAAATGTGGTAATCGGTCCCTCGGCCTAGGAGCAGGTATATATTCAGTACCATAACCTAGATTAATCTAGACTTCGGTACAGAATACCTGCTCCTTGTCTGAGGGACTGATTACCTCACCATATACTGTATGTATAATTCTGCAAGGATGAGGGACTGATTACTTCCTCCATTAATCTTCATTTATATCTCTGTATTGTGTTGATAAAACCACTCGTTAACTGTCTACAAAATAAAGCTACACAGATGTTGGACGAGTCTAATTAGTCAACTTGTCGGTTCTGAATATCATTAATATAATGTTTGTAGCTAAGTTTCCTGAACGCTAAAGGGTTCCATAATAAAATATATAATTAATTTAATAAGGGTTACAGAAAAACTTCCTTTGCACTTAACATAGAGGTAAAGTGTGAGCATGTGATTGTGTCTAGGTCTAAATGTAATGGAGAATTACCACAACTAATCTGTGGTACACAATGAGACAACGTCTTGGATCACACTCAGACGTCACCTTCCCACAAGATGCTAACTAGCAAGATGCTTGGAAGACGAATAGTAGGAGTTTAAAGGAAACTCCTACTTAAACTGTACACTACATAGAACAAACGCGACACACGCACCACACCACACCCACACACACCACACCCACACACACCACACCCACACACACCACACCCACACACACCACACACACACACACACACCACACATACACACACACACACACCCACGCCACACACACACACACACACACACACACACACACACACACACACACACACACGCCACACACACACACACACGCCCCGATGGCATGGTGGCTAGCGCTCTTGCTTCACGCACGGAGGGCCCGGGTTCAATTCCCGGCGGGGCCGAAACATTTCGAAGTGTTTCGTTACACACACGTACACAACAGGCCTAGTGTCTAATCGACATGTGCCTAGGACAAAATGGTAACTAACTAACACACACCCCAATCCAACTCCAACCTACATACCTAACTACTTTAGGTGTCTGCTGCAGAATGAAGCGACTGAGCAACAAACTGCTGACTTGTATGGTATAAAACGTAGAGTCCAAGACACCAGCTCGTCCGGAAAGGCCTCAAAACCCCACCCAGCTGAAGACTACACACGACAGCTTGCTTTGAGAAAGACTCAGCTGGCACCACCACCACACCAGCTGCCTGGAGTAAGACACACAACTGACTGGGAGACTGTAACATGACTTGCCCAGATAAATGTCACAACACTCACAGTACATCAGTGAGAAACAGCCAATGACCAGCATGAACGAATATTGCATCACACTTCATAATGTACTGATCAATCAGCAGCACAAGTCTATATATGCAAATAGGAAACATACATAATTTATATATGTCCACAAAACATACCCGTCCACGCTCCTTCCTACCTAGAACATTTATTGTAACAATAAAATGTACATAAAAGCATAAACGATAACTGTCCTTACACAATAGCAGCGGTGAATAGCTAATTATTTATTCCTTTGCCTCTAGTATTTCAGCTTTGAATATTTCAGACTCGGAGAATAAATAGGCAAATATATACTATATTCTTACACATTTATGCTTTTTACTTAGTACATATACAGTTTAACTGTATCAGTATTTGTTGAAAATTAATGTGCATTGAAACATTAAATTGATTATAAACAAGCTATGGAGTATAGGCCGGCCGGTATCCTTTGTCAGGTTATGTGAGATGATTTTTTCAACACGTTCTTTCGGCATCTTCGGTGTTATAAAATGGTCTTGTGATCAGAAGAGTCCTTATAAATAAGAGGTTTGACACTGAATGTGACTTAAGGTAAATCACTGGCCACTCGGTCGGAAGAGGAGCCAGATATACAAGTAAAAAATTCTACAAAAAATTTCATACAAGACATTGTAAGAAGTTCATCGAGATGCCTCTGAATAAACTGTTGGTTGAGACCCCTGACAATTATAATATTTTGACTTTTATGTTGAAGTATATGGGAGTCTACATTATCTGTCAGCAAGTTAACTGGGTCTGCTTGCAACTACTGAGGTCTGTACATTGCTCATGCTAATATGGACCATTGTCAGAACATCGTTTCCAGGTGATTAGGAATAACAGCATTAAGAAAGTGGGTGAGTGTACGTTCAAGCACAAGGCAAATGCCCTTCATAAGCGTTCCTGACTCGCCGCATCCATTAGGTGTAATGGACAATTTTATCAAAATTCTCCAGAGTCCTTCGTTCAAATGTCTCATCACCGACGATCATGTCAAGAAGAAAAGTGTCATGTCACTGTGCTTGAAACTCAACAGTGGTAATAAAGCCATTAATGTTAGCAGACAAGATGCTGCTGGACTGTCTCTTCATGAATATGTTCAACTTGAGTGATTCTCATTCTGTCACTCTCATTCTCATTCTTTTACACAAAGGTTTTGCAGGATTAGGTTAAGAGGTCCGGCCTTTATTTAAAAGTTAGAAGATGTTACCTTCCTCAGCTTATTTCAAAGCCTCTTTGTTGTTGAGACATACAAATAGGAAACAGGAAGATGGAGCCACATGTGGGTCAGCGATTTCATTTGGACAACTGATTTCATTTCATCAATGACATTATGGTGTACGAACATGTTCCAGCCAATCTATGAACGAATGATCTCAGATGAAGTGATGTTATTGAGAAGGGTGCCCGTTTACCCGTCTTGTTGTGTAGGTGTCTTCTTGTCCACGAAGTGGAGCCAAGTGTGGTACTTGCCAACCTTGGCCTTGTATATAACAGTAAGGCGACCCACATCCGTCTGGTGCTGAAGGCTCTGGTGAAATGACAGATCTGTCCAGGCCTGTTTCCTCTTCTGTCAAGAAATCTTAGATGAGACGCCGGGCAAGTAATCCAAAATAGTGGAGTATACTCTAGGTGTGAGCACCCTGGTGCCTCGAATGGAGTCTTGCAGCCTCTATTGTCCAGTATCAGATACGCCTTAGTGCTGTTAGCTTCCTTGCCGCCTTGTTTCCAAGGATTACTACGTGCTTCTTCAAAATTAGTTTGGAATCAAATTTTACCCCAAGGATATTAGTCTCATCCCTGGATTCCAATGATTTCCCATTCTTTCTTTCCACCATCATGGAGTTTAGAGACCATCATTTGTGTGCCATTTCTCTGTAAGTTATAATCTCTCTCCCTCTTTCTTTTTCTCTCTCACTCTTTCTCTTTTTTACACAGGGTTTGACAAGTTTAGGCTAAGGATTCCTAACTTTATTGACAAGCTATTGACAAGTTAAGGATTCAAACTGTTACCTACATCAGCTCATTTGAAAGCCTTTTTCATATGAAACATACAAGTAGGGAACAGGATGAAGTTGGAGCCATCTGTGGGACAGCATTTTCATTTCATCAATTTACTTTATCTCGTTGACATTATGCTGTACGAATGTGTTCCAGACTCGAGTCATCCTGGGGATAAATGATCTCAGATGAAGTGATGTTCTGGAGAAGGTTACATCCAGAGTGAAGTTGTTGCTTCTCTCTCTCTCTCTCTCTCTCTCTCTCTCTCTCTCTCTCCACTCAAGGAGTTTACAAGGTTAAGTTAGGGGTTCTTGCCTTTATTTACAAGGTAAGATCTGTTACCTACACCAACTTATTTTAAAGCCATTTTGTTATGAGACAAATAGGGAGCAGGATGACGTTGGAGTCGTCTGTGGACCAACGATTTCGTTTAGTCAGCTGAATTTATTTCGTCGATGCCATGCTGTAAGCATATGTTCCAGTCACAAGTCATCCTAGGAATAAATGGTCTCATGTGAAGTGATGTTCTTCAGTAGGATACAGTCAGTGTAGTTGACGTTTGCTGCCCGTCTTGTTGTGTACATAACGGTAACACCACCAACATCCCTATAGTGCTGAAGGCTCTGCTGAAATGACGGATCTTTCCGTCATGACGGATCTTTCCTATTCTGCCAAGAAGTCGTGGATGAGACGGGGATGCAGGCAATCCAAGAATGTGGAGTATACTCAAGCTGTAAGAGTACTTGTGCCTCGTACAAAATCCTTCAAACACTCTCTCTCTCTCTCTCTCTCTCTCTCTCTCTCTCTCTCTCTCTCTCTCTCTCTCTCTCTCTCTCTCTCTCTCTCTCTCTCACACACATATTCACTTCTCTCTCCTTTCATGTCACGCCTATTATTTATTATCTTTCCTTCCCTTAACCCTCTCCTCCTCTGGGTTTATATACGATTGTACTATGTACTTTTTTGTACAACTATGAATTATTATTTGCAATGTCTTCGAACGATTACGTACTACGTTGAACTTCTCTACAGGTGTTTATCTTTTCTAGAATGTTTCATATTTTTTCTCTATTCTCGTATCTCTTAGTGGAGTATGTGGTCTTAATTTTATATAAAATAACGATTAGGCTGAATGTGGACGATATAAATAAGGAACGGATAGTGGAGAAAAAATTGATATAGCTACTTTTATACTGCTGCTGCTACTGGTAGTGCTGTTGCTACTGATGGTGGTGCTGCTGGTGGTGCTGCTGCTGGTGATTATGGTGGTGGTGCTAAAATAAAACCCTGACATTCTGTGCTGTTATATTCTCAAGGTGCTGAGACACGAGCCCAAACACTAATACACAAATCAGATAATATCACTATAAAAAAAGACAAGCTTAATTAAATGCGAGTAATAGCATAAACATTACAATCAGGCATTTATGATTTATTGAAAATATATGAATAACGGGAATAATCATATTTATTAAACTATTCACTCACATTACGATACGGCTTTTACCTCTCCTCTTAGTAATGGCATTTGTGTCGTGATATATTTTTTGAATCATTAAGGACCCGCTGCTGCAATAAACGAGGTAATAAGACTGATTTGCGTGCAGCGTCGAGTGGTCGTTACCAGAGTGGTGAGAAGAATGATTGGAATGATTATTACCTGTAATCATCGCAGGTAGAATGATTGGAAAGATTTTTTGCTAATAACCGGTGGCAGATAGAATATTTGGGAGGATTATTGCCAGTAATCAGCGGCATAGAGCCATCGAGGCTGGAGATAAGCCATGTTGCTAGAAATTCAATATTCTCAAAAAACTTAAACGATGTGATAGGAAGGGTGGTCATCCAAGAGTGATGGGTATGCAATAGATGCGAGTGAACCTGTCATAAAGAGGTTTTCACCCACTATTTCATTACTGAGATGTTTCTTAATATTGCTAAGTTTTTAGCAGCCTTGCTTTGCAAGGTTTAGCACATGGTTGTCTATAATTTCAGTGTTCGAGAGTCATCCCTGGAATGTTGACTTCATGACTAAGCACGATATGATGACATCCCACTTGTCTGAAGTTCATCAGTATGAGTTTTTTGATGAGCCTCGAGGCGTTAAAGCAACTAAACTTATAATGACTACACTCTAACTTTTGCATGTATCCTAGACCATAAGAATAGTGAAGCACTGCTATATGCCTACTGACATGTGCTAGACATGTCCAATTCGCACTCACCCACGACCACTCGTGTACCTGCCCAACCTATATTTACTGATACCGAAAGTTCTTGCTTCAACAACGGAACTTAAAAGTTTGTTTTCCTTATCTATAAGTCTGTTGTCAAACAAGGGCTTTCTTATATTCTTCCTAAATCTGAATTTTTATAACTTAAATCCATTTGCGAGTCCTGTCTTGTTTAGACATTTTCAGTACCTTATTTTCCCTTTATTCCGGTCTACTAACTTTATATTTCAGTAATTGCCTCTAAATTTCTATGCAATTCCAGAGCGGAAATTCAGTGCCTTCAGCCTATCTTCGTAGAACGATGCGGAGAACCACTTAATGTTTTTTCGTATTTTTTTCAGCGTATTTAATTCAATATTTACTTTGTAAACAAGAACTGATCAGAATGTAAATGAGGTCCATGTCAAAGATAAATATAGACTGAGGTCAACCTTAGGACTTCTATTAATAATGTTTTTTATACAATGCCAAGAATTCTTTTATGTTCATTGCAAGCAGTTTACACTGTTGTCTTGACTATATTTCTTCTAACAGGAGTTCCTAAGTCTTTCAGATTCAGGATTGGAATCTCAAGGTTGTCCACATTAAATTGAACCTATTACTCATTATCAAAATATGTACTTATCCAATGTCCTTTTCGAAAATTTTAGTGTTTTAGGGTAATATATAGTGTGAAAACCATGCAGAGGTCGGAGCACAGAAATAAAAGTGTGAGGTTACCAAAGTTACACTACAGTTTAATGGTGTGAGGAGGAGTTGTTGTGATGGTTTGCACATTAACAGAGCTGGAGCAGAATAAAATGACGGAAATGGTGAACAATTTGGAAGGGTTGGAAGAGAAGGTTAAGGAGGCTTTGAGTACCAAAGGCTTGAGCATCCAGAAGGCTTGTGTGAGCGTGTTACATCTGAGTGAAGACGTCAGAAGACGTAGAGACACACATCAAAAGACTTGATATGGTACTTGGTAAGCTTGAAGAAGTCAATTTGAAGATCAAGTTTCTTGGTCACGTAGTCACTCTAAAGTAAATGCTGTACAAAATTTTCCATCTCCCAATACTGCTGATGCCGTAAAATCCTTTGTTGGCTTAGCGGGTTTACACAGATCTTTCATTGCCAATTTTTCTTCTTCAGCTGCATCCCCTTATTGAGTTGTTTGGACCTTCCATCAAGAAAGAGCATTCCTAACTCTCAAAGAAAAGCTAACTTCTGCTCCTATTTTGAAATTCCCAGATTTTTCAAAGCCTTTGTATTGTAGCCTTTGTATTGGCATAGGTGCCGTCCTAGCTCAAAAGATCGATAGTAAGTACAACGCAGCTGCATTTGCTAGTCCTGCTCTTACAAAGGTTGAACGTAATTATATAGTAACTAAATAATTCAGTATGTGTTAGCCGTGATGCTACGGACTTCAAATACTGTCAGGTCAGCAGAGTTCGAACCCTGCTAGACACTCCGCAGTGAGGCAATAGTCAGTCAGACACGTACCCTCAGGCAGACAGGACAAGACTACAGGCTTGGCTTCCTACTACCTATTCTCAATATACCAGTTTACCGTCTCAGAGTAAGACAGGGAGCAAAGGCCGGGTCACCATCTGGAACAGACCTGGGCCGGGAGAGTTCCGGCGAATCCAGGAGGAGGAGGAGGAGGAGTGATTATCATTTACCACCTGTACTCCACTTAAGGACCCTTCACGATAAGACTCCCATGCAAAAATGGCCCGTTTTTTTAACTTCTTCCATTTGTCGACAGGCTTGTCTGTGCAGGTTCCTGTTATACCTTCTCCAAACCTTATACTTAGCAGTAGCAGCCTCTCTACAACGGAAGCCGAACCAAGGCTGATCTGAAGTTATCGTAACATACGTGGTTCTCAACGTCACCTTGGAGAAGAGCATTCCAATCGGAGCAAAGGGCCGGCCAGTTACCTCTTTCCCACGGCCAGGTTGCGCGTGTAGATCCTTCACCTCGTTATGTTGGAATTTTCAGTGTCGTAAAGAGAACCCTGTGGTCAGATCTAACATTGCCAAGGAGTTTACAAGTGACTGTATCTTCAGGCAGATCCTTCATTGCTGGGTCGAGGGAGGAGCCAGAGACGTGAGTAGGGAAGTTAACAAAGTTTGTCAAGCACTGCAATGAGTTCATCAAAATTCTTCTGTACAAGATGTTGGTTGAGGTCACCATCAATATGTTGACATTTATGTTGAAGCAGAAGGGAGTCCATATTTTCCATCAGAACGTTGATGGTGTCTGCTTGCTGTACAGAGGTACAGAGTTTTGCGTAGCTTGAAGAACGTCATTTCTAGACGATTAGAAATGTCAACACTAATGAGGTGGGTATTTGCACATTTAGAAAAGCATAGGGCAAGATCTCCTTGGCCTTGCCTGTCTCGTCTCATCGATGAGGAGTAGCCAGCAATTTCAGCAAAGTTTTTCTGTGTCTTGTCCAAAAATGTCTCAACGATCATGTAAGGACGAAAATGCGTGATCTCATCAACATTGGTAATGAAGCCTCAAATGTTGGCAGACAGGATTCTGATAGACTGTCTCATCATGTTTGTATTCAGCTTGAGTAGATAAGTCTGCAATGTGTCCTTGAGACAGGTAGGACACTGAGACAGCCACTGGGACGTAGCTCTGTGGTCTTGTTTAAGACACAAAACCACCTGCTGAGCCGAGATGGGAGTAGCTGGGTGAGTGACATGTGTATTCACCAGTTCTGATAACTTGCTGGAGTGTTCCAAGAATTAATCCATAAAGAACTGTTGAATCTGTCTATCAAGTTTCTGTTTGTTACGACAGTGTTCTAATTGATGTCCCCTCTTGTGGCAGTAATTGCATCTGGTATGTCGCGGGCAGTTGTCAGTGTGTCCCTCTGGTCACAGCTGGAGCATTGCCCTAGTACCTGGGATGGTGATCTACTATTTCCTTCACTGCTGCCGGTGAGCCTGACTGTGACGCTGTGGGCAGCTGCCTGTTTCACTTCCACGATCTATTTCACTCCCTCTTCCACGTCCTTTTCAACGTCCTCTTCTACGTCATCGTTCAGCTCTACCACATATATCTCTGCTGGCGATGCTTTGACCCGGCAGTACTTGTTCAGGTACAGTATCGGTCACCGGATTGTAAGCTACAGCAATCACTGCTGCAGAAAAACATGACCTGGGGTCGACAGATGGCTCTTTCTCTCTCGATCGTTCTCTCCTCTCTCCTCCTCTTTCTTGTTTATTTCTCTCTCTCTCTCTCTCTCTCTCTCTCTCTCTCTCTCTCTCTCTCTCTCTCTCTCTCTCTCTCTCTCTCTCTCTCATACTCTGCCACTGTCTCTTTGCATCCCCTCTTTCCGCCACATAACTTTGAAGTCTTCTGATCCACAGATAAGACGTTTCGTGTGTGTGTGTGTGTACTCACCTAGTTGTGGTTGCAGGGGTCGAGTCATAGCTCCTGGCCCCGCTCATAGCTCCTGGTCCCGTGTGTGTGTGTGTGTGTGTGTAGTTTCTGACTGTATTATTGGAGCGAAAGGAAGAAAGAGGTGAAGTAAGAGAGGAATATACACGCAAAGATATTCAGACAGACAGACAGACAGACAGACGACAGACAGACGACAGACAGACGACAGACACAGACAGAGGTATGATAAAGCTCATGGCGCAGGGAGAGTGACCCAGTAGCGGCCAGTGAAGATGCGGGGCCAGGAGCTATGAATCGACCCCTGCAACCACAACTAGGTGAGTACACTCAAAGGAGTTGAGAGGCCAAAATCAAGTGTGCTAGAGAATGGATGAAGTATAGAAGGCAAAGGACCCAGGAGAATAAGGAGAGTAGTCGTAGAGCCAGAAATGAATAAGCACAGGGAGGCCCAACGACAATACGAAAATGACATAGCAACGAAAACCAAATCTGACCCGAAGCTGTTGTACAGCCACATCAGGAGGAAAACAACAGTCAAGGACCAGGTAATCAGGCTGAGGAAGGAAGGAGGGGACATCACAAGAAACGACCGAGAAGTATGTGAGGAACTCAACATGATATTCAAAGAAGTGTTCACAGAGGAGACAGAAGAGACTCCGGAAAGGTGAGGTACAAATATCAATTGTTGGACACAATACATACAATCGAGGAAGAGGAAAAAGTGAAGAGGCTGTTAAGCGAGCTAGATACCTCATAGGGGATGGGGCAGGATAACATCTCTCCATGGGTCCTGAGAGAGGGAGCAGAGGTGCTATGTGTGCCACTAACAACAATCTTCAACACATCTATTGAAACAGGGCGATTACCTGAGGTATGAAAAACAGCAAATGTAGTCCCAGTTTTTAAAAAAAGGAGACAGACTCGAAGCAATAAACTACAGACCAATGTCACTAACATGTATAGTATGCAAAGTCATGGAGAAGATTGTCAGGAGAAGAATGGTGGACCACCTAGAAAGGAATGAGCTTATCAACGACAACCAGCACGGTTTCAGGGACGGGAAATCCTGTGTCACAAACCTACTGGAGTTCTATGACAGGGTGACAGCAGTTAGACAAGAGAGAGAGAGAGAGAGAGAGAGAGAGAGAGAGAGAGAGAGAGAGAGAGAGAGAGAGAGAGAGAGAGAGAGAGAGTGGTGGGTAGATTGCGTTTTTTTGGACTGGAAGAAGACTTTTGACACAATTCCACATAAGAGATTATTGCATAAGCTGGAAGACCAGGCATGTATAACAGGGAAGGCACTGCAATGGATCAGGGAATACCTGTCAGAAAGACAACAGCAAGGCATGGTACGTGAACCACCCTCAGAACCCTGCAGCCAAACATACTATCCCAATACAAACCACACTCCACACTTGCAGCCTCCCACCCCACAATATGCAGTAGATTCCCATAGCATCCAGCTAGGTCCCACACTCCCCCAGCCCCCACAAACCCCCCTGAATACAGTGTTGGAGAGAAAACTGAAGGTATGGTACACCGACGCTGATGGAATAATGAATAAGTGAGAGGACTGGCACGAAAGAATCAGAGGCATCACCAGACATCAGTTCTCACAGAAACCAAGCTCACGGGAATGATAAAAGACGCCATCTTTACAAGTGGATATCAGATCCTGAGGAAAGACAGAGGGAACAGAAGGGGTGGAGGAGTGGCACTGCCCATCAAAAACTAAAGGGATTTTGAGGAGTTGGAGAGAGGAGACAGAAGAGACAGAGGAGAAGCAAGGGACTACATAATAGGAACAATTCAGAAGGGAGGTCCCAGGGTGATGATTGCAGTAATGTATAACCCACCACAGAATAGCAGGAGGCCAAGACAAGAATATGATGAGAGTAACAAAGCGATGGTTGATGCACTGGCTGAAGTGGCCAGAAGGGCCCATGTGGGCAGGGCAAAGCTATTGTGGGTGATGTCAGTCACAAAGAAATTGACTGGGAAATCTTCTAGCCACATGGGGGCCCAGAAACGTGGAGGGCTACGATGATGGATGTAGTACTGGAAAATCTAATGCATCAACACGTTAGGGACACTACCAGAGAGAGAGAGGAGAGGACAAACGAGCAAGACTGGACCTAGTATTCACCTTGACAGGTGCAGAAGACTCAGATGAGTCACAGGGATGTTAGGAAGTATTTCTTCAGTCATAGAGTTGTCAGGAAGTGGAATTGTCTGGAAAGTGAGGTAGTGGAGGCAGGATCCATGCGAAGTTTTAAGAAGACATATGGCAAAGCTCACCGATCAGGGAGTGACCTAGTGGCGACCATTGAAGAGGCGGGGCCAGGAGTTATGGCTCGATCCCTGCAACCACAATTAGGTGAGTACACACACACAGAAACACACACACACACACGATGTTAGGAAGCATTTCTTCAGCCATAGAGTAGTCAGGAAGTGGAATAGTCTAGCGAATGATGTCGTGAAGGCAGGAACCATACATAGCTTTAAGGTGAGGTATGATAAAGCTCATGGAGCAGGGAGAGAAATGACCCAGTAGCGGACAGTGAAGAGGCGGAGCCAGGAGCTGAGTCTCGACCCCTGCAACCACAATTAGGTGAGTACAATTAGGTGAGTACACAGAAACACACACACACAGAAACACACACACACAGAAACACACACACACCACACACACACGTATACACATATCAAGGTTTCATGTTATTTGCCCATCCCTGCCACTCTCTATGATGAGATGGTGAGGCTATCCAACACCATCACTTTGTTGCTGAACCACTGTGTATGTGTGTGGGGGTGTGTTGTGTGTGTGGGGGTGTGGGGGTGTGTGTGGGGGTGTGGGGGTGTGAGGGGGTGTGGTTGTGTGGGTGGGGGTGTGGTTGTGTGTGTGGAGGTGTGGTTGTGTGTGTGGGGGTGTAGTTGTGTGTGTGGGGGTGTGGTTGTGTGTGTGGGGGTGTGGGTGTGTGTGTGGGGTGTGGTTGTGTGTGGGGGTGTGTGTGGGGGTGTGGTTGTGTGTGTGGGGTGTGGTTGTGTGTGTGGGGGTGTGGTTGTGTGTGTGGGGGTGTGGTTGTGTGGGGGTGTTGTTGTGTGGGTGGGGTGTGGTTGTGTGGGTGGGGGTGTGGTTGTGTGGGTGGGGTGTGGTTGTGTGTGTGGGGGTGGTTGTGTGTGTGGGGGTGTGGTTGTGTGTGTGGGGGTGTGGGGGTGTGTGTGGGGGTGTGGTTGTGTGTGTGGGGGTGTGGGGGGTGTGTGTGGGGGTGTGGTTGTGTGGTGGGGTGTGGTTGTGTGGGTGGGGGTGTGGTTGTGTGGGTGGGGTGTGGTTGTGTGGGTGGGGTGTGGTGTGTGTGTGGGGTGTGGTGTGTGTGTGTGGGGTGTGGGGTGTGTGTGGGGGTGTGGTTGTGTGTGTGTGTTGTTGTGTGTGTGGGGGTGTGGTTGTGTGTGTGGGGGTGTGGTTGTGTGTGTGGGGGTGTGGTTGTGTGTGTGGATGTGGTTGTGTGGTGTGTGTGGTTGTGTGTGTACACTCATCTATTTGTACTCACCTATTTATGGTTGTAAGAGTAGAGTCACGGCTCCTGGCCCCGCCTCTTCTTTGGTCACTACTAGGTCCACTTGCTGCTCCATGCGCTTTATCATACCTGTTCTTAAAGCTATGTATGGATCGTTCCTCCACTACATTACTCTCCAGATTGTTCCACTTCCTGACAACTCTGACTGAAGACGTACTTCCTAACATGTCTGTGACTCATCTGAGTTTTCTAACTCTAGCTGTGACCCCTTGTTGCTGTGTCCTATCTCTGAACAATTCTGTCCCTATCCACCTCGTCAATTCCTCTCAGTATTTTATATGTCGCTATCATGTCTTCCGATTCCCTTCTGTCCTCCAGTGTCGACAGGATGAGTTTTCTTCACTACTTCTCGTAGGACATATCCATTAGCTCCGGGATTATTCTTGTTGGTTTGTCCAGTTTCTTGACGTGTTTGACCAGGTGTGGGTTCCATACTTGTGCTCCATAATCCAATATAGGCCTGACGTACACGGTGTACAGTGTCGTGAATGACTCCTCACTCAGATGGCGAAACGTTATTGTTAGGTTTGCCAGGAGCCCATATCCTGCAACAGTTATTTGGTTGATGTGAGCCTCAGGAGATGTGCTCGGCATGATGCTCACCTCATGGTCACTTTCCGTTAGTGAGTTTTGCAGCCTTTGTCCTCCTAATTTGTATTCTACCTGCGATCTATTTTGTCCTTTCCGACGTTTTGTGACTGTACACTTGGTGAGGATAAACTCCAGGACCTATTTGTCAGATCATTAGTGCAGCCTGTCCATATCCTGTGTGTGTGTACTCACCTCACCTAATTGTGGTTGCAGGGGTCAATTCATAGATCCTGGCCCCGCCTCTTCATTGGTCGCTACTAGGTCACTCTTCCTGCTCCATGAGCTTTATCATACCTCTTAAAGCTATGTATGGATCCTGCCTCCACTACATCACTTCCCAGACTATTCCACTTCCTGATAACTCTGTGACTGAAGAAATACTTCCTAACATCCCTGTGGTTCATCTGAGTCTTCAACTTCCAACTGTGACCCCTTGTTGCTGTGTCCCATCTCTGGAACATCCTATCTCTGTCCACCTTGTCGATTCCTCAGTATTTTTATGTCGTTATCATATCCCCCCTATCTCTCCTGTCCTCCAGTGTCGTCAGGTCTATTTCCCTTAGCCTCTCCTCGTAGGACATGCCCCTTAGCTCCTAGACTAGTATTCTTGCAAACCTTTGCACTTTTTCTAGTTTCCTTACGTGCTTGGCAAGGTGTGGGTTCCAAACTGGTTCTGCATACTCCAATATAGGCCTAACGTACACGGTGTACAGTGTCCTGAATAATTCCTTATTAAGATGTCGGAATGCTGTTCTTAGCTTTGCTAGGCGCCCATATGCTGCAGCAGTTATTTGGTTGATATGCGCCTCAGGAGATGTGCCCTGTGTTACTCACCCCAAGATCCTTTTCATTGAGTGAGGTTTGCAGTCTCTGACCCCCTAGACTGTACTCCGTCTGCGGTCTTCTTTGCCCTTCCTCGATCTTCATAACTTTGCACTTGGTGAGGCTGAACTCCAGGAGCCAGTTTCTGGACCAGGCTTGCAGCCTGTCTATATCCCTTTGTAGTTCTGCCTGGTCCTTGTCCGATTGAATTCTTCTCATCAACTTCACATCATCTGCAAACAGGGACACCTCTGAGTCTATTCCTTCCCATGTCGTTCACAAACAGGAACAACACCGGTCCTAGGTCTGACCCCTGTGGAACCCCGCTCGTCACAGGAGCCCACTCTGACACCTCGCCACATACTATAACTCGCTGTTGTCTTCCTGACAGGTATTCCCTGATCCATTGCAGTGCCTTCCCTGTTATCCCTGCCTGGTCCTCCAGCTTTTGCAGTAATCTCTTGTGTGGAACTGTGTCAAACGCCTTACAGTCCAAGAAAATGCAATCTACCCACCCCTCTCTCTTGTCTTACTGTTGTCACCCTGTCATAGAACTCCAGTAGGTTTATGACACAGGATTTCCGGTTCCTGAAACCATTCTGGTTGTCGTTGATAAGCTCATTCCTTTCTAGGTGCTCCACCACTCTTCTCCTGATAATCTTCTCCATGACCTTGCATACTATACATGTCAGTGACATTGGTCTGTAGTTTAGTGCTACGTTCCTGTCTCCTTTTTTTAAAAAATTGGGACTACATTTGCTGACTTCCATACCTCAGGTAGTTGCCCTGTTTCGATAGGTGTGTGTGTTAGTTTCCATTTTTCCTAGGCACTTGTCGATTAGACACTAGGCCTGTTGTATATGCGTGTGTCTGTCTGCGTGTGTGTGTGTATGTGTGTGTGTGTCTGCTTGTGTGTCTGTCTGCGTGTGTGTGTGTGTGTGTGTGTGTGTGTGTGTGTGTGTAGTATGTGTGTGGGTGTGTATGTGTGTTGTTAGCACGTATGTTTGTATGCGTGTGTTGTGTGGGTGTGATTACACAGCTTTAAGTTAAGATTCATTTAATCATTAAAATTAAAACACCGAATAGGTAAAATTGGTCTATTAGGAAGAACTCGTTTAAAATTAAGTCCTTTGTAAAATTTTCTCTTTTACGTTTAAAGAATTTTTTTTTATTTATGATAATGTAAAAAATAATAATTTTATACTAAAAGAACCTTACAAAACTTGCCTAACCTTATTATAACGAGCGCAATTTAATTTAGCCTAATCCAACTAAATATATTTTAGATAAATTTACAATAATTTAATAATAAACAATGAAATATATATTTTTCGAAAATCGCAAGTTTTATCTATTCGGCACGACACATTAATACAACACACACACACACACACACACACACACACACACACACACACACACACACACACACACACACACACATATATATATATATATATATATATATATATATATATATATATATATATATATATATATATATATATATATATATATATATATATATATATATATATATATATATATATATATATATATATATGTAAATTTTTGGGGGGACGGGGGACGGAGAACTCTAAATAAAGGTGTTCTAGTTTAGAAAGATTTATAATACCTTTAAAGTATTTTTCCATAAAATGATAAACATCCATATGAGACTGGGAATGTTTATGTATCTTCCTTCGCATAAGACAAAAGAAGCAAGAGTGTAATGGAAAATTTTTGTTGGAAGAGTTGTTTGTAGGATAGAAAGTAGGATCGCAGAGGAATAAGACAAATTTATGAAGAGTAGATGTATAGCCAGGTGTTTACACTGAAACTAGTTGTGAATAATACTGCGATGACAGCAAAGAAATGGTTATCGTATTTATGGATTAAAGAAATACGATATTTTAGAGAAGCAATGTGGGAGATGTTGCAGATGTGTAAGATAGGTAATAGGCTACTAAGAGCAGTATAAAAAGTTTTTGTGTGGATAATGAGACTCAGGTTAGGGCATGAAGATAGTAGGGAGGGGATGCTTTTCCCAGTAAAAGGAATGTGTGGTATCCACATAGTTTTAACATATTGATGGAATTGGAAAAGAAGTGAATGCAAAGTGGGACTTGTCACAGTTGCTCTTTGCTGATGACAGTTCTTTTGTGAGGTTCTGAAGAGAACTTGCAAAGGCGGAAGAATTTGGAGGGTACATTAAAGAAGTGATTTAAAAGTGAATATAGAAAATAACAAGGTGACGTGATTAAAAAAACGTATAGACAATGAAAATTGGATATGAGACTGGAGTATGAAGAGATGTTTAGGAATGGACACATCGGCGCACAGGTATATGAAAGACGAGGCGAAAAATGGTTAGTGGTGTGTTGAGGGATCTGTGGAAGAAAAAATATCAATGGAAGGGAATGTATGAGAGTACAGTGGTACTCGTCAGTAAGAGGATTGGAGGGGTCACATCCCTGCTCAGAAAAATGATAAAAATTGAAAACCAATCATAAAATAAGGATAGATTTATAAAAAATAATGAGCACGACGTTATTACACAAAGGATAAAAGATAATGGAGAAGCAAGAATAACCACCACAAGCAATTAAACTCATTAACTCGTGTGAAATAGGAACAACACGAGGGTAGCGCGTTAGTACAACTCAAACTAAGGGAATACTAGAGGGGCAAAGGAAGATGTTTGAAGGTGGCCAGGGCGCTGTGTGCAGGGGCGGCTGCTGCGCTAGAGAGCAGGTCAGCTAAACAAGTTTCCTTCTTCAGCAGTAATGCTGCTGCTGCTCTGTTAATCCTGAATTATGCTGAGGAAGGGGGAGAGGTTGCTGTTCTTCATGAAGATGGAGTACACGTCGTAAAGGATCAGCATATCTGAAGGGTAGATAACCAGATGGTGGCTGATTCTCCACCAGCTGAGCATCAGTCAACTGTACATGAGAACACTTCTAGGTCTGGGGGAAATTAGTCTGACAGATGGGCTGGGATGAAAATATAGGGCATAAAAATGTTACACGATAAACAAGTCAGCTGCATAAGGTCAAAGCAAATGGGTGGTGAGTTAACATCTGTAACCTTGTATAACCCACATAAAATAGAAATGGCAAAAAGGACTAACACAATCTACAATTAAGAGCAATAACTCACAGCACTAGTAACGCGAAGATTATCCCCCAACCAAAAATGTTAACAGTACGTACGTAGCTACCTGCAGTAGGTGAACAAGACGAACTTTGAGTTTGGGTCATGGCTCTCCTGACTACACAAAGAAAGGTAAAAACAAGAAAAATTAAAATGAAATACACGTGTAATGCCTGATTCATGCCTATCTCGGTCCTTCTGACTGTGATGGCTGGCGAGGGATACAGATTCGTAAACGCAGCCAACTACAGCACCGCTAAGCAGAAAAATAAGTTTAAGGCCCATCTGAGTTTTATCCATTATATAAATAGCGCTTGTATATGTTGAAAGAGGGGAAGGGAGATGTTATGAAGACGGTGTGTGTTACCTTCGATAACACATCGTTTCAGAGAGCTGAGAAGTGGCTCTTGAGGTGGTTTGGGCATTTAAAAAGGATAGAGGATTATAGGATGAGACACAAGGTGTATAATTCTGGGATGAGGGAAAGGGTGGAAAGGGTCGTCATGTGAGGGAGGGGGTACAGGAGACTGTCAGGGCATGGGACTTCAGCATCCATCAGGCTTGTGAGAGAGATCATCCCTCAGGGTTGTGAGAGGGAGCATCCCTCAGGCTTGTGAGAGAGGGCATCCCTCAGGCTTGTGAGAGAGGGCATCCCTCAGGCTTGTGAGAGAGGGCATCCCTCAGGCTTGTGAGAGAGGGCATCCCTCAGGCTTGTGAGAGAAGGCATCCATCAGGCTTGTGAGAGAGATCATCCCTCAGGCTTGTGAGAGAGGGCATCCCTCAGGCTTGTGAGAGAGGGCATCCCTCAGGCTTGTGAGAGAGGGCATCCCTCAGGCTTGTGAGAGAGGGCATCCATCAGGCTTGTGAGAGAAGGCATCCATCAGGCTTGTGAGAGAGAGCATCCATCAGGCTTGTGAGAGATGGCATCCCTCATGCTTGTGAGAGATGGCATCCCTCAGGCTTGTGAGAGATGGCATCCCTCAGGCTTGTGAGAGAGGGCATCCCTCAGGCTTGTGAGAGAGGGCATCCCTCAGGCTTGTGAGAGATGGCATCCCTCAGGCTTGTGAGAGAGGGCATCCCTCAGGCTTGTGAGAGAGGGCATCCCTCAGGCTTGTGAAGAAGGCATCCATCAGGCTTGTGAGAGAGATCATCCCTCAGGCTTGGAGAGAGGGCATCCCTCAGGCTTGTGAGAGAGGCATCCCTCAGGCTTGTGAGAGAGGGCATCCCTCAGGCTTGTGAGAGGGCATCCATCAGGCTTGTGAGAGAAGGCATCCATCAGGCTTGTGAGAGAGAGCATCCATCAGGCTTGTGAGAGATGGCATCCCTCATGCTTGTGAGAGATGGCATCCCTCAGGCTTGTGAGAGATGGCATCCCTCAGGCTTGTGAGAGAGGGCATCCCTCAGGCTTGTGAGAGAGGGCATCCCTCAGGCTTGTGAGAGATGGCATCCCTCAGGCTTGTGAGAGAGGGCATCCCTCAGGCTTGTGAGAGAGGGCATCCCTCAGGCTTGTGAGAGAGGGCATCCCTCAGGCTTGTGAGAGAGGGCATCCCTCAGGCTTGTGAGAGAGGGCATCCCTCAGGCTTGTGAGAGAGAGCATCCATCAGGCTTGTGAGAGAGGGCATCAATCAGGCTTGTGAGAGAGAGCATCCATCAGGCTTGTGAGAGATGGCATCCCTCAGGCTTGTGAGAGATGGCATCCCTCAGGCTTGTGAGAGAGGGCATCCCTCAGGCTTGTGAGAGAGGGCATCCCTCAGGCTTGTGAGAGAGAGCATCCATCAGGCTTGTGAGAGAGGGCATCCATCAGGCTTGTGAGAGAGAGCATCCATCAGGCTTGTGAGAGATGGCATCCCTCAGGCTTGTGAGAGATGGCATCCCTCAGGCTTGTGAGAGAGGGCATCCATCAGGCTTGTGAGAGATGGCATCCATCAGGCTTGTGAGAGAGGGCATCCCTCAGGCTTGTGTGTGTTAGATCGGTATGGAGAAAAATTTTTTTGACTTGACGTGCTGTTAAAGTGTAAGCAAATTAACATTTACGAAATGTTTCAGGGAAACATTTTAACCAGATTTGAGTTCCAAGGACTGAACGTGCGGTGCCTGCACTCTGGAGGAGTGGTGGTCATGTTTATATATGGAGGATCATGGCACTTGTGATGGCTGCGCGCTTCTGGATGATGGTGACTGTTTTAACTTTTTATGTTAGTCATTGTACCCTGGTGGGAGACGGCCATTGTTCTAAAAAATATCTTGTGTAAAATAAAAATTATCTTTTTAAGGAAACGTATGAAACGCAAACTGTGGAAGAAGCAAAATGAAATTCTAATCAAAAGTTCTGCCTAATAAAATGTCATGTAAAAATTTGATTGTGCCTTTGTTACTTTAACTTGTTTATATATTATTTATAGTGCTCCACTATAACTTGCGTGAACTATTAACACTGAAGAAGATGAGCATTGTGTATATTTGTGCCTTTCTATTTAAGACACAAGTGTAGAGGAAGGCATTTTTTGTAGCAACATTTCTTTGTATAGAGCTGTATGAAGTCATTAACGTCAGAGTGAAAAAAAAAATCGCTGCCTTAATTTGTGACCTGAAGATAATGAAGAGTTCCTCATATTCATGGTCCTTCAGTTGATCCAACTTCGTGGACAGTAAAGTACAGCTGATATACCACAAGACGGACAACCATCAGCACTCACTAGGTGATCATTCATCCTTGGGTTCCTGTTCCTGTTTGATTCCCAGGCACAGTCCCGACCCGGGTCTTGTCTATGAGGTGACCTGGCGTTGGTTTTCCCCTGGGGGAGTGTCATAACATCGTCCTGTCTTGATATCTTGCAGACGAGTTTTGCCTTGGGAAGAGAGGTTCCCCTTTGTCTTCTCGTACACTTACTGTACAATGTCTTCGTGCGCTGATGTTCATTTCAGCATCGGTAAACAGGAGACTTGCGCTGGTGTGGGTCGTCAGGCGGCGGGACACGGATGGTGGCACGGGTTGACATCTCATCCTTGGGGGGTTTACAGTTTGCCGCCGCTGCGCACTGTTCATTACGCATTCCTGATGTTTCATATTATATATATTTTTTCTTTATACTACCTGAATCAGACTTTGAGTTGACTTCACGTAGGAAAACAGTTTCTAACTTATAAATTCTTAAATTTTTACTCCCAGTTCTTGAGATATTGAATGAGACCCTAAGGTTATCATTTAAAATATCAAAATATTCAGAGTAATAATTCTTTTATAAAAATCACAAAAATAAAATTGAGCAAAAATAAAATATTGATTTTTCGAATGCCTGAATAATCAGGTGTAACTAAAGAACTACAAAATCAGCAAAAATATCTATTTTTTTTTTGAAGTATTGGAGATTAAAATTTGCTGTATACAAAACGACGAAGAAAATCTTTTTAAGCGTTAGAAAAGCACCATCGTCGAGGGCTAATAAGTGATCTTGGCACAGAGGAATGATTTACGATCTTCCCTTCATGAAGGGTAAACTTCCGGCGCGATGACCAGTTACGGAGGAGATACGTATTCCATCACTTGAGATGATCCCACCAATCAGGGAGCGAAGATGTGGTATATCGCCGTGCCTGCCAATCAGGCTGCAAATCGGATCCCTCGCCTGGTTAAACTGACGAATCATGTGGGATGATGGATTTCGTTATCACTGCCGACCAATCATCTGCTCGTCTGCAGTCTCTGCGGAAATAAATCTACCAATAAAATTGAGGAATTAAACATCGTAAAAAAAAGATATAGCAGTAGAAAGAACACGACAATGTCTTACAGCAGAATATTACAATATTATTACGAAGAAAAACGTTGGCGAAGGTCTCTAATCAACCATTCATTATTTATTTACTAATTTATATACTTATTTGAGAGAGAGACATGTACATTCTTACATGCACACGCAAATTACATGTACTAGAGAATTACACAGGAAACTCACTCGTTTTGCGCTTTTATTCTCAAAGAAAAATCATTTAACTACCTGGCAAGCTGCTTCCATAAGTCCCACTGAGACTAAATTGATTAAACTGCCTTAACAAGATGCTAACTTAAGTACAAGATTTAATAAAGGTCGGGGTCACCGCTGGCTTGACTTAATTAACCCGGCAAACTTCTGCGTTGCTATTATGTACTTAATGTTGCTTTATTTATTCCTAATCTGGAAGTTTGTAGCTGCATCTATCACTGCTGCTGTTGCTGATACTTCTGTTGTTGTTCTCTACAGGCTCTTGACTCCGTGGAAAAGGAGCTATTTTTTCCCTCCTCAGAGTGAATCAAATCGCAATTCATCTTTCTCCTATTTTCCATTCCGTTTTTAATACCTTTTGTTGACGTTATGGAGCACCCTCTTCCATAACTCTTATTTTACTATAATTAGATGGAGTAACAATGCATTGCACTGGCTTATATTAGGTCTAACAATGCAAGCATTGCACTGGCTTATATTAGGTCTAACAATGCCAGCATTGCACTGGCTTATATTAGGTCTAACAATGCCAGCATTGCACTGGCTTATATTAGGTCTAACAATGCCAGCATTGCACTGGCTTATATTAGATCTAACAATGCCAGCATTGCACTGGCTTATATTAGATCTAACAATGCCAGCATTGCACTGGCATATATTAGATCTAACAATGCCAGCATTGCACTGGCTTATATTAGATCATATGTTGGGTATCAGGGAGAACTTAAAGCGTAATTTTACAGTTTTTTCTTCGTGTATTTCTCTATAAGAAATTTAAGTATACAGCAGAATCTGACTTCTCGTCTCTGGCTACATTTCGCTGTTGCATTCACCACCAGAATACATTTATGCCGCTGCTAGGAAACATTCATCTCACATCCAGGAAACATTCATCTCACTGTTAGGATACTTGCATCCTTCTGCAAAGGATGCATTCAGCCCTCATCCAGCATATATTCATCCCACTGCCAAGATGCATTCAGTCGACTGTCAGGATGCATTCAGTCGACTGTCAGGATGCATTCAGTCGACTGTCAGGATACATTCAGTCGACTGTCAGGATACATTCAGTCGACTGTCAGGATAGTTACAGAACAATTTGGTGCAATCTGCATCGCCAGCAATATTAATAACAATATAAAAATAAAATTAACCTCTGGGCAATCCATCTTGACATGTCATAACAATAATTGCCAGAGAGAGAGAGAGAGAGAGAGAGAGAGAGAGAGAGAGAGAGAGAGACCGTTTTTATTATATTTTCTTTGCAGGAAATAACAAAACGTTTCACAATAAAATTAAGGCCAAAAAAAAATCATATACATTTGCAAATGGCAGCGAATACTATCTGGTGGTCAGGAGTTATTTCGAAATAATTATATTTCTAATAAAAATTTGAACGGGTTAATATGGATTGTTCGAAAAAAAAATCCCGTGATTTTTTTTCCTCACTGAAATGCTGTTATGACAGCTGATATTGTCAGTGTGTGCGCGTGTTCGTGTGTGTGCGTGTTCGTGTGTGCGCGTGTTCGTGTGTGCGCGTGTTCGTGTGTGTGCGTGTTCGTGTGTGCGCGTGTTCGTGTGTTCGTGTGTGCGCGTGTGTCTACGCGTACTCTCTTACTGCTGCTTTGGTCAAGTCTCAGCTCTTGGTCTCCCCTCGCAGCTGGCCGCTACTGGGTTCACTCTCTCATACCTAGTCTTAAAGATGTGTATGAATCCTGCCTCCATCACCTCGCTCTCCATATAGTACCATTTCTTGACCACTCCGAAACTAAGGAGAGGTTACTGATGCCTGTGCCCCCCTCCGTGTTGCAGACATAACGTCCTGGGTAATAAGACTGCTCAACTGACACAACAATTTCGTCCAATCTGCATCAAGAACAGTAGTAATAACTATAAAAAAGAGATTTAACCTTTCAGTAATTTGTACGTTATCATGTCATCCCTCATTCTCCTGTATTCTCCCATCAGGTTTATCTTCTTTTGTCTCTCCTCGTAGTTTGTATTCCTTAGCTCTAGGACTAAGCTCTCAAACCACTGATGTTTCGCAGTTTTTAAAATGCTTAATCAGCCGTGGTTTAGTACTGGTGCTGCGTACTCCAAGATGGGCACGAAGTAAGTGTTAGTGTCGTGTGATTCCCGAAAACTAATTTTAGGTGTGTGCGTGAGTGTACATGACATCTCCACTGCCTCCAGCCGCCGCCTCGCTGCAGCATTTACAACCCATGCTTCACACCCATATAACAGTGTTGGTACCACTATACTTTCGTACATTCCCTTCTATGCCTCCATGGATAACGTGTTTTGTCTCCACAGATACCTCAACCCACCACTCACCTTTTTTCCTTCATCAATTCTATGGTTAACCTCATCCTTCCTAAACCCATCCGCTGACAAGTCAACTCCCAAATATCTGAAAACATTCACTTCTTCCATAATCCCTCTCTCCAATGTGATATCCAATTTTTCTTTATTTAAATCATTTGATACCCTCATCACCTTACTCTTATGTATGTTCACTCTCAACTTTCTACCTTTACACACTCTCCCAAACTCGTCCACTAACCTTTGCAACTTTTCTTTAGAATCTCCCAGAAGCACAGCATCATCAGCAAAAAGTAACTGTGTCAACTCCCATTTTGTATTTCATTCCCCATAATTTAATCCCACTCCTCTCCCCAACACCCTAGCATTTACTTATTTTACAACCCCATCTATAAATATATTAAACAACAATGGTGACATTACACATCCCTGTCTAAGACCTACTATTACCGGGAAGTAATCTCCCTCTCTCCTACGCACCCTAACCTGAGCCTCACTATCCTCATAGGTATTAATTCCAATAGTTACAGCACTTGCTGTTTCCACTTTAATTATTTTCAATGGTTATCCACTCTGTGAAGAAAAATGACCTTGTTCCCCTCAAGCTCCATTTATTTCCTCAATAACGGTCGACTCTTGACGTCTCTCAAGCAGTTATTAAGAAGTCTTTTATTTATTCTTTAATTTCCTTCTATAACCTTATATGTGCTGATCATATCTCTTCTTTAGTGCTACAAACCTTTCCGCATTTTTTTTCAGCTGTGGTATCAATTTTAGTTCTTTTTGCGTTTTTTAATTTACCAGTCTATTTTTTTTTTAATTGTGGACACCACACAGTTATTTTATATTGCATTTTTTTGCGTATTCTATATTGCAAATAGCGGTTTTAATATTTCTGCGTCCATTTATTTAAAAACGTTTTTATAGTTGTCAGCGTAGCACAAGAGTTTCTCAAAATTTGCTTTACAAGAGATTCCGGTGACTATTTTTTATTAATCCATAGGTTCCTTTCTCTGATGAATATTTTGTATATTTTCTTGCATGGTCTATATTTTTAATGTGACTTGATTTTGCTTTCTGCCATTTCCATCACATAGCATTTATCTAAACCAAATTCAATCATCAAATCATCACTTCTTTGTTCAATTTATCTAAATCATCTTGAAGAGATTGTAGTCATTTTTACTATTTATTTTAAACAAGGTTTTCGCATTATTTGCCAACATATTTGTGTAGCTTTTATTCCATTTGGTAAATCAATGAAATAGACTGAAAATACTTTTGGAATAAGAATAGTGGTACCCCACTGTGACTTTCTCCATGGTCATATATTTCCTCGTCTAACTGTTCGCATTATCCCATCAAGGAATCTCTCAGAATGAAATAATTTGCTTTTTATTTATCCTATATTCTGTTGTTTACAAGTAGAAATGTGCCTAATGCTTTCTTTGTTTAGATAGATATAAGCCAGCCCTTCATTTCTTAATCAATTTCCATAACTTTCTCATATCTTAAAAGACGCGAGATACTTGAATTTGCAAACCCAAATCAGAGTTGTTTAAAAGTTTAATCAGCTTTCAAGGCAGGCGAAATTGCAGAATATACAGAGAACTTTCACTGTACGTATAAATATAGTCAAGCACATAAATTACTGGGACCTTTTGAAGTCTCTTGACTTGTACTCCTTGGAACGCAGGCGAGAAAGATGCATCATAATTTACACCTATAAAATCGTAGCGGGATTAGTGCCAAATTTGCACACGAAAATCACTCCCTATGAAAGCAAAAGACTCGGGAGGGGGGTGCAACATACCCCCAATGAAAAGCAAGAGCGCCTTGAGTACACTAACTCGGAGATAACAAAATAAGTATCATGGGCCCAAGACTGTTCAACTGCTTCCCAGCATACATAAGGGGATTTACCAATAGACCCCTGGCTGACTTCAAGAGGGAGCTGGACAGATACCTAAAGTCAGTACCTGACCAGCCGGGCTGTGCATCGTACGTTGGATTGCGTGTGGCCAGCAGTAACAGCCAGTAACGGCCACGGGGATGTTGATCCCCGGAACACCCTCCAGGTAGCTTTTCTCTAAAGAATTTCCCCCCACATTTTTACGAAAGCCCTGCTCGCTGAAACAGGCATATAGTTTATAAAGATTTCTCTCTCAACGTAATTACATACTGACACACTTAATTCCGTCATCCATTTATTCGCAGTTACCTTCATGTAATGCAATCTTAATGGTTTTCCGAAGTGGTTTGCATAATTCTTATGCACATTCTTGCGATGCCCTTGATGCGGTCCCCTCGGGTTCAACTAATTTTTTTCTTGTCTGCCTCCAGTAGTAATATCCTTACTTTTACTTCAGTTATTTCATCATCCATTTCAGCTGTGTTTGGGACTTATAATATATTTTCTACGGGGTGTCCCGTAGCTCCATCGCTAGCGCACTTGCTCACACACTGACGTCCGGAGTTTGACTCTCCGGTACGGCTGGAAAACATTAGGACGTGTTTCCATAAGACACCTGCTGTCCATGTTCACCCATCAGTTTAAAATGGGTACCTGGGTGTTAGTCGACTGGTGTGGGTCGCATCCTGGGACAAAACTGACCTAATTTGCCCGAAATGCTCTGCATAAAAAGTGACTTTCTATATAGTAGTATGTAACTGATGTCAGCTAGGCCTATATACCATGTGTATGTACTTGTAGAAATAAAGATATTATAATATTATTATACTTAATCTCCTTATTTAATGCCTAAAAGAACGCCGCCTTCTTTTCCTCAGTGATTTTTTTAGTCATCCCTCATTCGTTGTCATTAATATTTAGTTTATTTTTAACGAATAATAATAAGGGATTTGGTTCCACCTTACTCTTGTCTATTGTTTCTTCTTTAGTATATTTCTCCTTGCATGTGTATATTCACTCCTGGTTTATTTGAATTAATGATAAGTTTCTTGATTAACCCACTTCGTCTATTGCTTCTAAGTTATTTTTGTTTTAACCCTCCAGCACCTACTACTAAATCATTCCTTATTATTCCTCATGCGTTTCTGGGAGTAAATGATCTCTAAAGTGTCAGTTGAGGTGTGTTACAGGACTTGTACAAATTATTCATAACTTTTCCTTATAATATTTTATTTAATTTAGTTTCTCTCGAAACACGACTGTAAAGCATTAGATATCTTTGTCTTTTAATCTAGTCGTTTTTTATGCATTTTTTTCATCTCCAAAGTCATGGTAACTTTTCAGGAATTGTAACTTCGGTATATTTTGTATTAAAAGTCTTTTCAGTACCAAGGAATATTTATTAACATTAGTTTACATGCATGTGTTAGCTACTAAGATTTTCTTATTTATTGTATTAAAATTTCAACATTATTAGTGTCTAGTTGTATTAGATTTAATTTTCCGGACCCTGAATTGTTTCTTCCTCCTGGCACCTCTTCACACTCAGTAGTTTCCGTCAACTATAATATCATTAAATTTTTTTTTTTTTTTGGTGTGTGTGTGTGTGTGTGTGTTTTCATATGTATACTAAAATATTTAAAAATGGTTATAATAACCATTAAATTTTAAAGGAGTGGACCGGTAAGCCAGCGGAAGGCCTCGGTCAGATAACTAAAACCTCCAGTGGCTGGTCATCATATAACTAAGACCCGCGACAGGATGCACTTTTTCGGTTTCCTGACACACCTTTACCTTTTACCTGTGTTCTAAGATTGGGTTAAGTAGGGATTGAGTTTAAGCTTCTGGTTTATAGTTCCATGATAAAACAAAATATTCCCAGTTACCCTCAGATCTTTAAAGTTTTATGAAAGTCTTAAAAATAATGAAAATTTGTATATTACTGAAACAGACAAAATAAATACAGCAGGAAAAAATCTCTTGAATGATACAGGTACTAATTGGAAACTCAGAAAGAGTAGCTTAGATTAAGTAAATAGAACTTTAAGAAAATTAAACGACTGTTGAAAGTCAAAGATGAACTAATTAAAAAATTCATAACTAGCAACCCATCTTTACCATATACAAGAACGTTGGCCTGAGTTGATTCATGACAAATTCCATTTTATCAAGTCGTGTTTAGGATTCTGTTCGTCCTCTTATAATCGATGTCGTGGTTGGGAGACTTCACTTTCACTGTCTTCGCATCGGGCACACACGCCTAGCTCATGGGTATCTCATGGAGAGGTGCCCAGTTCCATTCTGTGCGAACTGTCAGGATCCAATTTCAGTTTGCCATATTCTGTTGGACTGTCCTGTCTATCAGAATTGACCTCCGACGTCGTCACTGTTCTGACACTTACTTTATCTTCCCTCCTCGCTGACGGCCCCACCTTTGACACAGACTCCCTCTTTGACTTTTTGACAGCAACAAATTTCTTACACAACTTTTGATTATACTTCATTTAGCACTACTCACCGCCCTTACTAACTTTATCACTGTTATACTCCCGCCCTTGCTAGTCTCAGATCAAGCATATTAAACAGTGCACCCTTCCCTGCAGTGCTGTATGACCCTTGTGGGTTTAGCGCTTAGTTTCGATTATAATAATTTTCCATATAGTATACAAATAACCCTCATAGAGGTGAATGAAGGTTATGACGGATGTTTCGGTCCAACTTGCACCATTAAGTAGTCACACAGAAGCACGAAGGAAAGGGAGCCATTATGAAATAATCAAAACAAACAAACTAGATAATCGAGCCAGACCCATAGTTAGGTATATTGGTTCAGCTGCCTACAAATTATCCAGATAGCTAGTTGATGTACTGAGCCCACTTGACGGTTTCTAGCTTCATTGTTAATAATTTAAATAAAAAACATAAAAAAAAATGTGCATTTAAGCAAGTAATGGTACTAGTTTCGTCAACCAAACTAATATTGTTAAAATTTATGATGGAAACTGCCTATAATTGGGCTCAATATATATTCTAGCCATCTGGGTAACTTATAGGCAACTGAACCAAAGGAGCTAAATATGGGCCTGGCGGGATTACTTGGTTTGTGTGTGTTGATTAACCATTTATATATGGTAAATGTGGATTGGTGGTCATGATTTTTTTAACACTTTCGTCTTTGCCTTTCAATTATAGTTTCATTTCTTTATTGAAGTTACTATCAATCGAATTTTCGGGATTCTTTCTGAGTCTATATTTAGCTTCTGTATCATCAAAAGAAGATCATTCATCCTACATTGGTAATATGCAAAATTTCATTATTTCCAACATTTTCCCACTACTTGGAAAATATGAGGGCAATCGGGAATATTTTGTTTTCTCGTACGATTATAAACCAATGAATTTATCAATGAATTGATTGAAAGCAGTTTGGATTTAGGTCTGCAAATGTACGGTCATTTAATCTAATATTTTTTTACGATAGACATAAATATTATTCGAGAAATAAAGAAATTTAGATTGTACCCCATGAAAGATTAATTTGGAAACCATATATGTCATAAAATGAAATGAGATAGTAGATAAAGAGGATTTCTTAATACTTGCAACAAAAATAACAAAAGTCTACAGTTGTAAAATGAGGAAAAATTGGGGCTGAAAGGACAATAGACAATTTTTCATGGCAAACAATGGTTGACCAGCGGAGCGATTTAAAAGAGGAAGTAGTAATTACTACAACTGCTGGAAATTAAAAAAAAAAAATGCTTGACGAAAAAAATAGTGACTCGTAGTTTTTCTATATTAGTAACTTTATGTAGGTAATTACACACACACACACCTTTATTTTTTTAAGGTGTAGTAGGGTATGCAATTGTCATGTATAAAATACCTTATAGAAATCCCGTTTTGTGCAGAGCATTACGACCAGCCTCAACATCAATGATTACTAGACAATGAGACGCATATAGTAAACAAAGATCGCATTGTTATTTGGACAGAATATATCCTGATTTGAAAATGTTGTTAAATATTAATATTGTTTCCCATTCAGTTAATGAAGTATACTTTTTTCTTTTCCACTTCGTAATAACACTGATGCATTCCATACGAAGTGCGACACCTTATAAGTCTAGGCTGTTTAGGTATTAATTTGGAATTTTTATGAAATTAAACAAAAAAAATGGAATAGTTGGATTCAGAGCAATTGCTGATTTTTTTTTTTTCTGATAAGCTTCAAAATTTCAGTGTTCATATGATTTATTAAAAGAAAGGTTGGATTCCACACTTGAGCTTTGTAGGTTGTCAGATTCATTAAATAGTTTTCTATGTTATAAATAGAGTAATGCTTTTTCTGGTCGGCTTCAAACTCACAGCGCTGGTATGTCTAAACCTGACATATTTTTGTATTTAATTTGGGCTTTGAGTCTAGTCATTTTTTATTTTTTTATCCAACTGAACGTTCTCGAAAAACGCTTATATTTTTGTTAGAGGATTATATAGAATTTTTAATAGAATAGAAATGCCAAAAATAAGATTAATATATATTGAAAACGAGCGTTTATATTGCGTTACAATGCTCACGGTTTAGTGAACCCTTCTATAATGTACGGCTTAGTGACAGAGCCGGCACTGTGTTAGGTACAGTGTCATCCTTCTATGCCTTCGTTTATAACTTCAGAACTCCTTTAATTCCCTTATGTTAGAATATTCTAGAGATAAGGTAGTAACCCTCTTCCTTTGTCTAGTCCGTGTGTGTGTTAATTCAGTTAATACCGAGTGGGTGGAGAAGCAGGAAGTTTTAAGATTCGCCGCCTTGAGAGGAGAGTTTCACGCAGTAGTGCGTCATGTTCGATATCTACTACATCTGCGTAACAGTGGCAGTGGCGAGATATAAACATAATGAGACCTATTTGTCACTTAATCTCGGAACCTTGAGTTTTATGAATGTCACAGTGACATGTTCTGATGTATCATTATTAATTATTCCTCCTTTTTCAACTATCTGACAACAGGGCTCCCAGGCAGAGCCGGCGTTGAAGGCTGGACTGTGTTTTTTGAAGGCCTGGTGCCGACAATGTTCAGTTTGCACCATAAAGTACACAGCCCAGTGCGTTTCTTAGGTGATGTGAGCACCAGGAACCCGGGCTGATAATCACCAGTGACTCGTTTAAGTGTAATTATTGAACCACCGGGACTTAAGCCGATATTAACACTTTGGAAGTTTACTAAATTTCGGGGATTTTATCGGCGTGAGTGCAGAGTGCTAAATATGAAGATTTAATGACATTCAGAAACTACGGCATTTTTCATGCCTGTGCTTCAGATTCTTCAAGACTACAGTGCTCTACAACTCAATGGGTGAGGGACTGATTAACTCGTCTCTTGTATATAGTACTACAAGCTTCCCATTATGTGTAACTATAAACACATAAGCAGTATAATGTGATCCTTTATTGACAACGTTTCGCCCACACAGTGGGCTTTATCAAGTCACAAACAGATCTACCTGGGTGAAACGTACGTGAGTGTATATGATGGGGTCAGGTGGAGAATGTTGCATGTGACAATCTTGGGTAGCTTTAAAAAGAGATTGGACAAGTTCTTGAATTTCTTTTGATAAAGCCTTTGAATGGCAAAACGTCTACAAAAAATCTACCCAGATGTTGCACATGTTAATTCTTCCTCTTATCGGAACTGTATACCATTCATGCACAGTGTAAGACCTGGGGGTACGTAAATCTATATTCTCTACCTTGTTCATCACACAGATTATAATCTCTAAGCTGGTGCAAGGCAGATAGGGATTTAATTGAGGTACAGCAGTGTGTGTATGGGGCTAGTGAGGCGACTAATCTCTTCAGCTGGTCAAGGAGTCATAACCATGTGCTGTGTAAGCGCCTCGTGTCAGTCTAAACTTCAGCCAGCGACCAAGTGCATTGGACCATTCTGGCTGGTAATTAACCGGGAACTAGGTGTCAACAAGGGCATGCTGCAAGTATAGACCTAGACGTATTTCTGACAGCCACTTGTTGAGGAAGCGTTCGTCATTTCCTTGATAGCGCTTGCGTAGAAGCTGACAGGCTCCAAGTAATTAGACTGAAGGTAATTAACAGTTAGTCAAGTGGACGCGCATAGTACTCCACAGGAATGGTCGACTTAGAGCTGGCGGCTGGTTCCATGAACCAGCTGTGGTTCAGTGTACTAGTGTTGGTTCCATGAACCCATGAAAAGTGAATATCATTAATAATCAAAGTTAGTGCATCCTGAGTATATTTTGTGGCCTTCAATATTAAGTTAAACATCTTTATTGTATGTATAATTTGATGTGTATACAACACATGTATATATGATATTTGACCACATGTAGCATGGCTCAGCATCACTAGTGAACCCTTGCTCTGTTCGGGGGTATGACCATTCCATCCCCTCCTCCCTGGTAGCTGTTGTGGTTATTGCCACTTAAGAAGGGGGGAGAAAGTGTCATGGTCACTTAAGAGGGGAAGGGGGGGGTCCCCTATTTGTGACGTGGAAAGAGAAGTTTGTAGCACCCATGGTTATACCATCATTGCTCTCACTTATCAAGATTCAATCCATCAAGATTGATGGACAGAACACACCGACTCCAGGATGAGGGACTGATTACCTCAAACTCCTCATCTTCCACCGTTTTTCTCTATATTCGACTGAAGATGCCATTGGCTGGCGAAAAGTCTCCACAATAATAATTAAAAAATATTACACAAGTGTTTCATTCTTCAACTTGTCGGCTTTGTAAACCTTTAACGTGACCCTCAGTGTGTGCCTCTGTGCCTGTGCCTCTGTGCCTCGGGAGATAGAAGTAATGTTTCAGCTCAATTATTTTGTCACCACTCCCTCGTAGTGGTGATAAGTGATTGTGACAAATGTGTTAATGATATATTCCAGCCTTGATTCCTAGGCCGTATTTAGCAGTCTTTCTTAGATTAAGCCAGTGCTTGCTTCTTTAATTTCTTTATGTCTACCGACATTAGGTACATTGAACAGGTGTATATGAATAGTCAATCGTCTCTCGACTAGAGTACACACACTTTGTCTCTCAACTAGACAATTTATACCAGAAGTACGCCGACTAATGTCCAGTCTCTGAACATGGCACCTCCCAAAAACTGTGGGGATTTTTTTAATCCCCTTACGTTAGAACATTATGTAATTGTGGGCCACTTTTCTCGGATCCAGCAACGACCGTAATATTAGTAGCCTATATTTTTTCCAATACCTTAGTTTATATTGTATTGTCACTTGATAACTTTTTATTTTACAATATTTTAGAGGAACTTTGAGGTTAATTATTGAATGGTTAACAAGGGAACGATGAGTTGTTGCTTAATTCAAACATTTATTCACAAAGTTTAAATGCAGTTAGTCTCGGGGAAAGAGGATTTTTTTCCGAACACAGAGAGAGGTGATTATGTCTGTGGAAATGTGAGGTGGTTAATTGAGCGGATGAGAGAATGAGGGACGGGGAATGGAAGTGGAGTGGAAGACTAGGAGAGGAGGGACAGGAATGTCCCCCTACCTATCTCCCAGGAGACTACCAATTAATTCCATCAGACAATCGTCAGATGGTTCACTGTGACACCACCATTGTCACGGAACAAACTGACACGCATTGTATCAGTTTCTAAAAAAATATTTGGCCATTTAGATCAAGGAAATGTTTTCCACAACATATGAACATTGAGAAAAGTTACATGCGAACATTTGAGAAGGTAACTCAAAATATATGAACATTTTAAAATGCTTCTTCTAACATATATTCTGAACCAGTTCTTAAAATATATAAACAAAACTTAAGCTAACTGATCAAATGAATGTGGGCCCCCATACACTTTTGTAAATATAATATAAACCTATAGACTATTTCTGTAATAAAGATACGGTTAGGGATAAGACTTTGAAATAAACTGAGGAAGTAAAACATTCTTTAACCAGTAAAATAAGAATAGAAAATAGTGAGTTTTTTCCTGTAAAATCCAAATAAAGGAGAGAGGGAGAAACATGGGGATGAGGGAGAGAGAAGTGGGGGAGGAGAGGGTGGGAGAGAGGAGGAGGAGGAGAGAGAGAGGAGGGAGAGAGAGGGAGGGAGAGAGATATGGGGAGGGAGGGAGGGGGAGAGAAAGAGGGATGGGGAGAGAGAGGGAGGGGAGAGAGATAGGGGGAGGGAGGGAGAGAGATAGGGGGAGGGAGGGGGGAGAGAGGGGAGAGAAAGAAGGAGGGGAGAGAGAGGGAGAGGAAGACAGGGTCATATAATGATAAACCTTTTAAATTAATAATAACGATAATAAAATAATTATTATTATTAAGGGAAAATAAAGATTACGAAGTTTAAAAAAGGAAGAGATGACTCGGAAAATTCTTCTTGTTCTTTTTCTTCTTCCAAGAACAAGATACTTTTCAATAATAAATGAAAAATTATTAAAATGTATTACAAAGCATTTATTAGACTTTTAAGATATTCAGCAAGAGCTGCAGATTTGTCTCAGCTAGACTACTGGGGAAGTACTACTCGCCTCGGCCGCGGCTGATGGGGAAGTACTCGCCTCGGCCGCGGCTGATGGGGAAGTATTCGCCTCGGCCGCGGCTGATGTGGAAGTACTCGCCTCGGCCGCGGCTGATGGGGAAGTACTCGCCTCGGCCGCGGCTGATGTGGAAGTACTCGCCTCGGCCGCGGCTGATGTGGAAGTACTCGCCTCGGCCTCGGCTGATGTGGAAGTACTCGCCTCGGCCGCGGCTGATGGGGAAGTACTCGCCTCGGCCGCGGCTGATGGGGAAGTACTCGGCTAGGCTGCTGCTTAAGTAATCTGAAGTAGACTTCCTTCGAGGGGAGAACTGGATCCCAAATGAACTTTGCAACCCTTTACCTAACAACCCAGCGTGACCACGGACCTTCATTAGAACCCGAAATCACTTTCGGGTTCTAATGAAGGTCCACGGTCACGCCGAGTGGCCTGAACCCGGTTCCAATGATTATCCTGGATCCTCTGGCCCTCTCTCTACTTCGACTATGCGCCTGGCTTCTTATACAATGCAGCGGCAATTCTGGGATCGCTTGTATATCAAACAATAGACTGGCTGGAAGCCATCTTCCAGATTTTCTCGACTCATACTAGAATATACTCTGTAACTGATACCTTCTCTCTCACAACTTTAACACACCACCGGGAATCCCTCTCTTTCCTTACTGTGAGTTCCTCGAAAATAAATCTGGACAATTTTTTTTACCCTCCAGCTAACGACTCCAATCATTATATTAGAAAGACACTCATGAAATCAGTCGGCCTTGCCCTCAGGAATATGACTTTTCAATATCGTGGGATCTGGACACTCCTGAGTAACTGGGCTTCAATACGCCATTACCAAAATGAGAATTTGTCTGTCCTGCCTTCGGACAAAAACGTTGCCGAGATCTTCGATCCTCACTCTAAATCACAGGACAGAGATTACAAGGGAATTCGACGAATACCCGAACAATGATGGCTCTTTGACCACTCGTCAAAATTTTGCAGATCAATGGCTTTCTCAAGGAAGAAAGAGGGTCTGTTAAACACTTCCTTCTCCAAGGAAGCCTACCATGCCTACTTTATTCCTGAACAACAGGACACCTTAATGCCTAGTAGAAACCTCAACAGTTACCTCAGTATTAAACTGTTATGAAGTCCTAACCTCTGACAGTCCTGCCTCATAGCTATTTACCATTCCTACCATATTTTTTAACTCATAGCTTTATCTACCTATTCCTTCAACTCTTCCATCATACCCTCGAAGAATATAAAAATAATGTTGGCTCTGAAACTCTCTACCACCTTACACTTAAACTTTGCTCAAAGTATAACACCCACACTGACACCTGCATCTATGACAGTTTAAAAAATACATTAATTTCCACACATACTTGTCACTACCCCATCATTCCACACACACATTATCTCAGGCGCCAACTGACCTTTCTCAACCTCTTCTTATCTTGGCAGTTGCCATTGTCTTCCTGGCAACATACTAATACTAAGTCGTATGGTCAAAGTAATCATGAAACACATAATTAAAATCACCGTTTCAGCTAATTCGACCCATTGTCTGCTTAGGATAAAATTATCAATGATATAAATGTAAGAAATTATTAATAATATGAATGTAATTTATTACCCAAAGATTATATTATATTTGGTTATCAACGCTAAATACACCACATCATCCACGTTCAAGATTCTGTGTTATTCCTTTACGCACGTTGCTGTTTTAATTACTCTATCTTGTGACTGTTTACCATTGCTGTATAAATAATTTTTCTTCCTTAATTTGGTGTTGTCTTCCTGAACTATTACTACATTGAATGCATTAAAGATCATAAATATATTGGCAGTCAGACACTTAATAATGTATATAAAACAAAAAATGAACACGTTAAAATTTTCTGTTGTCGCTAAGCTAGCCATTGAAGAACTTAGTTCATTTATGCTACAAGTTTTGATTCCTGAGTATAGTAATTGATTACAAACCTTATGAAAAACTTTTGAAAGTCTTTGTAGACTGTGTAATGTCATGTTATTCTAAAGGCTGTAATAATAAGGTTGGATAAATACATGAGTGGGAGGGGTTGGATTTGAGTGGGACTTGCACATGAGTTAATAGACTTATCAAAGTTTATTGGTTTGGTAGAATTGAGTTGGGCAAATATTCTGTTAGTGGGATGGATTGTGAAGGACCTGCCTAGTAAGGGGCCAACAGGCCTGCTGAAGTGTTCCTCCTTTCTTATGTTCTTATATATGTAATGCGACATTCTGTTGTGGAAGCGTTTCGCATTCCAGAAGCTTAGTCGGCTTGACAGTGGTCCTGGAGAGCGAAACGTTGCAGCAAATAAAATGTCGCATTAGTTGCACATTGTATATGCTGAAAAAATTGTTGAAAAAGTCGAGAGGATTTGCTGCACAAGATATTTTAGCAGGTTGAGGCTCTCTTATGGGTTTTACAGTTTAGTCGGGCATGACAGTTTAAAAGAGTTTACCTCCTGAGACTTGACTTAAGAGCCAGCAATTTCCAGGAAGAAAATTGGTGCCGCTTTTCAATAAGAGTGTAAGTTCGCATATTCCCCCAACTCGTGAGACTACCCACTGTGGCTTACACAGTGTTGGTTTGCCGACTCTAATGTAAATAAAGAAACTAAATACGGACAAAAAAGCTGCAAATAGAAAACGTTTCGATGTACATTAAACGAAAATGCAATTGAGAAAATGGCTCTACGTTGAGAGAAACGTACTTAAAATAAAGGGTTGTGGATATTCGTGTCTTTGTACACAGTTCATTAGAATTCTAAGGCAAAATTCGTCGGGCTCGGATTTTTTTTTCAGTTTAATTGCTTCTTGATTATTAAAGTTAGATAAAACAACTGAATTAATAGGACGTAAAAATTTAAAATGGGCTGTTTTTAATAATGTCCAACTCCTCTTTCAGGAACGAACATTTCGAGATAGCTTTATAATATAAATAATAAGATTGACTGTTGACTATTTTGATGAAAATTAAGACACATGTGTAATGTCTGGGTATGTTTATTATAGACGTTTCGCCATTCAGTGGCTTTATGAATACAAATTGTAGGACATAATTTGAAGACATTAGAATTATATACAAAAGATGAGGTAATCAGTCCGTCAGCCTTGGAGTTGGTGTGAAGATCACCTCATCTTTTGTATACTGGAGGGCGAAACGTCTACTATAAAGATACCCAGATGTTGCACATGTGTCTTAATTTTCATCTTGTTGGTATTGTATACCATTCTTGTACAACTATGGTATATTGTTGACTATATAAGTACCTATCTTGTAGTTTTTCTGTCTGGTAATATTTTGCCTCGACCAACTGTCCCCTTCCGTATGTGTTCTTCACAGCTGTGAATAGTGTGTGTTCTTCACCAATGAATACTGTGTTCTTCACTGCTCTTATCATTGGTATGAACGTCTCCTATCTCCTTTTGCTGAAATTTCTCTTTCAGCTACGGCTTTCAAAGGGCCACCACACACATCTTAACCAACTGAGACCTTCAGAGGGCCACCACACATATCCTAACCAACTGAGACCTTGAGAGGGTCACCACTTGTATCTTAACCAGCTGCAGTTTCCAGAGGGGTCACCACACACATTTTAACCAGCTGTTCCTTCCAGAGGGTTATCACACTCATCTTTAACCAGCTGCGACTTTCAGAGGGTCATCACTTTCACTCGAAAATTTGTTCTAAAGACACATGTTATTTCCTTCTCAGTTGTCTAGTTAGGTAAGAGAGATAATCGAGTTATTTTTCATTATTTAGAGAATTATCTTCACATATTTGGGGAAATTTTCATTGTTACTTGATTACTGTTACGTGTAGGTGAAAATTTTCATCTGATCCAGTTTGCGACTTCAATATGCTAGTTACTTTTCTCATTGGCCTCTTTCTTTTCAGTGGTTTACCTTTTTTTCCAGTGTTTTCTTTATTCTAGTGGTTTCATTGTTTACATTGGTTTGCGTTTTTCAGTTTCTTAAAAGTTCATAATGCTTCTACGATTTCAGTGTTGTCTGTGTCTTCAGGATATTTTGGTTTACAGCTGTTTCCTTTTACTCAATATATTTGTTTGCAGTGGTTTATGGGTACAAAAACATAAGGAAATATGTATGTCTTAATATTACAGCTGTTTTGATAAAGTTATCTTTTTTGTGTTAATGATAACTTGTATTTTCTTTGTTTACCATTGACATTCTTACTATCTTGAAACAACGAAGAAAAAATGTGGAGAAAAACACAGAGAGAGAGAGACACACACACACACAGGGAGGGAGAGAGGGAAGTGGACGAACATGAAATTCTGAGAGGTTCCCAAATTATGAAAGGTCACCTAGTTAAAGTTGCTAGGGTTGAGCCTTAGTTGCTGCTTCATTAATAAACAAACAATCGTTGTTTTCCACAGACTGGAACTGAGAGAGTCATTACCAACTGACGCAATATTTATGGAACTGCTCTCGATAACTGCTGAGACATTTAAGAAATTGAATTCCAATAATAGACATACATAACAGAACTATATACAAAAAAAGACTTTTTAAATCTTAAAAGAGGAATGAGTGTGTGTGGTGTGTGTGTGTGTGTGTGTGTGTGTGTGTGTGTGTGTGTGTAAAATTAATGACCATTCATTACACCAGTACATCCCGTTAATGCAAATATCTAATAAGCCAATCACGTGGTAGCACCTCAATGCTTAAAAGAATAAAGATATGGTCAAGAGGTTCAGCTCACACCATACATCAGAATGGTGAAGAAATGTGATCTAAGTGACTGATCGCAGAATGATTGTTGGTGCCAGATGTGGTAGTTTGAGTATCACAAACTGCTGATCACGTGGGATTTTCACATACAACAGTCTCTAGTATTTACCAGAGAATAGTGTGAAAAAAACATTAAACTTCCAGTGAGATCCAGTTTTGTGGGCTAAAAAGACTTAAATTTGAAAAGTTGAAGATTGGAAAAACGTCGCCTGGTCTGACAAATCACGATTTCTGCTTCAATATGCCGATGGTAGTGTCAGAAGTTAATATAAACCTATGGAATATGGTGGAACGGGAGAGACTCAGCATGAATATACAGCAACTGCATAATGCTATGAAGTCAACATGAACCAGGATCTCTTAAGAATGTTTCCAGCACTCTGTTAAATCCAAAGTTTTTCTTTTTAACTTTAGTAATTTATACAGGTGGTGTTACTAGCCCCTTGCTCCCGGCATTTTAGTCGCCTCTAACGAACTATTAAGAAAATATAAGAACACCCAGATGAGTGTGTAAACATTGAGTGTACATGCATGTGTAGTGTTACCTAAGTGTAAGAAGTAGCAAGATAGACCTGTTATCCTGCGTGTTTATGAGACAGAGAAAAAGGCATCAGCATTCCTATCATGTAAAACAATTACAGGTTTCCGTTTCAAAGTCACTTCGCAGGACGGTAGTACTTCCCTGGGTGGTTGCTGTCTACCAACCTACTACCTTATATATATATATATATATATATATATATATATATATATATATATATATATATATATATATATATATATATATATATATAATTATATTAATAATTGTACCCACGAACACTTGGTATTGATCAATAACAACACTGCGACTAGCCAAGGAGTCGAACCCATGCTGCTTTGGCCCGCCTCATGGTGAGTGAAAACTCATGACGCTCTAGTCCACGGGACCACACAATCCTCAAGAATGACAACCAGCCAAGCTAGGTGGCTAGTCGCAGTGTTGTTATTGATCAATACCACTCGTTCGTGGGTACAATAATTTAAAATGCTGCTCGTTGGGCTAGTACACCAAACAGGGAGTAGAATGAAATCAGCTCAGAAGCATTCACACCACCGTATGTCCTCAGATGATGGGTATAACACCTAGCTTGGCTGGGTGCGTCATTCTTGAGGACTAGTGTGTCATGAGTTTTCGCTCACCTTGAGGCGGGCCAAAGCAGCATGGGTTAGACTCCTTGGCTAGTCGCAGTGTTGTTATATATATATATATATATATATATATATATATATATATATATATATATAATATGTGTGTGGAAGAAATCACAATAAAATGCGTGAGCGATTTTATGTGCTTACACATAGGAATAGGAAGAAGAGGTTTGAGAAGTACATTTTAAATGTTAAACACGGGAGTGACACCTTACTACGAGAAGGTGACAACACTTCACACATGTGCCCTGCATACATGTGTCTAACATCAAGGTAAATTGTCTGTCTCACAAAGGACACATTGCATTTTAGTAAAAAAAATTACCTTTAAGATTATGAACACTGTTTTGGACTATAAAATTGCCAAGTTTATAGATACCAGAACTCAAATTTGAAATATGTTGTGCATCATGCTTGATAAGAGATGACAATAAAATGTTTCGTTGAACTGTAGAATTACATTGAAGTAATTCTTTGACATTAGACCAATCTACACAATGGCCTGTATCCATTACATGATTGAACAAAGCGCTGGACACTTCTCCATCAGATATTGCATATTGTTGTTTAACTCTGGTTACAAGAGATTTGCAAGTTTGTCCTAAATAAAAGGTATCACAACTTATACATGGGATGGAGTATAAACAACCCAATATTCCTTAGGACAATTTTTAATAAAATTTTGTTTTATGGTTCTATCACCTGAAGATGTGTGTAGGTACATGAAAGTGGTCAGGTTTTATTTCCTATTTTCACTGTGGTATATTTACACACACACACACATACACACACACACACACACACACACACACACACACACACACACACAGCCAGGAGCTGTAAATCGACCCTTGCAACCACGAACAGGTGAGTAGACACACACTTGTATTTAAATTTGATAATATCTAAAGCAACAGGAGCAACAGCCACATTCGATACACGACTATAATTGCAAGAAAATATCTTCAGTTGCAGCTGAGGATGGCACTGCTGCCACTTCGTGTGTTGCAGCTGAGGATGGCACTGCTGTCTTCCAGAGTTCAGTTTAACTGAGAAAGTTATGTTCTTATTTTCTCCTTATTTGAGTTTTCCACCGTCTTCAAGTTATAACCTGAAAAGTTTCCCCAGCCATTAGTGAAGCCTCAGCCTTGATTATACCTCTTCAACCACACTTCCTCTTCAACCACACTTCCTCTTCAACCACACTTGTTCTTCAACCACACTTCCCTTTCAACCACACTTCCTCTTCAACCACACTTCCTCTTCCACCAAACTTCCACCAAGATCACACCTTTTCCCTATTACACAGCAACCTCGACCAGACCTGAACATCTCGACCACATCTTGGCCTCGAACCCACCTGGGCCTCGACCACACATGGGCCTCGACCACACCTCTCCCTTGACCATGGAGTTGCTGTACAATTGTCTGTTCCACATTCATGCTGCAAGTTTCCCGTTCATTCGCATCCCAAAGATTTACACCAAATTCTGCCCCTACGATCAGTATGTCGCAGCAGATATTTCAACAGGCCAGGGAACGTGTTTTCAATCTTCAACCGTCCAGCTTTGATGAGCCTGTGTCCATTGTAGCCCCAGTATCCTGTTTGTAACTGACAAGAGTGGAACCCTGTGCGATCTGCTACGTAGCCCATTCATTTCAAATTTCAAGTTGGTGTAGATTCAGAAATGATCCACTGTTGCAGTGCATGGTTATTTGAGTTACTGTTACCTTCCTATCAGCTTGAATTAGTCTGGCAATTTCCCTCTGACCTCTCTCATTAACAAAGCATTTTCACCCTCAGAACTACTGCTCACTGGTTTGTTTTTCACACAATTTCTTTCTAAAATTTAGACTCTGCAATCCGTGGATATCCCAGGATATCAACAGTTTCCGATACTCAAATCACCCCGTCTAGCACCAACAATTTATCCACTGTCATAGTCACTTAGATCACATTTCTTTCCCATTCTGTTGTTAGTCTGGACAACAACTGAACCTCTTGACTATGTTTGCATGCTTTTAGGCATTTAGAGGTTACCACGTGATTGTCGGATTAGATATTTGCATTGACGAGCAAGTGTACCTAATAAAATGGCTACTGTATATGTGTGTACTCATCTATATGTGGTTGCAGGAGTCGAGTCACAGTTTCTGGCCCTTCTCTTTGCTGGTCGCTACTAGGTCCACACACTTCCGCCTCCAAGAGCCTTATCGTACCTCTTCTTAAAACTATGTATGGATCCTGCCTCTAGTATTTCACTCTTCAAATTGTTCCACTTCCTGACAACTCTAAGACTGAAGAAATACTCTGCAGTGTCCCAATGATTCGTCTGAGTTTTCAACTTCCATTTGTGTTCCCTTGTTTCTGTATTCCATTTCTATAAATATTCTGTCCCTGTTCACCTTGTCATCTCCTCTGAATATTTTATACGTCGTTATCATGTCCCCCTATCCCTCCTGTCATACAGCTTCATCAGGTTGAGTTCTCTTAACCTCTCCATATAGGACGTGCTGCAACAGTTATTTGGTTGATATGCCCCTCAGCGGTTGTGCTCGGTATGTTACTAGCCTTAATATCCCTTTCCTTGAGTTAGATTTGCAGTATTTAACTCCCGAATCCGTACTCCGTCGTCTTTTGTCCTTCCCCCAAGCTATATAACTTTGCACTTGGTGGGGTTAAACTCCAGGAGCCATTTGTAGGTCCAGGGCCTGCAGCCAGTCCAGATCTCTGTATTCTTATCTGATCCTCGTCCGCTTGTATTCTACTAATTAGTTTCACGTTGTCTGCAAACAGGGACACCTCTGAATCTATCCCTTCCCTCATGTCATTCACAATTACAAGAAACAGCCACAGAATTTGGTACACACAAATCTATCTGACATTATCCTGACGCCAAATGACTTCGAAAAGGCGATAAATGACATGCCCATGCACTCTGCCCCAGGCCCAGACTCATGGAACTCCGTGTTCATCAAGAATTGCAAGAAGCCCCTATCACGTGCTCTTAACATCCTATGGAGAGGGAGCATGGACACAGGGGTCGTCCCACAGCTGCTAAAAACAACAGACACAGCCACATTCCACAAAGGGGGGCAGTAAAGCAATAGGAAAGAACTACAGACCGATAGCACTAACGTCCCATATCATTAAAATATTTGAAATGGTTCTAAGAAGCAAGATCGCCATCCATCTAGATACCCATCAGTTACACAACCCAGGGCAGCATGGGTTTAGAGCAGGTCGTCCTGTCTGTCCCAGCTACTGGACCACTATGACAAGGTCTTGTATGCTCTAGAAAACAAACAAAATGCAGATGTACTTTGCAAAAGCCTTTGACAATAAATAACAAAACTTAACCTGATTCCTTCCCCTTTCATCTCTTCCCCCTTCTCCTTTTTCTCCTATGGGTTTTCTTTTCTTTCTTTTCTTTTGCCTTGTATTTGTCCTTCTTTATTTTATTCGTCTTTTCCTCCCTCTGTGTTCTCGCCCAACCCATGCGGGTCGCCAGCTTCTTTGCAGTGCTCCTTTCCTAGAATATGACTGTCTCCACTACCTCTACTACCACTTCCACTACTACCTCCATTATTACCCCATTCTCTTGTACCCTCCCCCTGTCTGCCTGCCTATAAATACTCCTTCCACCTGTTCTGTGTGTTAGTGTGACTTTGTAAATGGTCCAAGTCGGACCGAAACGTCGTCGTAAGCTCCTCTCTTTTTATATGTGAGGGTTGTGTGTGCCTTTGACAAGTGTGACCATGGTGTAATAGCACACAAAATGTGTGATAAAGGAATAACAGGAAAAGTTGGTAGATGGATCTGTAATTTCCTAACAAATAGAACACAGAGTAGTAGTAAACAGAGTAAAGTCTGAGGCGACTACGGTGAAAAGCTCTGTTCCACAAGGCACAGTACTCGCTCCCATCTTGTTTCTCATCCTCATATCTGACATAGACAGGGATATTAGCCACAGCGCCGTGTCTTCTTTTGCAGATGACATCCGAATTTGCATGACAGTGTCTTCCAATGAAGACACTGCAAGACTCCAGGCGGACATCAACCAAATCTTTAAATGGGCCGCAGAAAACAATATGAAATTCAATGATGAGAAATTTCAATTACTCCGATATGGAAAACGTGAAGAAATTAAAACTACGTCCGAGTATAAAGCAAATTCCAATGTAAAAGACCTGGGAGTAATCATGTCGGAAGATCTTACCTTCAAAGACCATAACATTGTATCAATCACATCTGCTAGAAAAATGACAGGATGGATAAAGAGAACCTTTAAAACTAGGGATGCCAAGCCCATGATGACACTTTTCAGGTCGCTGGAATATTGCTGCACACTAACAGCACCTTTCAAGGCAGGTGAAATTGCCGACCTAGAAAATGTACAGAGAACTTTCACGGAACACACAACTGTGATAAAACACCTCAATTACTGGGAACGCTTGAAGTTCCTAAACCTGTACTCCCTAGAATGCAGGCAGGAGAGATACATGATTATATACACTTGGAAAATCCTAGAGGGATTAGTATCAAACTTGCACACGAAAATCACTCCCTATGAAAGCAAAAGACTCGGCAGACGATGCAACATCCCCCCAATGAAAAGCAGGGGCGCCACTAGCACGATAAGAGACAACACAGTAAGTGTCTGGGGCCCAAGACTGTTCAACTGCCTCCCAGCCTACATAAGGGGGATTACCAATAGACCCCTGGTTGTCTTCAAGCAGGCACTGGACAAGCACCTAAAGTCAGTACCTGACCAGCCGGGCTTTGGCTCGTACGTCGGTTTGCGTGCGGCCAACAGTAACAGCCTGGTTGATCAGGCCCTCATCCACCATGAGGTCTGGTCCCAGACCGGGCCGCGTGGGCGTTGACCCCCTGAAAACTCTCCAGGTATACTCCAGGCCCTAGGAATGACCCTTGTGGAACCCCCACTAGACACATATGCCCACTCCGACGCCTCATCGCGTACCATCACTCGTTTCCTTCCTGTCAGGGATTTTATTATTCATTGCTATTCCTGCTTTTCCTGCCTGGTCCTCTCACTTTTGTACGAGTCCCTTGCGCGGTACTGTATCGAAAGCCTTCTTACAGTCCTAGAAAATGCAATGTGTTTGGTGACGTGACACGATGAAGTAATATTGTATTCACTGGTGACATGTACTGTTCATCAGACACAAATATTTATTATAGCGATAAAAACAATGAACTTGGTGAAAAGTATCCATAAATCTATTGAGTATTACACGTCACCAGTGAATACAGTACGCCAACAGCGTCGCACGTCACAAGTAATACAGTACTTCTACTACGTGGTACGTCAAGTGTAGATATTGCGCAACATTTCTGAAACGTGGAACGTCGACAATTGATAAAATGCTTGTACATCGTGGCAAGTCAGCCGTAGATACGATGCTTCTACAACAGTTTCCGTCGTTGTGAACAATATAACTCATCAGGTGAAAAGCTTTTGTGCACAGTGATGGTAAACAGTGTGTTATTGTGTGAGGCAGCAGGAAGTAGGCTTTGATGCCCATTAGTGGTGCATGCTAGAATACTCTCTCTCTCTCTCTCTCTCTCTCTCTCTCTCTCTCTCTCTCGCACTCTGTCCGTCTGTATCTGTGTCTCACTGTCTGACTTTTTTTTACATAAAGGTTTTACAAGGTTTGATTAAGGTTTCCTACCTTCATTTACAAGGTAAAACCTGTTACCTCAGCTCATTTTAAAGCCTTTTATTATGAGACATATAAATAGGGAATTAGGTGAAGCTGGAGCCATCTGTGGGCCAGCGATTTCATTATGTCAACAGACTATATTTCATTGATGCTATACGAACTGGAGTCATCCTAGGAATAAATTATCTCAAAGTGATGTTCTTGAGAAGGATACAGCCAGAGAGTAGTTGTTTGCTGCCCATAGTGTTGTGTAGCTCTTTTCGCTGACCATGAAGCAATCAAGTGGGACCTTGTCAACTTTGGTTTCGTACATAACGTTGTTACCCACATCCCTCCGGTGTTGAAGGCTCTGCGGAAATGTCAGATCTGTCCAGACTGGGTCCAGACGAGAGATGAGTCATCTTCCTCTGTTTTCAGATCTGTCAAGAAGTCATAGACGAGACTAGGGTCATTCAATCCCCAAAAAAGTGCAGCATTTTGAAGGAGTGAGCGCACTTGTGCCTCGTTCAGTCTTGCAGCCTCTATTGTCGAGCAGATATGAGATACGTCTAGTTCTTATAAGCTTCCTGGCCGCCTTGTTTGCAAGATTTACAACGTGGTTCTTCATGTTTGGAATCAAACTTCAAAAAGAGGATAAACTCATCCCATTCATTCTTACTACTGTTCCAGCATTGACAAAGACTGATGCCACAGTTCAGCACATACGGAGTAATGGTCAAAAAGGTTGTAGGAGCAGATTAAGCCCTAATTTGAAAAAAAAAATGTGATAATGAAAAAAATATCCTTTTATTTACATTTACCGTACAAAAGATGTTAAAAAATCATATTTATTGTAAAATTAAAACACTGATCAATAGCAATATATACGTGCAATACTTATCCAATCTTATCCTAAGATAAAGTATCAAGGAGCGATCATCAGTGCACTAGAATGTTATAGAAGCGAACACCAGCAGGCAAGAACAATCTAGAAGCAAAGACCAGTGGGCAAGAAGTATCTAGAAGCGAACACCAGTGAGCAGGAACTGTCTAGAAGCAAACGCCAGTGAGGAAGAGCAATCTAGAAACAAAATACGATACACACAGTTCACGAGATTCATCTAGCAACAAAGAACAAAACATTCATTTAGCATAGACGGTTCTCATTAATGGTAACGTAATACCTAAATTTCGTAGCCAGACATTTTGTGACTTAGAAACAGCATTACTAAGAGCTCAGCTTGAATATACTCAGCAGTTCTGGTTTACTAATTACAAAAAAAAATAGGAAAACAAACTGGAGAGCAGAGAGAAGAGCAATTAAACTACCACCCTCGCCCACAACTTATAAAGAAAAATATGAGAATTAAATTGTTTTCTCCAAGGAATCGTAGACTTTGAGGAGATTAATCAAAACCTTTATGGAGTGTGAGGTGCAGCGAGAAACCTTGATATAACGATCCAGGGAATCACAAGTCTCGGTGGATAGTGTTTATATATATATATATATATATATATATATATATATATATATATATATATATATATGTAAAGTTAGGGAATAATTAGTTAGTTGTATGTATTACTTCACAGTGAATATATTTGTTTATATATGGAAATAACTATACCTTGACCATGCTAATATTGGGTATTTGTTCTGTTATTCTGTTTCCACTTATTTTCCTTTCACTCTGATATTTTGTGTGTGAATTCCGTGTCTTCACATGGGATGCTAGAATGGCATTATTTTTTTTATAATATAGGTGAATTTTAGTGTGCACAGAGATCGTTTAAGTTCTGTTATTCTGGCTGTGATATTCTTCCAGTCTCATCTACATAACGTGAAAAACAGTATTTGCAAAGCATTGGTTGAATCTAGTTAAGTATTTTCTTTTTTCAAAGTCCTTTTCTAAAAGATCTTTGAGAAGGAACTGACTATATTCTTAATGTTTTTCTTTTAAATTTCATGAGTCGTTGGTAAAGGGATGCATGCAATTAGCCATAAGGATTTTTTTTATAGTAATGAGAGGTTGGGTCCCATTCTTGATTCCTAAAACATTCAAAGAAAGTAGTCTTATTTTCTTCCCTCTTAATCTTATATTTCATGAATGGGGAAAAACTTTTCGATATCTCAAAGAAAGTGTCAGAAGTTCCCATGTAACTCATGTCTTTTTAAAAAGAATTAATGGTAAGCTTTGTTTTCTGGATATTGTGGGGGAAAATTAAGGATTTGTTGTGAAATATCTTTAACTCTCTGTTAAGGAAGTCTAAGAAGTCATCTATAGGTACGATGTTGAATAATGATTCGATATCACATTATTTTATCCTGGTAAAACCTTCGAAATGAATTGTGCTGGAATTAGAGGATTTTTCTTTAGTGACTTCCATCTCTTGGTTTTTGTGTTACTTACTCCGCTTGTTCGTTTTTTTTTTTTTTTTTTTTTTACATTTCTGAAACCCTCTGACGGTCTCTTCGTTCCTGACACCTGTCTGTTGGGCACCAAGTTACTGACACTCACTGATATGTTTTCCGTTACTAACGCCTCTCCTTTACTAATTTCCTCCTGTTGGTTTCTCCGTTGGTTCCTCCTGTTGGTTTCCGTCGGTCTCATGTTGGAATCGGTAGCAAGTGGCGCAGCTGCCTCTCTGATGCCTCGTTTGCATACAGAGAACTTGGTGATTCGCTAATTCCACCAGTGTTGGTGTAATTGGAGTCAGTGGCTGATAGGATAGTGATGGTAGTGGTGTGGGTTGTGGTATGTGGTTTGTGATATTGTCGGTGGTTGTGTTGGTAGATGTGGCTTGAGAGGGTAAGTATGCGTAGGAAATTAAAAGTAGATACCGTATTTCGCGGCATATTAGACGCATTTTTTTCATAAAATGTCTCCAAAAACCACCCTGCGTCCTGTAAACTGAAGGTCAGTGACGGGAGCTATAAGTTTGGGGTGTGGGTTGGGCTGTAGCTCTCCCAGTGACGTCCGATGCCGAGCCATTGAAACTAAAACAAGTCTTATAAGCCGCGAAATACGGATGAAATAAGGATGAGGGGTAACAGAATGTCTAGGCAATGATAGATGAAATAACAGATTGGAAAGGAAGAAATACGGAGAATGGTATTACGTACCTGGGAGTGCACATACCAGCAGATTGGTCTACAAAAGACGGTGACTCATAAACAATGGGGAAGAGGTAGGCGGTTTGTTTAAGGCATCTGTGGTGAGAAGACTCATTTATACGTGGACAGAGTTTTGGGGTCAACGCCCCCCCGCGGCCCGGTCTGTGACCAGGCCTCATGGTGGATCAGGGCCCCATCCACCATGAGGCCTGGAGACAAAAAAAAAAAAGAGAAATTACCATTACATAATGGTACTAACACTTTGGTAATGAGACGTGGGCTTTAAATTTTGCAGCAAGGACGCGTCTAGAGGCAGTGGAAATGTTAAGTTGGAGAGCAAAATGTAATGCGAATATTATGCAGAGGTTCGGAGTGTAGACATTAAAAGACAGTGTGGGATGACAATAGAAGGGTTTGTTGGGTTAGTTTGGTCATTCAGAAATGGAGACCATAGGATGAAGAGGATGTATACATAAGGAGCGGAAGGTAGGAATGAAAGAGGTCCCCCTAGGAACGGTTGGAGAGGAGGCTGAAACAGGAGATTTGAGCTTGAAGATCTTGAGCATCCAGCAAACTTGTGCGAGGTTGTTAGATTTGATTGAATGGAGATAAGTTTTTAATGTACGTGCTATTGGAGTGTGAGCAAGATAATATTTACGAAGGGATTTAGGGAAATTGGTTAGCTGGGCCTCAGTCCGACGGGAGAAAAAAAATAATTTCTTGCACTCTGAAGGTTGGGGAGAAAGGCGGGAGGAGAGGAATGTTGTAGTTGAGAGGTAATCTTAATAGTGATGCCAGCACCCGTTTGGCAAGACAGTGAGATGGATTCTGTCCCACTCCTGGCTCTGCTAAACCCAAATCCACTTACCATACAAGAAGAGGAGGAGTTCATCGAAGATTGAAACCAGTTTCATAGTAACAAGAATAATAGTTTACCATTTGGTGATTAACTCTTGAGTTTATGTACGAGGAATAAAGCTCAGAAATACTCAATATTTTATTTAAGGATTTATAAATATTATTACTCAACCTAAGGTAAGAATAATAAGGAATGCTACTGTATAATAATAAAACGAAATTAAGAGTATCCTCAGCTCCAGGATTAATGCAAATTGAGTACTGGAAGATCACTGTGATTGAACTGACATTAATACTGTGAAGGAAATTAGAAGGAATAATGGCACAGTAAAAAAATGTATTAGTAAGAATTAAAACTTTTAAAGTGTAAGAAACTATGTATTAGCAATATACCTATGTACATATGTACAGGAAACCAATAAGAACTTGTGTAATTAATGTTTATCAATATCAAGTGTTTGTGTAGAGAGAAGTGCCTCTGCGACCTCACCAAAACAACATAAATCAATACACAAATAACCCGCACATTGGACGACGAAACTGTTCTTTACCGATACCAAATTGGATAATCTTGCTTAGGAAGACTGAAGGGGTGAAATACTATGACCTTTAAGCAAGTTCCTAAGCTAAGCCAAAAGACTTGAGGAAGAACCACACAGCTAGACCTTCCGTGCAGCTGCATACACCGTAATTAATAATCATATTTTTTAAGGGATGGACCGGTAAGCCAGCGGAAGGCCTCTGGTCAGATCAAAAGCTCCAGCGGCGAGTCATCATAAGACCCGCCTCGGGAAACACTTGTCCTTTTTCCTGGCATACCTTACCTAACCCGTATAGTAGAGGGTAGACAGCCAGCAACTGACATAATATATTTATATGTCGTGCCTAGTAAGGCAAGCAAAAATTTGTGTATGTAATAATTTCGCAAAAATCATTCTGAACCTAACAAAAAAAATATATTTAATTGTGTTTGTTTATTAATAAATTATTGTAAACTTATCTAAAAATATATTTAGTTGGATTAGGCTAAATTAAATTGCGCTTGTTTTAATAAGGTTAGGTAAGTTTTGTAAGGTTCTTTTGGTACAATATTATTAATTTTTATATTAACATAAATGAAAAAATATATATTTAAACGTACAAAAGAAAATTTTAGAAAAGATTTAATTTTAAACGAGTTCTTGCTAATTGACCAGTTTTACCTATTCGGCACGACATATATATATATATATATATATATATATATATATATATATATATATATATATATATATATATTTTCAACAAGTCGGCCGTCTCCCACCGAGGCAGGGTGACCCAAAAAGAAAATACTTTCATCATCATTCAACACTTTCACCTCACTCATACATAATCACTGTCTTTGTAGAGGCGCTTAGATACGACAGCTGAGAATAAGGCCCTCCCAGCTGTCACTATCCCAGAACCCTCCTTTAAAGTGCAGGCATTGTACTTCTCATTTCCAGGACTCAAGTCCACCTAAATCAATTAACTGGTTTCCCTGAATTCCTTCACAAAATATTACCCTGCTCACACTCCAACAGCTCGTCAGGTCCCAAAAACTATTCGTCTCCATTCACTCTTATCTAACACGCTTACACATGCTTGCTGGAAGTCCAAGCCCCTCGCCACAAAACCTCCTTTACCCCTTCCCTCCAGCCTTTTCGAGTACGACCCCTAAACCGCCTTCCTTCCCCAACTGATTTATACGCTCTCCAAGTCATTCTACTTTGATTTATTCTCTCTAAATGACCAAACCACCTCAACAACCCCTCTTCAGCCCTCTGACAAATACTTATAGTAACTCCACACCTCCTCCTAATTTCCACACTCCGAATTTTCTGCATAATATTTACACCACACATTGCCCTTAGACAGGACATCTCCACTGCCTCCAGCCGCCTCCTCGCTGCAGCATTTGCAACCCATGCTTCACACCCATATAAGAGTGTTGGTACCACTATACTTTCGTATAGTTCTTGTAACAGTGAATTAGTGTTTTTTTTATTGAAAGTGCTTTTGTGAGTGTACGATGTAGTTATATTTTATAATATAGATCTGCTGGAGCACCATGACATCAGTAACGACCTGCATCATTTAAGCCATGGGACCTGTTGGTAAACTTGCTGCATACATGAATGTATTACGGCAAGTCTTGACTTACCTTCCATCGAACTTCGTAAACCTTTATAGAGGAGTTACAAAAATACCTTCATTTAAAGATGAGTGGTTGTAACTTGTGGCTAAAATAATTAATATCACCTGGTAAATACCTCTCATTTGATGCAGACAAAGAAGAAATGCTAAGTGTGTAAGGCATGTATGTGGATTGTTTTAAATATATTCATGGTAAAGGGTAGTCTCAAAAGGTTATTCAGTATTTGAGGAATAGGAGGTATAATTTACTCTAAAGAAAGGGGCAACTGTTCCAGCTTTCCGTATCAACACACAACCTCTTTTATGGGTTGTGAGTGACATTTAAGACGGTGTTTGTTTTGCTGATTCACAATTTTTTGAGCTTGTTTACGTTACTAAATATTACTGCCTAATATATATACTGTAAGATCATGCCTCACACACACACTGTAAGACCATGCCTCACACACTCAGTAAGACCATGACTCACACACTCAGTAAGACCATGACTCACACACTCAGTAAGACCATGCCTCACACACTCAGTAAGACCATGCCTCACACACTGTAAGACCATGCCTCACACACACTATAAACCATGCCTCACACACTGTAAGACCATGCCTCGCACACTGTAAGACCATGACACTCCCACTGTAAGACCATGCCACTCACACTGTAAGACCATGCCTTACACATTGTAAGACCATGCCTCTCACACTAAGACCATGCCACTCACACTAAGACAATGCCTCAACAGCAATACTTAACTGCCGAGAACCTCAACTTCAGCCACGTGTCTCATTGCTTACAGTTCAGTCAACCTATGCAGTATTTTGCCCCACACATGCTGCCTCACGATCCCATATTTCTAAGCTAAGTAAATATTTCAGAGGAAAGCTTTTTTTTTCCTAACTATTTTGTGACAGTTTTCAAGTTGCTAGAGCCTCGAAGTTCAGCAACCTTCACCTCAATGAGTTGCAATTCAGTCATCTCTTACAGCCTTATGCAACTTGCAAGATTTTGCTCATTTTGTAAACACAGTCCAAGTGCTAGAGAAACTTTTCTTATTAAAATACATTGAAATTTTTTGCAATGTACAGAATATTAACCTGGATTCTTTCCTTTAGTGCCTTGCATATTTCCGCTTTTCTTGAATATTATTTTCGTAGTGATCACCATTATGCATTTCTATTTTGCCATTGTGTAACACAGTTCAGTGTTACACCTAGATTAAAGCTGCATTGTGTAAATTATTTCAACTCTAAGAAAAAAATGAAGGAATTAGACTTACCACTGACAACAACGCCCTCCTACGTTTTGTTGTCAGGTCTCCAGTGAAGATTATTAACATGATGCAGCCGCATTATAGAAACCAATTCAACTTGGGTTTGGAATTGAAGAAAAGGCTGCTAGGTAACTGTCCACATAGCACAGGCATACACTGCTAACTTCACAGATCAAAAAAACCTTGATTAAATTGGACTTTCCCAATGTTTTTAACTTAGAAGAAAACTCCACTTTGTACTAATCATCAACTTTTCACTACGATCTGTCCATTCATCCAAATCATGCTAGAGTGGTATCTGGTTTAAAAGACACGTGAGCAAATACTAGGACATATTTATTAGAAAACGTTTCGGTCCTGGGACCTTGATTACTTCTAACACACAGATATATATATATATATATATATATATATATATATATATATATATATATATATATATATATATATATATATATATATATATATATATATATATGGCGTAGAGTTTGTGTTAGTGACACATAGTGACCTGAAAATGTCGTATTTGAGTTGAGGGGTAGACAATGAGGTCACGTGATTCCTGTGTTGTTAGGTAGGTGGTGCTTTGCCTGGCTGAGTATCATGAATGCTAATGTTTTTGAAATTCTGTAGCTTCCAGTATTATGTTCTATGGTGTCGGTGAAAGCTATTAGCGAGGCAACATCACATGGGGGAGGATTGTTCCATTGGCTAGGTTGTGCCTTGAGTCTGCAATCTGGGATGAAGAAAAATGGAAAATGAAGACGTGTGAAGGCTTGTGTTATGTCGTTGCATTCCTCTTTAAGGACACAAGGGCTGGAGATGCGAAGAGCTCTCAAGAAGAAGCCAGTTAGGACACCTCTATTGGTACGGGTCTCTTGGTGGGAATAAAAGTGTATAAGATCGCTCTTGTAGGTAGGTTTTCTATACACTTTGAAGAGAAGTTTCTCACTGTCGGGAGGCTTGCACATACCTGCACATTTTTTTGAGTTAAACTGTAAACTTTAATAATAGTATAGAAAACCCATAAAGCCACCAACACGCTAGCTTTATAACTCATGAAGTTAGCAACAGTCATCATAAAAAAAAATCCTGAAGGTAACAACTCTTGCTTCATAAGAACCCGTGAAACTAAAAACCAATTTGTTTTATTTGAAACCTTGACACTTAACAAACAACTTGCTCTATAAGAACTCATGAAACTAATTACCCTAGCTTTATGAGAACCCATGAAGCTAGTAACCCTAGCTTTATATGAACCCATGAAGCTAGCAACCCTAGCTTTATAAGAACCCATGAAGCTAGCAACCCTAGCTTTATAAGAACCCATGAAGCTAGCAACCCTAGCTTTATAAGAACCCATGAAGCTAGCAACCCTAGCTTTATAAGAACCCATGAAGCTAGCAACCCTAGCTTTATAAGAACCCATGAAGCTAGCAACCCTAGCTTTATAAGGACCCATGAACCTAGCAACCCTAGCTTTATAAGAACCCATGAAGCTAGCAACCCTAGCTTTATAAGAACCCATGAAGCTAGTAACCCCTAGCTTTATAAGAACCCATGAACCTAGCAACCCTAGCTTTATAAGAACCCATGAAGCTAGCAACCCTAGCTTTATAAGAACCCATGAACCTAGCAACCCTAGCTTTATAAGAACCCATGAAGCTAGCAACCCTAGCTTTATAAGAACCCAGGAACCTAGTAACCCCTAGCTTTATAAGAACCCATGAATGCAAACCCTAGCTTTATAAGAACCCATGAATGCAAACCCTAGCTTTATAAGAACCCATGAAGCTGGTGTGACGTGCTGCTGGGGCGTGATGTGCTACTGGGACATGACGTACTGCTGGAGCGTGACTTACTGCTGGGGGCGTGATGTGCTGTTCATTTGTGATGTTCTGTTGTGGTATGACGTCCATTTGATGTGTGGAGTACTGTTGGCTTGACGTACTGTTGATGTGACGTGCTCTTGGTGTGACTTACTGTTGTGACGTGCTCTTGGTGTGACGTACTGTTGATGTGACGTGCTCTTGGTATGACGTACTGTTTGTGTGACGTGCTATTGAGGTGTGAAGATTTTTTTTTCATTCCTCTTCCACCAGCCTCTGTCTCCTTCAATTCTGATCTCTTCCTCTCTCTTTTACACAAGGGTTTAACAAAGTTAAGGGTTCCTAACTTTATCTTCTAGCTAAGAGCTATTACCTACATCAGCTCATTTTAAAGCAACCCCCCCCCCTTTCCCTCGTTCTCTCTCTCTCTCTCTCTCTCTCTCTCTCTCTCTCTCTCTCTCTCTCTCTCTCTCTCTCTCTCTCTCTCTCTCTCTCTCTCTCAGCTTGTGTACTGCTCAAACAGGGAAGGGCATCCTCCAGCCTGGCTTAATTATAGCAGGACAAGGAATCAAGTTTGACTTAATTAATGTTAAAGTCATTGATTGAAGCAATTTAGCGGCCATCTGGATCCCTGATCCATTGATTTCATGAGGGAAGGTTCCCTATTTGTCTTTGAGAGAGATAGAGAAGATATGATAAAGATGATAATATATATATGATGATGATTAGTGAAAGGGAAGGAATGGAAGGGAAGGGCTGCCTTGCTTCTCAAATATACATTATTTTTTCATAAACTGTTCCTTGGTCATTTCATGGGGAATTAAACTTAAATCAAGAATGAAATTAAACGTCGTAAAACAGCTTGCATGTAAATTACCTCGTATGTTACAGAAGCAAGAAGCAAGACTCTTTGTGTTGGCTGTACTTGTTTATATACGAAAGAGCACACAGAAACATACGGAAGTATTCTTAAACAAGAACACACAAGAGTGCATACATGGAATTTCTTAGGAGGGGATGGAGGCACACTGGGACTCATTTAGAGATCATGGGGGTACAGGGAGGGGACGGTTAAGAGGGCACGTGAGTCCAGGATCTTTCCATAATTCATGGTATAGCTTAACAAATATTTGTTATACCATGAATTAGGGAAAGATCCTGGACTTCACCTTACGAGACAAACAAAGCAAATACGACAGTAATTATGGACTAGGTAGATTATAGTGGAAAAATAAACATGCTATTAGACGACGGAGAGACTTACGTGATTCTTAACGAGTGTTTTCTTGCTATACACTACCGCTATCTTCTGAGACGTTGCTGAAAATACTGCCAGATACAAGAGGTCAAAATAGTAAAGTAAAAGGCTCTCTCCGACTCCTATACCCTCTGCTCACACTACTGAAAGAAAAATTGGGTGAATGCCAATTCAAATTGAATTTGAAATGGAGTTCGTGAACAAACGCATAATACTTTTACCATCACTCACACTAATGCGACCACTGAAACGCCTTCCTAACTAAATTAAAATAAGAGAACTGCTTTATAACACACAAATAACCCGCACATACAAGAGAGGAGCTTACGGCGACGTTTCGGTCCGGTCCAAGTCAGACCGAAACGTCGTGGTAAGCTCCTCTATTCTATGTGCTGGTTATTTGTGAATTGTTCCAGTCACGGTATTGAGTGTTTATATATTAATCACTGAATAAGAAGTATGACGATTCGATGTCATAGAAATAATATGAGCCATATAGTTGTGTTATTTTATTTTTGTTACCCATGCACCACTGTGCCCTTACGTTCTCTATGTCTCAGAGAGCGAGTGGATGAACAAAAAATACACTCCATGGAGCTGGTAGAAAATAGAGGTACGCGTACGTGTTGGAAACAAAGGGGTTGCAGTACTAGGGACGGAGAGAGCTAGCACTGGAAAATGTTCCGAAAAGAAGATTGCTCATAAAATGATAAAAACAACGGAAATGGCCTACAAAGAGAAAACAAGAGGAGGCAAGGAAAAAAACTTCCTTAGCACCTGGAGCGCAAAAAAATACGATTAAACGTGACTAATTACAAGTGTAGGGAAAATAGATATTATCGTAATACCCGAAACCTGGAACAAACTGAAAAAAATAGACACATACCTGCTGAATGCCATATACAGCTGTATAAATTATTCTACACTGATAGAGTGTACAGGAAAGGGGGCGGAGTTGCTACGCATTTTAGGAAAATTTAAACTGTTGGATCAGAAACAACATAAAGGTGAAAGGGTCAGAGATGGAATCTGTTTGGTAACAGTGTTTGGATGGAATGGAAAGCTAATCCTACGTACAGTACGTGCGATCTACAGACTCCCAAAACTGGTTGGCGAATACGGTAAACTTTTATGGGACGAAATTGCTAGGGTATCTGGATATAAAAATGTAGTTTCAATGGGAGATTTTTTACGTGTAGCTAAATTGATTGGCAATTCCCAGAGTGTATCCCGAAAACATATAATTAAATGTAGTTTGAAATTGGAGAAGATTAAACTTAGAAATTAGTTCGTATTCAATCGTAGCCAAATTATGATTGAGAATTGTTAATGTTGAATTGCAATAGTTACTTAAATTATTTGAGCATATAGTTCTTAAAATTATTTGGAAAAATTATGCCAGTAATACTCAGAAATTGTGTGTATACTGAATTATCAGTACTATATATATTGTTTAAGTAATAATATATATAGATCAATTACATGATTAAAAAAATATGAAGGACATTTCAAAATTACTCGCCAAATTATGATCTTGGCGATATATCCTAAGGCTTCCCTGTCGCTAGGCAAATAGTATTAGCCAATAAATACATAGTTATATACCTGCAGTGAAAATTAATACATTGGGAGGCGTACATTACATGTAGTGGACACTTCCTTATTTTAGACGACCCCGTCTAGTTTTATTATCAGCATTAGTCTGACAGTTATTTCACCTACCTGGACCTTTCCAGATACATTACACATTAGTTCATTTCATTAAAAGATTCGGCCGACATTAATTCTCCCAAGTCTTTCACATTACTTTCTCGCTCTACTGTGTGGTTGTAGTTTGTAGTATACTCCATTCTAGTTATTATTTCCTTAAGTTTCTCATAACGAAGCAACTGAAATTTGTCCTCATTGAACATTTTATTGTTTTTCTTCGTCCATGGGAAAACTTGGCTTATACCGCATGTAGTTTTGTTTGTGTGCCACAACATCTGACATTTTTCTCATGTCACAGGTACAATCTATGTATATCGGAGCATATATACCAAGATATTATCTATTTCCTTATGAAATAATTAATAAAATAGAATACTTCTTCACCCGTGTTTTTTTTTTTTTTTTTTTTTTTTGTAAGAGGCTTCAAAATTAAAATATCTTCAACAGAAGACTCAGTTTTACTTGTTTTATTTGTTCTATTTCACAAAAAAATGTAACTGTGACTAAAAACTATTATCACAAAATGTTAAACAATTTCTCCTGCAAAAAATTTTTAATCTTTCAAACATTGTTTCAAATCTTTTTTATGTGATAACTAACGCGATACGATGTCGCAAGAGCATTTTTGTTTTTGTTTTCTCTCTCTATCACACACACACACACACACACACACACACACACACACACACTGTGGAGGTTTGAGCTCTTTCCTACGATATAATAGACTGTTAAACTTAGCTTATTGATGAATCCAAGAAGTCGCAGCCATCCCCGACTCCTGCAGAGGAACATCTATGGCCTCACTCTCCACAGGGCTGTAAGATAAACATCAATCTGTGAGTTATTGCCCCAAAGGAGCATATGCCCATATTTCAGTCTTGAATGGACTGAAAGGTGATGTACTCACGTGGTTGGACTTAAAAGTCCACGCATAACCGCCGTCAATAGGTAAATTTTGATTTTCTTGACTACAAGAACTGCGCAGTCCCCTGTTTGACAAGAAAACAAAACATACCTTGCTCGTGTAACTTTGAGCGATGGTGTTGGCTCCACCATCTACGGCGGAAATGCTGTCTTGATTGTAGAATGCCGCTGAAGTCACCGTCTTGTTTCGATGTAATTTACTTACGATTGTCTCTACGTTTGTCTTTTTGCAGTAAGAAGCTGCGCACACTTCTGAATATACTGCAATGTTGATGTTATTCACTAAACACGCTGGAACAGAGTTCTTATCTTATTTCCCGACATTAGTGGAGATTAAATTAGAATAACGGACGCGTACGACTAATGTCTATGTTGAGTTACATCGCCTCGCGCCGCATGACCCCTCGTGTCGTATGACCCGTTCTTGCAGTATCCAAATTCAATCTGACCCCTCATGCTGCCTTGTGCAGCCTCGTGCCTCGTGCCTCGTGCAGCCACGAGGTGCCTCGTGGTGCTGTGGTCAGCACAATTTGTGACACACTGTAGTCAGTACATCTGGCTTGAATTAAATTGATTTTCTCAGCCAGACGTGCCTCCTCTGGCCCTTTCCTAAGGGAGGAAAGGGTGAGGGCCCTTTACAAGGGTAGTATGGGCGCATACCCCCCTCCTTTGGAGAATTTTCTCCACACACACACACACATACACATTATGAACGTTTCTTTTTGGAGTTCGGAAGATTATATTGTAAATTTACCACATAGTAGGTAACAATCAGTGTCAGAGGTGCGGTAATTTTTTCTTGTTTATACTTACATTGTCCTACATGAACAAAACTTAGGGAAGGTCTGAAATAACTGCAGTAATGACATTAATTATAATAAATATAATGCTAATTTTAATCTTAGTAGTAAGAGAGTAACTATCTAACAGTAAGAGATTAACAATATCTCAGTACAACATGGCGAACCTTAGTAAACAACGTCAAAGTATAGGAAACTCACTAAATTAATTAGCACTGTGCTAGTGCATGTGGGCTCCTAGTGCCTACTGTTGTTGTAAGCACTACCAGTTGAACACCCTTCTGTCTCAACAGTCTCTCATCACATGCTGACAACCTTTTCTCTCCTAAGTCTCTCATCACCCAAGGTTCTCTGGTAAACAGAAAACCTCTGTTTCACATGACCAGTGTTGTGTAAGCGTCTTACCCTCTACCAGTTCTTATCTTGTAAACAGAGAGAACACGTTTATTATACCACAGGACGGACAGTCACCGTTCTTCACAGACATCAACACAGAGCGAAATGTTTCCGTATATGCTTGTTCTGCAAGGTGTCTTAATACTGTTGTTGGCAGCATATTATTTGGATCCATATTCATTATTGCTGTTTTTTCTCGAAGATTTTCCTCCTTCAGCAGTTATTCAATCTTCGCCTGATGTCGTGTCAGTATTATATATACACTTGTGTAGTGTATTAGTATTCATCTTAGCTTATACAGCTGGTCCCTTGCGTGTGACGTCAGACGCTTGTGTGCATGTGTTTGCCCAGAGGCAGGCGTCGGCTCTCACACCCGCCGTAGACCTATCCCAGAACAGACGTGGCCTGGTACCTCTCCCTCTCATACCCCGTTAATATACCGTAACTATCCTACAGAGTGTGTCCTTTGTCAACCTATATATCTCTCGAACCCCATACGATACTGACTCGCTTTGGCAAAAAAGTTCTCAGACTTTTCAAGACACTTGACTCGTTTCTCCTGCGGTTCAATGATAACCTTGGTGCTGGTGAGAGATCTTGATCCAAGGAATTGGAGACGCACTCCGCTTCCCCGTATTAAACCTGACCGCTTCGTATTCCCAGTCTCTGTACTGCCCTTCCTTGTTTAGCTCGTCTTGGTGACTATGGTGTTATAAGTCACGGTAAAGTTGCTCACTCCTTTGTTAGAAACTGTAAAAAAAATATTTTTTGATAAGCGTCGAGGCGTTGCGATGCTGCTGACACTCTTGTGAAATGCAGGTTCACTGTCCGTGTAAATGATGCTGGTTCACTGTCCGTGTAAATGATGCTGGTTCACTGTCCGTGTAAATGATGCTGGTTCACTGTCCGTGTAAATGATGCTGGTTCACTGTCCGTGTAAATGATGCTGGTTCACTGTCCGTGTAAATGATGCTGGTTCACTGTCCGTGTAAATGATGCTGGTTCACTGTCCGTGTAAATGATGCTGGTTCACTATCCGTGTAAATGATGTTGGTTCATGCTGCAACATCCTGGGTACGTGTGGCAAGCAGAGGCAGCATAGCGGAAAGCTAGGGCAAGGTTTCAAGTAAGATCATCTCAGTGCCAAGGAATGCCGGGGATTCCAAGAATTACGCTGAATATCGACTTTGAGAACTGAGAGCCACGAGGGAGTAGGAATGCAATCTCCATTTTTTTAATATCTCATTGTTAGTGTTGGAGTTCGTACAGTAACACACACTTCACCTATGTCAGTTATAGAGTTCATACAACTACATACTTAAACTGCATCCACAAGGAGGTGTTGATTCACCGGGAATTCTCCCGGCCCGGGTCTTTACCAGATGGTGACCCGGCTCTGGCTCCCTGGCGTGGGAGTGTCAGGGACCTATGTCTCCCATGGGAGGGGATACCCCTCATCGGCGGGACCAACTGGCCCCAGGCCTAGACACATTCCCCACCAGCACGAGGCATGGAGGTAGATAGATGCTAGGCCTCGCTGGTCTGCCACCTTCCCTAACGGGAAGGGAAGGCTTACGAGCTGCAGATAGTAGCAAGCTCCAGCCTTGGCACCTACCCTGCCCTAGAAGGGCTGGGCATGGTGTTCGACCTCTGCATCCACAAGTAACTGAGAGTAAAAAATGTATCTAGTGTGAGTGTTTACTTGTTCATTCTGTGTGAGGTGATAAAGGGCGTCCACACGTTACGTTTTATCTGCTCGTGAATGTTGATTGTGGTATAGAAGCAGCGATGGAAATAGTAAAGTGGCATTAGTGTAGAGATAGTGAAGGAAATGGTAAGATATAAAAAAGACAAACGGAGAGAGAAAACGGGAGAGGTGAAAAACAAACAAAAGGAATCAGAGCATGTAAGAAAAACAAGGCTATGCCACATTTCACAGTCTGGTGGAGACGTGGATTATGTTGAGAGAAGCATCGGTACTTATCACGGCTCATTGACAGAGTAAGACTTGCTTGAAGGGCTCTCCATGCAAGACATCGGAGCCAACATCACCTTAAAACGAACCTTACTATCTTCCATTTCTCAATCGCTGAAGGTGCCCTGGTTCCGTTCGATGGTGCCTTCTGTGACGACTACTGCTGCATCAGGGGACCTCCAGGTTTTGTTATATGTGTTGACTAACTAATCCCTGAGGAGCATTTAGTCAGCATATAAAACACCATCGATTAGAACCAGACGCCATCACATTAGATAAGCCCCTGACACGTATCATGCCATTAGAAACAGTTACTTTCCTAAAACCAGTTGATACTCCAATACAACTAGCCTGGATAACTGTTACACTAGCCTGGATAACTGTTAAACTAGCCTGGGTAACTGCTGCACTCTCTTGGGTGTATGCTGCACTCTCCTGGGTGTATGCTGTACTCTCCAGGGTGTATGCTGCACTCTCCAGGGTGTATGCTGCACTCTCCAGGGTGTATGCTGCACTCTCCAGGGTGTATGCTGCACTCTCCAGGGTGTATGCTGCACTCTCCAGGGTGTATGCTGCACTCTCCAGGGTGTATGCTGCACTCTCCAGGGTGTATGCTGCACTCTCCAGGGTGTATTCTGCACTCTCCAAGGTGTATGCTGCACTCTCCAGGGTGTATGCTGCACTCTCCATTGCGTATGCTTCACTAGTCCGGGTGTGTTGCACTCTCCAGGGTGTATGCTGCACCCTCCATTGCGTATGCTGCACTCTCCATGGTGTATGCTACACTAGTCTGGGTGTGTTGCACTCTCCTAGGTGTATGCTGCACTCTCCGAGGTGTATGCTGCACTCTCCGGGGTGTATGCTGCACTCTCCGGGGTGTATGCTGCACTAGTCTGGTTGTGTTGCACTCACCTGGGAGTATGCTGCACACTCTTCTAGGTGTATGCTGCACACACTCCTGGGTGTATTCTGCACACTTCTGGGTGTATGCTGCACATTCCATTGCGTATGCTGCACTCTCCATGGTGTATGCTGCACTAGTCTGGGTGTGTTGCACTCTCCTGGGTGTATTGTACTCTCCTGGGTGTATGCTGCACTAGTTTGGGTGTGTTGCACTCTCCTGGGTGTATGCTGCACTCTCCTGGGTGTATGCTGCACTAGTCTGGGTGTGTTGCACTCTCTTGGGTATGTTGCACTCTCCTGGGTGTATGCTGCACTCTCCTGGGTGTATGCTACACTAGCTTAAGTGCATTTTTTTGTACTGTTTCTCTGTGTTACAACTCTAAGTTGAGCAATCATTATTCACAAACGTTACCAGATTCATCATAGTGCCAAGCAGAGGCATAGTGCCAAGCAGTGAAAGAAGCTTTATGGTGTCAAACAGGGGCAGCAAAGTGCGAAGCAAGGACACAGTGCCAAGCAATATCTCAGTGCCAAGAAGTGCTAGATATTCCGAGAGTTGCCCCTAGGAGGGAGAAATGCAACTTCCATGTTTTTTTTTTAATGCTTTACTGTTAGCAAGGTCCCGCACTGCCTTGTTTCATGCTCCCTTGCGTCATACTCTTGTCGTATTCTTATGACGTTATACTCTGTGTCATACTCTTGTGCGTCATACAGTCATCACAAAGATTAGCAAGTCGCAATACCGTGGCTGGTAAACAGTTTAACGACAAATCAATTTTATAAGAGGATCCTTATGACAGATCTATTACGTTCTGGACCAGTTATAAGTAACTGTGACAGTTGTGACTTGACAGTGAGCAGTGACAGTGGGCAGTGATAGTCGACGGTGACAATGGGCAGTGAGCAGTGATAGTGAGTAGTGACAATGTGCCAGTGGGCATTGACAGTAGTGGCAGTGTGTTCAAGTGGGCAGTGACAGTGTGTTCCAGTGGGCAGTGACAGTGTGTTCCAGTGGGCAGTGACAGTGTGTTCCAGTGGGCAGTGACAGTGTGTTCCAGTGGGCAGTGACAGTGTGTTCCAGTGGGCAGTGACAGTGTGTTCCAGTGGGCAGTGACAGTGTGTTCCAGTGGGCAGTGACAGTGTGTTCCAGTGGGCAGTGACAGTGTGTTCCAGTGGGCAGTGACAGTGTGTTCCAGTGGGTAGTGACAGTGTGTTTCAGTGGGCAGTGACAGTGTGTTCCAGTGGCAGTGACAGTGTGTTCCATGGGCAGTAACAGTGTGTTCCAGTGGGCAGTGACAGTGTGTTCCAGTGGGCAGTGACAGTGTGTTCCAGTGGGCAGTGACAGTATTCCAGAGGGTAGTAACAGTGGGCCAGGACGGATCCAGTCGTCACCATTTTTTTTTATTGTTGAACACTGTTATCATTCTCTTGCATCATACCTCGTGTATCATACTTTCGAACGTAATACTCCGTCATATTGCCTTGTGTCATATTGCTTTGTGTCATATTGCCTTGTGTCATACTGCCCTGTGTCAAACTGCCTTGTGTCATACTGTCTTGTGGCATACTGCCTTGTATCATACTGTCTTGACATATACTGCCTTGCATCATATCGCCTTGTGTCATACTGCCTTGTTATCCTGCTTGTGTCATACCGACTTGCGTCATACTGCCTTGTGTCATACCATGTGTCATAATGTCATGTGTAACACAGTCTTGTGAAAGTTTACATAATACGGCTTTGTCATATTCCATTGTGTCATACTACATTGCCAAACGTCCTTCTGTTGTAAAGCCCTGTGTCATACCGCTTTGCGTCATGTTCAGTTGTCACACTGCCATCACCAGCGTCAAGGGCACTTACCTGGAAGCGGGTGGATGGAGAGTGACTGACGTGGGAGGGACCAGAACGAAAGAATAAATGGAGGGGTAAAACCTATGTTAGTCGCAGTGATGTTAGTGGAACCAACTGGTGCAAGAAATTGTGGAAATCAACTCCGAACAAAACTGCAAGTGATATTGTAGACACCGAGACGTAACGGCAAGATCTGATCCAGTTGCTAAAATTCGACTCCAGAAAACACAACATAGATGGCGCATTGAAACAGAGTTAAGTGAGAACATTGAATGTAATATTTCAGGTTAAGATTAGTGGGGTCACATGATGCTTGTGTGGAGATGATAAACTCAATTCTTGTTCTTTCCAAGTGAAGACTGGCTGACGTGATCTAATAATTCTGGTTCTTTATTGTAAAAATTATTTTTTGTTGAATTTTCTTAAACATTACAACAAAAATTGATAAGGTAGATATAGGTTGGTAGTTTATTCCCTAAAATGGATTTATAGCGAGAAAGCGAAAACGTGTTTGTTTTTTAATCTACGACTGGCAGCTACAGAGATTGCAGTGCCAGAATCCCCTGACTATATACATATAATGGATACATACACTACATACCTGGGAACAGACTATACAAAGACACTTATTCTTTTATGTAAAATACTTGAATTTTGTGAACCAGGCCATTTTGCCAGTCTAATGACCAAGAAGTATTTGCGTCTTCATTTCGCTCAAAAATACCATGAAAAAAATGCACATTTATTTTTAGAAAATTTGAGATGGACCCAAGGTCAAAATTATTGATGCACAGCATGCAAAATTATATAAGATGCTAAGAAATGCATTTTACGTTGTCTATATATAGGTCTCTCTGCCCTCAGGAAGTGGGTGGCATATTACACTGCATTTTATTTCAGAGTAACAGACATAGTTATGTTCTGATCTGCGGATCTGCTTCTTCAAGCACGTCTTTATACTAAATTAAGTTAAGTAATTTAGGTAAGTTACTTCAGGTTGGGCTAGGATGGGTTTCATATACCTGTAAAAACGTATATTAATTGACAGAAGATTTGTGGAAACCGACCCCGATTCTTTGGAACGAGGTGGTTGAGGAAAAATAGGGAACGTTGAATTTCGAACCTGTATCCCTCATGCGAGAATGGCAGGCTCATAATGCCGCCAAATCCCCCATGTTTATATGACCTCAAGATCCTGGATGGTGGAGCTGTCGTGCATCTTTTCCCCAGCGGTGTCACCACCTTCAGTCTATATATATGCAGATGAAGTCTTCCTTCGACACATCATGAAACAACTCTTCCAAGGTTCTACCAGGGAAGATGTGCTGCACAGCACTTGCAATATCAGTGGTACGAAGGATCTAGCCAAAAAAGACGGGTAAAGGCATTCAATGGAAGTTAGCTGACCAGAACAAATTCCCCGGGAAGAGGCGAGGCATGGCGTATCAAAACAATAAGCAGGAACTCTTGGAATTCCTCTCCAGAAATATTGCAGGCATGGAATTCCCACCTGAAAAGAGGTTATCATCATCTCTGACCTGGAAGGGATCTTCAGAAAAAGGAATCCGGGCATGCTGCCGTGTAGTCAGTATGAAACACTGATTCACCTGCATCAGGGATTGACGTGTGACTTGTAAACCTGCTTTATTTAGACAGTGTATACCGACGCCATTGTGATCCTTCTTTACAAGTTCTATAAACTGCTGACGATGTATCTAGCTGCATACACGTTGGTGGTCTTCGGTACCAAAAACAGTTTCACACATCTGTATGTCAATGTCATCGCTTGTGAACTACAAGAACAAGTCCAGGTCTTGCCTGTCTTCTACACTTTCACAGCCCGTGAACCTTTATTTGCCTTCTTTGGAAAAAAACAATAATTCTGAATGGCAAGAGTGGAAGTTCTATCCCAAAATCACAAAAAAATGCACTTTAGTAAAGCACCAGTGTTAAAAAAATTGGTTTAGCGCTTCTTTTGATTATAATAATAATAATAATAATGTCCGGCATTTATGGTAGAGAGAGAGAGAGAGAGAGAGAGAGAGAGAGAGAGAGAGAGAATGAATGAATGAAAGCAGTGATGCCACGTTTAACGTTGGTCAGTTCTTTATTGGGAGTTTTAATTTTTAATTATTAATGATTACTCTTCGGATTGCTATTACAGACCATACATATCTTTGTCTATAATTGAGATAATTATCAGGTCCTCTGTTGTAATAGTTCATATAATTTACCGTATAGTTGCCAAATGAATAATATTGTTTTACAGGTTTTATATTTTTTGTGTTCCTGTTGACCTGTGGTAGAGGTGTCTGTTGCAACCTTGCACTAACTACTGGCGTAATGAGTGGTAATGAGTGGTGGTCATGGATACGACTTGGCAAACTTCCAGATGTAGCCTTCCACACTCACACTCGCTCTAGGGTTAGGAATTGGCTATTTGCTGCAGACAGGGGAGGTCGTGAGTGATTGCTCTGTCTCTGTTAACATAGTCACACATGCCTACACCTTTCGATGTCATTTTGAGACTAAAAATTTCTAAGCATTGTGTTGTGTCTACAGTCTATGTTCACTTTGAGGAATCTGGAGCTTCTCCGGGTGTGAGAATATAGTACCGAGGAAGCTTCGTCTGGTATCTGGTGTAAGTAGTACTATACACAAGGTAATAGAAGAAAATCATCCTCAGATGTGAGACCAGTACTCTAGACTAGGTGTTACAAGAAAGTTTTCTCCGATGTGAGAGAGGGTCTCACGATTAGGTGGTTTAGTGGAAGTTTTCCTAGAGGGAAGAGCAGTGCTCTAGACATTGTGTTCTTTCTTTTAAATACTTTAAAAGTCCTAATGATAATGAATAATTAAATATTTTATATAACTTTTTCACAACCATCACTCTGGCATTTTTGCACCTGAGTAAGCTGTTTCCCTTGCACCCTTGTGACACTGACGTGGCACTAACACAAGGTGGTCGAGACTGAAGCTTCTTCAGATGGGAGTATTGCACTCTAGACATTATTATATAAATCTTGGCGAGAATTAAAAATAATAGAACATTAGCAATTTTAGAAATGTCAGGGTTCTAGGATAAGTCTGATGTGCTTGTACTGCAAAAGCTTGTAACAGAAGACGGTGGATCTAGACAACATTTCTGAATTAAAGAACGTAGTTAAAGATTTCGTTCATTAGAAAAGTAAATGATGTCAATAAAGGAATTTAGTTGCAGAGCGCTAGTCATTGTGAGCTCCTCGAGACGGGCCACCAGTGAATTATGAGTGAACAAGTTTTGTGAACACTTTCGGGGAAGATTGCATTGGAGGTATTGTGATCGCTAAATAAAATTAAAAGTAGAATGGAAGAGAGAAGAATCCTCCTGAACCCCATGGAAGTAAACAATAAGGAAGCCTAAACATCTACAACGGGGATGCATCTGCCATGGAAGAAACTTGAAATTAGTGTGTGGAGAAAGCGGGCGTGAGGAGAGAGACGATGCCTGTGGTTAGTATAGTTTCTTGGGATCAATACATATCAGTGTTGTTAAAACAGAACACATATGTGGGTCAAAATAAATACTTGAGGTTAAAGCTAATGCTTCCGGTTAAAGCCTAAAGCAATACGAGAATATTTCAAATCTCCAACCTTCTTGATACAAAGAATAGCAAAGCTACACCGAAATTCCTTGATGCATAAGCAAGGCAGACTCTGCCAAAGTGAAGGCAGATAGGCAGAGAGATAGAAAGAGTGGGAGAGCGAGTTCGGACGGGCGGGAGGATGCACCCACAAGCTTTCTTAAACCTTCCTCTCTCTGACGTAACTAATGCTCGAGCAGAGGAAGGCATTAGTCAGGAAGCACAGAGACGCTGACCTCGGTACACATCTTAGCAAGCTTTAGTGACTCGCTTTAGAAGGGAGAGAGAAAGAGAGAGAGAGCCAGAGGAAGCGTTAAACAACAGATCAGTATCACTGATATGCATTCTATACTTGATAATGGAGAGAATAATCAAGAGAGGGGTAGAGAACTTTGAAAGTAGTGCTTGCTTTAACGATATCCAGCACAGGTTCAGACAGTGCAAATTATGTCTTACCAACCCTTTGGAGTACTATGACAAAGTAAGAGAAGTGAGACAGAAGGGCGGTTGAATTGCATTTTATTAGCCAAAAGGCAGATTCTGTACCCAACAAAAGACTAGGGTAAAAATTAAAGTGCAGGACCTTCTCTTCCCAAAGTAATTGTCCTGGAAGAGGTCAGAATGGGGAAGAGTATCAAGTGAAGTTCTTCAAGGATTGGTGTTAGGATCAGTACTTTTTCTGGGATTGAGTTTGACGGGACTGAGTTTAATGTAGCCCTGATGGCCGATGAGTGAGAAGAGTGAAAAGCCTGTGAAAGGATCTGGGAAACTGCACAATAGGTCAGATGAGTGGTACTCGAATTCATGACCAGCAAATGCAGGTTTATGAAGATTAGGGAAAGGGTCAAAACCGGACATGGAGTATAATAGACGCAGGGGACAAAGGCTGCAGACCATATTTTAAAGTGATTTTGGGATAAGTATAGTGCTACGCATATTGTTGGATGCTCCCACCAACCAGATAAACACTGGATCGAATGCTCGTCTAGAAAATCTAAGAGTAGCAATCCGAAACCTCAACCAAGAGTCATTCCTCGTCCTTCAAGCAACATCAGACGCATCTTGGAGTACGCAGCACCACCATGGAGCCTACACCTGGAAAAGCTTGTTAAGGAACTGGAGAAAATGCATAGGTATGTAACAAGACTAGTTCCAGAGCGAAAAAGTGTGAGCTATGAGGAGACCGCAACGGAATTGAACCAAAAGACAACAGAGGACACAAGAAACAGGGGAGACATAATATTAAAGGGATCAGAGGATTGATAGGGTAGAGAGAGAGAGAGAGAGAGAGAGAGAGAGAGAGAGAGAGAGAGAGAGAGAGAGAGAGAGAGAGAGAGAGAGAGAGAGAGAGAGAATGAGAAGCGAGAGCACGTACTTGGGGAACAGCTGCATGTTAAATACACACATTATCCACAAAGACGTCAGGAAGCATTTCTTCATCCTTAAAGTTGTCAGGAAGAGAAACAACCTCGACAAAGTGGTGGAGACAGGTTCCATACATAGTTTTAAGAACAGATACGACAGGGCACACGAGGCTAAGAGGGCATAAATCCGGCATGCAGAAACTTGAGGCGGGGCTAGGAGCATTGAATCGACCCCTGTAATCACATATAGGAGAATACACGCATGAACTCATAGACGCGCGGGGGCAGGAGCTGAGTCTCGACCCTTGCAACCACAAATAGGTGAGTACTCACACCCACTCACAAACACACACACACCCCACTCACACACGCACGCACACGCACGCACGCACGCACACGCGAGGTGGAGGTGAATGGACGTCATCACGGTTTGAAAAACAAGTCTTTCTTTATAGTGTAGGGAGTTATGGGATATGTGTGTGTACTCACCTAGTTGTACTCAGCTAGTTGTACTCAGCTAGTTGTGGTTGCAGGGGTCGATTCACAGCTCCTGGCCCCGCCTCTTCACTGGCCGCAGCTCGGTCACTCTACCCGCTCCATGAGCTGTGTGTGTTAGTTACCATATTGTCCTAGGCACATGTCGATTAGACACTAGGCCTGTTGTATGTGCGTGCGTGTATGTGTGTGTGTGTGTGTGTGTGTGTGTGTGTGTGTGTGTACTCAACTATTTGTACTCGCCTATTTGTGGTTGCATGGGTCGATACTCAGCTCCTGGCCCTGCCTCTTTACTGATCGCTACTAGGTCCTCTCTCTCCCTGCTCCATGAGCTTTATCATACCTCGTCTTAAAACTATGAATGGTTCCTGCCTCAAATGCCTCACTTGCCAGACTATTCCACTTCCTGACAACTCTGAGACTGAAGAAATACTTCCTAACATCCCTTTGACTCATCTGAGTCAACTTCCAATTGTGACCCCTTGTTTCTGTGTCCCCTCTCTGAAACATCCTGTTTCTGTCCACCTTATCTATTCCTCGCAGTATTTTGTATGTCGTTATCATGTCTCCCCTAACCCTCCTGTCCTCCAATGTCGTCAGACCGATTTCCCTTAACCTTTCTTCGTAGGACATTCCCCTTAGCTCTGGAACTAACCTTGTTGCAAACCTTTGTACTTTCGCTAATTTCTTGACGTGCTTGACCAGGTGTGGGTTCCAAGCTGGTGATGCATACTCCAGTATGGGCATAACGTACACGGTGTACAGTGTCTTGAACGATTACTTACTGAGGTATCGGAACGCTATTCTCAGGTTTGTCAGGCGCCCATATGCTGCAGCAGATATCTGGTTGATGTGTGCTTCCGGAGATCTTTCTCCTTGAGAGAGGTTTGCAGTCTTTGGCCATCTAGCCTATACTCTGTCTGCGGTCTTCTTTGACCTTCCCCGATCTTCATGACTTTGCATTTGGCGGGATTAAATTCAAGTAGCCAAATTAGTGTTTAAAATTATTGGCATAGAAAAAGTAAAGACTATATTTTAGGATGGAACAGTGGAAAACATTAGTCCAGCATCCATTGTTTACAATGTGGTAGAGCGCACCAGATCACAACATAACTCTGCTTTCACCAGCAAAAAATGAGTTGATGGATTGACAAAATGTCTTAATCAGAACAAAGTCAGATAAGGCAGGAAGGGCTGACAGAAAAAAAATATATAACTAAAATGTACCTTTGAAAGATGAATTAGAACTGGAGATAATAAAATTGAAGCGATGGATCAGGAAATGCCAAAAAACTAAGATTGATAAACAGGAGATAGAAGGAATAGAGGAGTAACAAACATAGACTGTTAGAGAGGAATAGCTAGGAAAAACACAGAACTAGGTACAAATGCAGAAACAACTTGCACAGGGAGGGAATGTACTTAAGATATGATTTATTCGGGTTTTTATCCCGGTGGGTTAGTCACCCAGGATTATATAAATTTTTTACATTGAGATACTTAATCTTGTCCTCCAGGATGCGATCCACACCAGTCGACTAACACCCAGGTACTAACTGCTAGATAAAGAGGGGCAGCAGGTGTAAGGAAACATAACCAACGTTTCCACCCACCCCGGGCATTGAACCACGAACACTCAGTGTGTGAGGCGAGTGCGTTGGGTAAGCAGGAATCTTGGCCCTTCCTAGGTAGGTCCAACTCGCACCTGCCTACACCCACTCATGCACTTGTCTAACCCATATTTAAAGCGGGAGTTTGTTCTTCTCATCCACAACTCTATTACTAAACCGATGCCTTCCTTTATTTCATATTATATTTTCCACGTTGAATCCATTGATGCGAGTCGTGTCTTGGTTAGATATTTTAACACGTTATTTACTTACTCCTGTCTTTCATTTATACACCTCAGTCAAATCCTCCCTAATTCAACGCATTTCTAGAGAACACTGATTCAGGACCCTCAGTCTATTCACGAAGGAAAGATTACAGATACAGGTGACTCGCTTTGTTATCCTTTCTCTGTAGGTTTCCCAGCGCATTTATGTCCATTCTGTAATACGGTGATCAGAATTGTGAAGCATAATCTAAATGAAATGAAGCGAAGAATTATGTAAGCTCTATTGCTAATATCTGCGCACTGTTGTCTTGGCTTCAGATTACTACTAACCAGAACTTCTAAGTCATCTTCGCATTCAGAGAGATTGAGATCTACATTATTCAATTTATTACCATGGTTATTTTCTTTTCCTTATATTTGTTTACATTAAACTGCATCTGCCACTTCTCCGACCACTGTACCAACATGTACAGATCTTCCAGTATCACTCTAGTGTCCTCATCAGATATAATCTGAAGGCTTATTTTAATGTCATCGACAAATTTGCTTATGTCGCTCTTTATTCCCTCATCGGTGTCTTGTATGTATATTGTGAAGAACAAAAGGCCCAACACTGACTCCTGGGACTCGTCCACACTCTGATTTCTCTCCATTTATGCAAACTCTGTTGCCTAGCTGTCAACAACACTTCGATCAAGGATAAAAAAAAAAAATCCCTCTTATTTGGTGTGTATATACTTTCCTCAACAATTTCTTGTGTGGAACACTGTCGAAAGCCTTACTGACGCCCATATACACAATATCATATTCATTACCATGATCTACCATCTCGTGTAGCTTATTGAAAAACGTTAGCAAGGCAGGAATGCCTCTTTGTAAACCTTGCTGAGATTCATTGATCAATTTGTCTTTCACGGTGGCTGCGAATAGCCTCGGCACTTACTGATTCCATCAATTTTCCTAAAATGAAGGTTAGGCTAATTGGTCTATAATTTGAATCTAACGACCTGTCTCCTGCTTCATAGATAAATATAATATTTGCCATTTTCCACTTATCTGGCACTATACCAGCGTGTTTAGTGCTGGTAAAGTGGTCTGGTAAGAACCCGAATGGAAATAAGTCACTCTGAGTTTTTTGGGATATTCTAGGTTCTCTGCACATATGCTGCTATGTATGATAATCTATGTAGCTTTATTTGTGTATTCCTAAATGAACTTACTCCTCACATTCCTTTATAACCCTTGAGGACAGTTAATTAGGACCCGGTAATTTATTTGGTTTTAAACTATTTTATTTCTCTGAGAGCCATACCACTTGTGACTTTAAATATCCTACGTAAAGACGGAGAGGAAATAAGTGTTTAAGACTGAACACCTTTCTTTGTCAAGTATTTAAGATTGAACACCTTTCTTTGTCACTAAAAATAATCTGACTTGATCAACTTTCAAGTGAACCTATTTTCTCGCTAATCTTAATCTTATATAAAATTTCTGATGAGTAGACACTTGTGCAGCAGTTGTGTGTCTGTACTGTTGATACGTTTCACCTACGAGGTAGACTTTTATTTTTTTAGTCAAGTACAGAAAAGAATGAATTGGAGGCAGCAGCAGTAGTGGCGAGGTAAAGGTGATGTATTAGTTCATCAGATTTGGAGAAATAGTTTTTGAGGTGGTCAGTCCCTCAGCCCGAGAAAATTTCAGCTCCCATAGTCTGGAAAGATAATCGCAGACAACTGAAAATAACCCTTACACAGAATAAGCATAAATATGAAATGTTAGAGAAAGCTGAAGACAAAAAAAAAAAATGGGAAGGTACAGGAATTTACAAATTAGACAAAACCTAATTAAGGAAGATAGGAAAAAAATAAAAGGTTAAATGACATAGAAGTAAATAAAATAATTTTTAGAATAACAGGGGTGTTCCGACGTTTTAAATAGTTGGATCAGATCTGTATCACCCTTACGGATTTAGCGATTAATTATGATTATAATGTTTCAAATAGCTGATAAAGAGGCGATGTCAAGACAGATAATAACCAAACTAAAACAATTTTAAACTGGAAATTGTGAATGAAACTCCCAAATATATTCATCTAACATAGACTGAGGTAATCCCTATGAGACTAGAACAAAGGGACATTAAAAATGGGAAAAAATCTGTCACAGAACTGTCTAACTGAACTAAAGAGGAGAAACTTGGTGTAGATAACTCACGAAATCGTAATGACACTATTGAAACAAACCATACCACAGGTGGGGTTCGAACCCGCGGCTTACGCGAAGGTTTTGAGACTCTCTGATCGTGGGTTCGAACCCCAACCGTGGTATGGTTTGTTGTAGATAATATTGCATGCGACGGATGGAACTGTGTGGAGAATAAACCGAGTAGGGAAGAAAGCAGAATTGGTAATACTGAAAAAAAGATAAAAGAAAAGATATTTTAAGTATAATTGGATTGAATACAAAAACACAGCTGAGCTGGAGGACAGTTAGTTACCATTTTGTCCTAGGCATATGTCGATTAGACACTAGGCCTGTTGTATGTATGTATGTGTGTGTGTGTAACGAAACACTTCGAAATGTTTCGACCCCACCGGGAATTGAACCCGGGCCCTCCGTGCGTGAAGCAAGAGCGCTAGCCACCATGCCATCGGGGCGTGTGAAACAACTGTAGAGGATACAAAAATAAAATACTATTGAATGCTGACTGGCAAAAAAAACACATCAGAATGGATAGCACCAAGTGTTATTAAAAGAATGTGCAGAATAAATTATGCTATCTTTCGGAGGGTAAATGGTCGGACACATGGAAGATCGCAAGAATTTTTCTAATTAAAAAACAAAATATTTGTAACACTATAGGCCTATTCTACTGAAAAGTGTTGTAAAAATATATAAAAATAATTGAAGGAAGATTGATTAAGAATTTACAGAAACTTGTCAATTAGTAAACAGTTTGATTTCCTGTATGTAAATTCTTGAACAGTTGGACCCACGGAAGACGAGTCAGTGCCGGTGAAGACGTCCACAAACTCCTCGCCAAAGTAAACACTGTTTACTAATGAATAAATGCGTGTGTCCACACAATTAGCATTGTAACAGAAGCGATGATTTGTAGATGAGTTGTCGGAGTCTGTGTGTAATATTAGTTAACTATGTTTTAATTAAGGACCTGAGAGTAAGTATACAAGGGGAAATTATTTCTGATTATTCCGTTTTGCGAAGAAAAAAAATCTGATAATCATAGTTGAATGATATTTCTCTCTCTCTCTCTCTCTCTCTCTCTCTCTCTCTCTCTCTCTCTCTCTCTCTCTCTTCTGAGGTAACAAATGGTAATTAACACCTTCAAAAATGTAAGAAACACAAACATGTAGTAACCGGAACATTGATAATGAGACGTTTCATTAATCTGTGTTTTTCAGTTTAATTTCGAGAACAGAAGATGGTTAAAATTGTGGGTCAGTTCAGACGATGCAAAGGTTGTAGAAGTGTGCCAGGTCATGGCTGAGTTCTGATTCAGCAAGTATTCCCTAAATCATATAACTGCTTGTGTTTTGAGCGATGATGTTGGTAGTGGTGAGAACCAATTTAAAACAGTTCCTGTGATATAGATCAGATTACAAGACAAACCTGGCATTTTGAAAGTCCAAGAGATGGTAATATGTGTTAGGTTGTATGGTGCATGTGTTGTACAGATTATCCCTTTCCCCTCACTCACCATTTGCTTCTTCGTGGTTTGCTAGTCAAGGTGAGGGGAGGAGCCCCAGGGTAAACTACCTTGTTTGTAGGGAGTGACTTTGGAGCTCCACATCTTAACGCGCCTCTAGCTAGTTAAGACCATGCAAGAGTCTGTCCCCTATACGAGTGTCTAAAACTGTAGCCTTGAGAGGTCTCATATTTATGCTTGCACTTTCTTCAAACCTTCTCACATAACGATATCTGGTAAACCTTTGATACATATAAATATTTGTACTTGTACATAAATGATGGGAATATGCAGTTTAATGTGATCCTTTATTAACAATGTTACGCCCACACAGTGGACTTTAACAGAAGTCACAAAACAGATCTGTTTTAAAACTTGGCAGTGAGGGAAGTGTTGCAACATGAGCAACAGGATGCAGGAGAGAGAGAGAGAGAGAGAGGGAGAGAGAGAGGTGTTGCAGTATGCAATAATATGCAAGACTCTTCAATAAGTGTCCCACTCTGCCAGCTGTTGACAAGCCTCTTCCCAGTGCACCTCAAGCACACTGTAAATATTATCTCGGGAAGATTTGATGCTAAGTGTGGCTGCTTGCTAGGGATTGGATGAGTGGACGTCCTGGGATTGGGTAAGCGAGGCAGATCCTTGGATTAAGTAAGTAAAGGAAACCCAAGAAGGCGTGAGTTAGGTTTGATAGGACTGGGTGGGTGAGAGAGTAATAGGAACCGGCGAAGGGGTAGGTCCAAGGATTTTATTGAGTGGTGAGTCCTAGGAATTGCTAAGTTCGTGTCATAAGATAGGTGAGTGAGACTGTCTTAGGAACTGTTGAGTGATGCTGGTTGCCGCCTTTATCTTTCTTCTTTTCATCTAGTTTATCTACCTTTGTCTTTCGGCTTTCTAAAATCATTAGTAATTTTTTTTTCTATCCAAAAATCTGAAGCTCATAGTATCTGTAATAATTTATTGTAACTTATTTAAACCCTCATCACTTTAATTTAGAGATATTGGTAAGTAAAAGAGAGAAACAGAGATATAGACACAATGACGGGCAGACAATGTCTATGAAAAATCCCTTGGCAAATCTTGTAAGCAAGGCAGCCAGGTAGCTAGCAGTACTAAGACGCATCTCGTCTACTTGATGGCAGAGGCAGCAAAACTTGGACTTTCTCTTCCTACCACAACCTCATCAACGACTTCTGGACTTCTCTTGCCTGGACCCAACCTGGATGGGTTTATCTTTTTAGTAGCTCTCATTAAGCTGGTCTACAGCAAAATGCTATGGAAATAAAACTAGCCATTCTTTACTATTTTTTGTGTTACTGAAAATGGGAATGATGCTTAAAATTTCAGATTGTCCCTATTTATGAAGATATGGACTCAGGTTCATTGCTGTTATCCTTAACTCTGGAAGGAAGGACGCTAAATAATCTGCACCAGGTGAAGGTTCTTGATTCAAACCCACAATGTGTGTTGATTTATAAAATGCATTCAATTTCCTATATTTCTCCTCAGTAGCTCTTTTTTCAAGTTGCTCTTTTAAAGGAGAATGGGGACAGTGTTGTTCTGAATCGACCACTAATTGTGCATTTTACTTTTATTTTCCCTCATGATGGTGACGGGTTATCATGGTGTCAGGTTACCATGATGGTGTCAGGTTATCATGATGGTGTCAGGTTATCATGATGGTGACAGGTTATCATGATGGTGACAGGTTATCATGATGGAGACAAGTTATCATGATGGTGACAGGTTATCATGATGGTGACAGGTTATCATGATGGTGACAGGTTACCATGATGGTGACAGGTTATCATGATGGTGACAGGTTATCATGATGGTAACAGGTTATCATGATGGTGACAGGTTATCATGATGGTGACAGGTTATCATGATGGTGACAGGTTATCATGATGGTGACAGGTTATCATGATGGTGACAGGTTATCATGATGGTGACAGGTTATCATGATGGTGACAAGTTATCATAATGGTGACAGGTTACATAGGTCGAGGAGGATGACGGAACCTGTAAAACATTTGTCTTCATCATCACAATACCATGAATATATTCATCGCTCTGCATATAAATCGGATTCAGAATTAATTAAATAACATTATCATAGATTTAGAAATAGTAAAGGGTAAGGCCGATGTGTTGGGCTCCAGGTTGCTGCAGTGGAATCTCCTCTCTGAAAAAGTTAGAGCAAGTTTCTTGACTGTCAAAAAAGATTTCGTACTAATGACATAGATGATATGATGGCACCCCTAAATTTTATTCATAATCTTGATGACTGAAAACTGTTTATTGATTCATCAAAGTTCAATCTGAAGGCTGTTTTGTTTCATGTTGGCAACGTGTTGCCATCAGTTCCACTTGGTTATGCAGTTCACATGAAGGATACATAAGCAGATTCTGAACTGCATAAACAAAGACAACTATGAGTGGCAGTTTTGTGGCGTCTTGAATGTTGTTGTTACTTTACTTTCTGTTACCTATGTGAATGATAAATGTCGGAGAAGGATTGACCACTTCGACACTTATTTGAACTTGGACCAAAAAATGTTCAGTATCGTCCACTGGTGGAATCAAGTAGGATTTTGTTGCCATCCTTCCAAATTAAACTAGGCCTCGTGATTTTTTTTTTAAATCTATGGGTGAAATGAAGGCAGCTTTTAAGATCCTTGGTGGTGAAACCCCAAGGCTCACAGAAGCAAAGATCAAGGAGGGTGTTTCTCATGGTTCAAAGCTTTCGTTGAACTGAGGAGTTTGTTGACCGTTACATAGATGGTGAGGCTAAAAATGCGTGGAATGCTTTCCTGTTAGAAACAACCAATTTTCTCGAATACCAAAGCTGACAATTGCAGGAAGCTAGTGGAAAGCTGCTGTTGTCCTGTCAAACACTGGGATGCAATATGTCTTTAGATACATTTCCTTCATTCGCTCACAGATTTTTCTCGGCCCACTGCAGAACAATCAGTGATGAACAAGGTGAACGTTTCTACCCGGATATCTCAGTCATGGAATAACGTTACCAGGATAAAATGAAGTTTATCATTGTTAGACTAATGTCGGACAATAACAAGAGATGCTCCAGCAGAGGAGTACAAGAGATAAACAAAAAAACGACATGTTGTATATGTGTAAGTGAATTCATTATTGACGTATGTTACTAATATACTGTATACATATACGCATAACGTGTAAGTGAGTTTCCTCGGTAACTTTAGTCAGTCGATTGTTATGGTCACATTCGGCGTAAACACACCAAAAACATTGATGTGAAATGCCCATTTTCTCCGAAGCACAAAATGTGTTGACCGGTGTTACCGGAGAGGCGTGAATGTCCTCAGTTATGTTAAAGGCTACCGATACCAAGATTACACATTTTGCTCCAATACGCGGACAGTGAAAAGGCAGTTTCTTTTCCATAAGACGAGCAGCAAACAGCAACTGCACACTAGATGTTCACTTCTCGAGAACATCACTTCTTCTGAAACGATGTTTTCTAAGAATGACTGAACTCGGGAAGATGTTTACGCAACAGGAGGAAACAAACTCCGTAGGAAAGCGTAGTATTATGCGTAGTATTATGTCATTGGTATAAGAGTAATGGATTTCGGTTTTTGATATACTGAAAGATGTTTGGTGAACAGGGGAATGGAAGGAGAGGAAGAAGTGGGAGCAGAGAATATGGGATAAAGGAAGAGGGGTTTGGAGAGGGGAAGGAAGAAAGGGTGGAGGGGAGAGTATAGAAATGTAGTTAAGGAGGAAAATGAAGGAAGAGGTGGAGAGGGTGGAGGATAAGTATGGGAGTGAAAAGGGTAAGGGAGGAGGTTGAAATGGAAGAGGGGTGGATGAGGAGGGATGGAAGGTGTGAGCGGGGAGGGCAGACAGGATTACAGGGGCGAGAACGAAAGTGGATAGATAGGGAAAAAAAGGGGTGGAAGGAGAGGGGAGGATAAGTTGGAATAGGAAAGAATGGTGAGAGGAAAAAGGCTGAGGTAGGAAGGAGGGTACAGGGGACTAGGTAGGGAGGGAGGGAAGGAGAGAGAGGGAGAGATAGAATGGACCACTTCCGCTTGGCACTTTTATACGCAGTCGTTCTGAACACAACACATTGTGAGGCTTTTCCTCGTTCCCTGTCTCTCTCCCCTGTCCCCTACTTCCCTCCCCTTCTCACGTCCCTTCTCTCTCTCTTCCTCCCCCCTCTCAACTCCCCTCTCCCTCCCTCCCTCCCTCCCTCCCACTAAGATAGATAGTATTAAAGATTAATCTGCTTGACTTCTGTGGAGTATTCTCAGTATTTTCCATAATTTTATTCTTATTAATATTGTTTGATCTTAGACACAAAACAACTTTCTTACAAATGTTGTTAGCAAACTTAGTGAAGTTGCCAGCCCTTGAGTCTAGCTAAACACTGGTCGTCTTCGACGACTCCTCATGGGGTCTCGCTAAAGACTGGTAGTCCTCGATGAATTGTCGTGGGATCTCGCTAAACACTTGTTCTCAACGACTCCTCATGGAGTCTCGCTGAACACTGGTCGTCTTCGACGACCCCTCATAGGGGTCTAGCTAAGAACCCCCATGTTCTTCTCTGATGTAATACGAAGCTAACATTTCCTATCTGAAATATTTTTAACAAATTTCCTTTCATTGTTCTATTAAATATTCCTTTCAAATCAATAAGCTTCACTCCTGGTATTGCTCGACGAGTTCCGTGACTAAGACTGTGTCTCTGGTTCTTGACAACTTGTGTCTGCTGAGTTTCCTGACAGTTGTGTCTGCTGGTTTCCTGACAATTGTGTCTGCTGTTCCTTGAAGCTTGTTCTGCTGGTTTCCTTGACGCTTGTGTCTGCTGGATCTGAAAGCTGTGTCTGCTGGTTTCTGAAGTTGTGCTGCTGGTTTCTGACAAGCTGGTCTGCTGGTTTCCTTGACAAGCTTGTGTCTGCTGGTTTCCTTGACAAGCTTGTGTCTGCTGGTTTCCTTGACAAGCTTGTGTCTGCTGGTTTCCTTGACAAGCTTGTGTCTGCTGGTTTCCTTGACAAGCTTGTGTCTGCTGGTTTCCTTGACAAGCTTGTGTCTGCTGGCTTCCTTGACAAACTTGTGTCTGCTGGTTTCCTTGACAAGCTTGTGTCTGCTGGTTTCCTTGACAAGCTTGTGTCTGCTGGTTTCCTTGACAAGCTTGTGTCTGCTGGTTTCCTTGACAAGCTTGTGTCTGCTGGTTTCCTTGACAAGCTTGTGTCTGCTGGTTTCCTTGACAAGCTTGTGTCTGCTGGTTTCCTTGACAAGCTTGTGTCTGCTGGTTTCCTTGACAAGCTTGTGTCTGCTGGTTTCCTTGACAAGCTTGTGTCTGCTGGTTTCCTTGACAAGCTTGTGTCTGCTGGTTTCCTTGACAAGCTTGTGTCTGCTGGTGTCAGCTCAAGAATTGCTAATGCGGGGATGTAACGGAGTCTTTGGAAAATAATTAATTCGTTCATTTAATAAACTCGGAAGTCTCCGTGCGATTAATTTCTCTCTGACTTACCACGACTAACTGGAACAATACACAAATAACCCAAACATAAGAGAGAGAAGCTTACGACGATGTTTCAGTACGACTTGGCTGAGGGGAAGATTTAAGTAAGATCATAATAGACTTTTGTGTACCAGACTGCGACTCAATGAACAACCCAGGCGATAGATCCACGAGATAATAAGAAGGAAAGCAGGGAACAATGTTGATTATTGTTCCATATTTTGAAAATTATGTAATAAATAGTTGCATACTTCGACCTCTAAGTGAAGCCCTCTTCATCACATACCAAAGATGGGGGTCGAAATATATAAACAGCCATTCATTCTTGTTTTGTCTCTTCGTGGGCTATTTTCTGTCATTGAGAAGTGTTCATTGACGCCGATGCACCAACATTAGAGAACAGTGCAGAATAAAATGAGATATTTGTGCAACTTTTGGGTATCTTTATTTTGCTAGCCAGTGGCTTCTTCAATCTATTACAGAGAGCGGTGGTAGATAAGGAGGAGTTTGAGGTAATCAGTCCCTCAGCCTGGCGTCGATGTGTTCGGGCCATCGATCTTGATAAAAAAAATACAGCATATGCACGGAGAAGGGTCTTATATACTGCAGATAAATAAGGCCAGGCAGTGGTAGACGGAGTCACCAGTGACAAAACCAGTCTTGCCTATAGGTTAGGCAAGCTTTAAAGAATTCCCTGCATCAAGATCCCATTGACTATCCTTTGTAAGGAAAGTCACATTTACACCCAACTATTTCCCCTCTTGCCTCTGGCTATATCTTTAGAGATAAGTTAACTCTCTACCTGGACGAGAAGTGTTGATAGGAATACACAATTAGGACACAAAGGGCAGGATTGCTATCAGAGCTCCGCTTCACAACACCGCCGAGCCTCCTCCAGTCCTCTCCACTGTCCACTGTGTCCGGTGTGACAGAGACGTAATTGCCCGAGAGCCGCTGTGAAGGGAATAATATCTGAGGAAACAGCAATACAAACGTAGCAGCGACGGCAGAAATGGTGGAGTGAGGCATTCGAACCCAAGCTGTAAGCGGCTATTGCAACACATGCGGAATTTGAGGTGTGGGGGGTAAGGGGTGCATGGAGTAAGGAGGAATGGAGTAGCTGATACAAAGGGGCATGGGAGTGAGTGGTATTTGGGAGGCAGGGGTTGGGTTGACCAAGATATAACGGGGTGTTGCTGGAGCAGACGGGGTTCTGCCTCGCCAATCTACCCCTGTGTATGAAAATCATCTGATAGCCTCTCCAGACTGAGAATTCTCAGTTTACTGCCGAGCTTCTATGCCAGAATGTTCCCTGTCAATATGGAATACTTGGAGCGAAGGAAATGCGAACGTGTCCAGGTGGCTGTCTTGGTGGCAGCAAGCGTTCTCTAAGCTTGCCAGATCAGGAGGAAAAGCCACGTATTGATATCCCGTGTTTATTGTCGACATTTTATGGTAGGAAGAAAACTCACGTCACTGCAAATATTCTTAGCTACTACATGAGTGCTCTTATGTGGTGACATGGCACAAGTTTCCCGAGAAAAGAGGTTTCCACATGGGAGAATTCCATGAGGGAAGGTTTCTGATTAAAAGATAATTGTTGAGATAGATTTACAGATATCAATCTTTCGTGGGCTATTAATCATGTACTGGACGGTCAATGTGTTGTACACATATATGAGCTCAGTAAGTATGTGTGTGTGTGTGTTTGTGTTTACTTATTTATTTATTCTCACGCATGTGAAAGCCGACTACCGTTCGTCAATGAAATCTATCAACGTTAAGTTACACAGTTGGGTATACGTATCGTGGGGACACCTAAGATTTTAGTCAAGTAAGGTGGTACGAACCCACACCGGTATACTTCATTCATTAGTAGATATAACTGTATACATTGACTAACTTACATCTTCAGTCCAGTCCAACCTCAGTCTTGGTTAGTGTTACACACTTGCACACACTTTTTCGCTTCAGAGGCCGTTTAAAGTCCACATACAAGTCTCATGCTTCTGCCTTACTCTTAGTTGGTACAAATATTTACAAAACGGGAAGAATTCAAAATAATATAAGACAGATTTCATAAGCCTAACCTTTTACGATATTATTCTCAGATTTTTTGGCTATTTTCCTGGTTAGCAACACGTGTGTAAAAAAAAAAATCAAAATTTTTAAGATTCTGTAAAATATAAATGTGTGCGTTAAAGAAATGGAGGCGCAGAGGCTGGAATCTGTAGCGTGATGCTTGCCAAGCGCACACGCCGCCGCGCGACCATCAAAGGACCTCCAACGGATGTGTGTACACGCATTAGGGCCAGAGAAGCCCCAGCAGGCACCAAGTCACAGGCTCGTGCCTCTACCATCCTATTTTTTTCGATGAAAATAAATGCTTTAAAGAAATTGGATGAGCAAGAAACGAGTACAACAGTTTAATACGAACTGTAAACACTATGTGACGATATTGTATAACATCGACATATATCAATAAATTAATGAAGAAAAAATATTGTAATTCTAATAAATTAAAGTACCTCGTAGTGTTGCATAAAATGGAAGAATTCCAAACAAATATATTCCCACGAAGCGTCTTTGCTCGAATGAGGGTGGAGGGAGGCAGGAGGCGATTAGTGCCCCAGGCACACTAATCGCCAGTGCCTAGTGCCAGAAAGATTGAATATTAAAGCATTAGAAGACACCCAGATCACAAGCACTGATACTGTAGTAATAACCTCACGAACATGACAATTATCAAAATTCAGCCATACTTAGATATGATATGAAAGACTTAACTTTGCAAAACATAGATATACTATCTGGCAATTGTCTCAGAAATGTTTCCCTACATATAGAAAACTGGTCCACAGCCTGACTCATTTAAAGGGGAGACATCTGTAATTTATCCAAAAGGAAGTTGGCCATGGCTGGTCTATCCCACAGGATTCTGAGGCAGAGGTAGGTCTAAGCATCAAAACCAGCAGTAAAACAGACCCTAATTCTTCGGTGTGGCACTGCAACAATTAAGACATTCCATGGCATTCGTATAGAAGTACGGGTTTAGGCTATACATGATAGCCTCTACTATAAAAGTCTAATTTCAACAAACCGCTACTATTATTATATAATGAACGTTTATCATGTTTTATAATGCCGGTTCTATACTATTCCATTCAAGCCAAGTTGAGCAAGGAATAGTAACTCTGGCTTCCGAACAGTTTGCCGTTATTACAGACTCTAAGTTGGCTAAAAATCACATTTGATTCCTTGGCAATTCAGATCGAATACTGTATTTGAGTTGTGATATCCTAACTTCTAGAGGTTTGCCAGTCTGTCCCACATAAGATAAGTTCCACCCATTATAACCAATTTTGTACACACTACCAATGCATTGTTGAGGGAAAATCTTTATCAGGATGCATTTTACAGTCCATGAATTCTTAAAAAACTATTCGCATGTTAAATCTTTTAAAAGGGTATTCGGCAGGACAGATAAATTCTCATTGTATATGAGAACCAGCACATTCTTGATCTGAGATGTTATCCTAGGTTCAGTCCTATGATCAATTTTTCTAGCAGTTTGATTAAAACCCACAAGCCTGGTTTTTCAGCGACACCTATTATTAGCTCAGGATCAGCAATATATGCCCTGTCTAAATGGTTGGTAAAAATATTAACTCCAATGCTTGGCAACATTTCTGAAGTCCACATAAAAAAAATGTTGATCTCATTGACAAATTGCAAAATGTTAACGTATCTAATGATCTTACTCTGGAAAGTTTTGATGTCATGTTGGTGTTTCCGATTTGCTATCTTTTTTAAAGAATAATTAGATGAGTTCTCCATTCCTTTTGATAAGAATACCATTATTGAGCTGATTAAGTAGTGTGTAGTTGATTGCAAGTTTTATTTTGAAGGGAACTACAATGCTCGAAGGCAGGGAATGGCTATGGAAAATCCATTGTCTTCCCTATTGAACTATCTGTATATGGAGTTTTTTGAGGCTAGGCTGTTGAAAGACATCCTGCCCTGTGAAGCTAAATGGTTCAGATAAGTGGATGACATCTTGTGTCTTTGGCCGAGTGATATGGCCCTGGATACATTTTTACTGAGACTTAATGCTCTGGTCCCTTCTATTAAAATCACAGTGGAGAAAGAAATGAAATCTAAACTCCATTTCTTAGATGTGTTGATACACCCGGTTGATAGAAAGTTCAAGTTTACATTATATAGGAAGGCCACTAATGTGCGCTCATAAGTCCATTATTATTCCAACCTTGAGACGAGTAAAAAAAAAAATGTCATTCTCACCATGTTTCTAAGAGCCTATCAATGAAGAAATTAGGAAAATATTTGACATTGACACGAAACTGCGGTACCCCAAGGAGTTCGTGGAACCAGCGTTGCTGGCAGCTAGAAAAACTTATCTTAGGACTGAACCTAGGGTAACATCTCAGATAAAGAAAGTGCTGGTTCTTCCATACAATGAGAATTTATCTGTACTGCTGAATGTTCTTAAAAGATTTAACATACAAGTAGTTTTTAAGAATTTACAGGCTGTTAAAAGCATCTTGATAAAGAATTCTCCTCAACAATGTGTTGGTGGTGTGTACAGAATTGGTTGTAATAGATGCAACTTAACTTATGTGGGACAGACTGGCAAACCTCTAAATGATATATTACAACACAAATATTTGATGTGAATTGCCCAGCAATCTGTAATAACTCGGCAAACTTGTCGGAAATTATAGTTATCGTCCCTTGTTCCACTTGGCTTGAATCGAATATTGAAGAATCGGCAATTATGAAACATAATAAATGTTCATTATGTAATTATAGTGGTGGCTTATTCAAATTACTCATTTATAGTAGAGGCTATCATGCATAGCCTGAAACCTGACTCTATACGAATGCCATGGAATGTCTTAAAGGGTGCATGTTTTAAATTATTGCATACACAAATTTTCCCTTTCCTTATTCGGCAAGAAGAGCATTGCTATATAAGCCAAAATCGCAATCGATCTTCTTGCCGAATAAGGAAAGGAAATTTGTGTAAGCAATAATTTCGCAAAAATTATTCCGAGGCTAACGAAAGAAAATAATTTAATTGCGTTTGTTTATTATTAAATTATTGTAAACTTGTCTAAAATATATTTAGTTGGATTAGGGTAAATAAAATTGTGCTTGTTATAATAAGGTTACTTAATTTTTCTAAGGTTATTTTGCTACAAAATTATTTATTTTTACGTTAACATAAATGAAAAAATATATCTTTAAACATACAAGAGAAAATTTTAGAAAGGACTTAATTTTAAATGAGGTCTTGCTAATTGACCAATTTTACTTATTCGTCACGATATATATATATATATATATATATATATATGTCGTGCCGATTAGGTAAAACTTGCGATTTTGGCTTAAATAGCAACGCTCACCTTGCCATATAAGACAAGTGAAAATTTGTGTATGCAATAATTTCGCCAAAATCATTCTGAACATAAGGAAAAAAATATATTTCATTGTGTTTGTTTATTATTAAATTAATGTTAACGTATCTAAAATATATTTATTTGGGTTAGGCTAAATTAAATTGCGCTTGTTGTAATAAGGTTAGGTAGGTTTTCAAAGTTTCTCTTGGTACAAAATTATATATTCTTACATTAACATAAATGAAAAAAAAATATCTTTAAACGTATAAGAGAAAATTTTAGAAAGGACTTAATTTTAGATGAGTTCTTGCTAATTGACCAGTTTTATCTAATCGGCACGACATATATATATACTATATAGTATATATATATATATAATATATATATATATATATATATATATATATATATATATATATATATATATATATATATATATATATATATATATATATATATATATATATATATATATATATATATATATATATATATATATATATATATATATATATATATATATATATATAATGCATATATATATATATATATATATATATATATATATATATATATATTATATATATATATATATATAAATATATATATATATATATGATATATATATATATATATATATATATATATATATATATATATATATATATATATATATATATATATATATATATATATATATATGTCGTGATTAGTAATGTCAATTTGAGAACTCATCTAATAAGTTTAATTTTCTACAAGATTTTTTCATTTATGTTAATTAAGAATTTATATTTTTACAAGAAAACTTGAAACCTACTAACATTAAAAGCGATTAAGCTAACAACTAAATATATTTAGATACGTAACATTAATTATATAAAACAATGAAATATTTTTCCTTATGTTAGAATGATTGGAATTACATACAAATTTTCACTTTCTATATGGAGATAACGTTGCTATTAGCAAAATCAAGTTTTACCTAATCGGCACGACATATATATATATATATATATATATATATATATATATATATATATATATATATATATATATATATATATATATATATATATATATATATATATATATATATATATATATATATATATATATATATATATATACAGTGGACCCTCGGTTAACGAATACCCCGGAAATCGTATGTAAGTATAATTTTGTAAGTTCTTGTGGAAGTGTATTTTTGGAGGTCTGAAATAGACTAACCTACGTGAAATTTTTCCTTAAGGGAGTAAATTCGTTCGGTAATGGCACTTGAGCAGACTTCAGGAGTGAAGTTTTTACGAAACTCGGGGGTCCACTGTAGTAAAACTTGTAAACTGGAAAGGCTGCAATATTAGATGCATTGTAAATACAATGCAGCGGGAAGAGTGGTGAAGACTCGATCCTACGGCCGCTGATCGTGGCAATAGTTGTGATCAGTAAGGCTATTGATTATCGTTAGCGTATAGAAGTTAAAGGCCTGGAAAGCAATACCTGTTCGGCCTGAAAGCAATACCTGTTCGAAAATGTCAGTGTTGGGCGGAGGTCTGGCTGAAAATCATCGAGAACAAGTTCACAAGAGTTGTGGTTTAGACAGCACCACCACCAAAACCAATTCTCTCTACATTTTTTAGCTGTCAGGTGCAGTGGGTGTGGGCGTGGGAGGGTGGGTGTGGGCGTGTGGGAGGGTGGGTGTGGGCGTGTAACTCTCCCAATTGTGAGGTAGTGTTAATGTTGATATTTTTAAGCACACATGTATTATTCTTATCTTAAAAAAGTATAGGCTGGAAGCGACTGTTTTTTAACTGATATGCCAAAAATCGAAGACAGGCGTTCTTAACAATGCAAGGCAAGCCACGGAGGGTGGAAATCTTTAGCGCAAAAACTTTCATATTTCTCAGTGCGTCATCAGGAGCCGTGCAAAGGTAGCAACAGGAGAAATGAAGGAAAGTTTTCTCAGAGTATGGAAGCGTGAGTGACACCTGCTTGTACCTCTCTCAGAATGCGAGAGGCACGGCTGAGTGCCACCCACCCACATGCCCCCAACGACCCACCACATATGGGGTAGGGTGGGCTAGGCCTCCAAGTTTGCAGAAAGCCAGAGGTAAGAAAACTAGGAGATTTAATAGCCAGTCCTAAATTACTACTAATTGCTGAGAAAATGTCATGTGACATAAAAGATTGTTACGATAGTGGATAATACACAAAGAATGCAGCTATTATGTGTAACTTTCTAATTAATAAAATAGAAGGAATGAATACGCTCATTTGTCCGCTGTCAATACTCAGTGTCCCAGGACCTTCTAGAATGTTCAGGAAATACTCGGGAGAACCTCAGCCTATGTTCCTAAGTACGGCCTAACACTATTCTCAATGTCAATTACTATGCCTGTATTATTTATGTATCTTTCTAATATTGCGATTATTCTTTACGATAATAACTAGACAATTCTTGAATTTTACTTTTAACACTAACAGCCTAATTCTGTAAACCACTAAACAAGTTGCAATCACATGTTGCAATGAACTATGTGTACCTTTGTACCACTGTATCTAGACGCGTTAGGACCCCAATAGGTCATTCTGTTTGCCTCTTTTTTGTGCTATTCAAGGATATCCACACATGCGCACCCATACCTAAATGAACCCCCATGCCTACTTCCCTACAACTAATGTTATATCGATCATGTTGCCATCAGTGATTGCAACCACTTGGCTTTGTGTACCTGTAACCATACTGTACCTTTATACAGTAGTACCTAAGTAGGTTATACATTATGTCAACGTTCACGACAGACGTAACATGATGTTATATATATCAGCGTTCACGACGGACGTAACCTCACCAAAACCTCAGCCAAAATAGCAATGTTCTTCTTGCCGAATAAGGCAAGCTAAAATTTGTGTATGCAATAATTACGCAAAAATCATTCTGAACTTTACGAAAAAAAATCATTGTGTGTTTATTATTAAATTATTGTAAACTTATCTAAAATATATTTAGTTGGATTAGTCTAAATTAAATTGTTATATATATATATATATATATATATATATATATATATATATATATATATATATATATATATTTCACTACTAGTTTTGGAGTTTACTTGCCCCGTCATCGGGCAGTGTACAATATCAGAAAAAAAAATCAGTTATATGAACCAGATTAAAACATGCTAAACGTTTAATTAATTTAAGTAAAAGAACAGAAAAAAGAATAACGTATATAGTGGAGAGAGATTCAACTTTTTCCAGTAGTGTGACTTGATTCTTCACTATATTGACGTGTGGCACTAAATAGGGATTTAGGGAATGGCCTATTTGGTCTAATAGATCTACCCAAGATTTCAAAGATGCCGACCCTCTGTTAATGCTTCGTTTAGCTAATATACAAAGCATTATATTTTTATAGTTGTAAATGCTATGTATAATTGTTAACGCATCAACAGTGGGTCGGTATCTTTGTACACTCAGGCAGATCAATTAGTGCAAAGAGGCAATTAAGTAAACCTCCATCCAGTGCCACATTACTATTTGGTGAAGCCACAACCCACACTATAGGCATCAAATAATTCACTGTCTTGTCCAGCCGATCCAATATCATTAAGCTGGCAGCCGTGGAGTCTATACCATTAGAGAAAAACCTTCCCTGTGTAATAATGAATGGTCAATAGAGTTCCTTTGTCTCTGATTTTTATGCTTAATTCTTTTCTTGTCTTTTATTAATTTGAAGTTTAGCATGTTTAAATATAGATCTTGTAGTTGAAAGAAGAAACTAAATTTTTCTTATTTTCACATTTAGTAATTTATACAGGAGGAGGAGGTTACTAGCCCCTTGCTGTCTGCATTTTAGTCGTCTGTTACGACACTCACGGCTTACGGAGGAAGGATTGTTCTATAAAATGTGCTTGTATTTAATTTTTGGTTGCCATTTTAGGGCGCACAGGAAATATGTTAGCTTGGACATACTAAAATACTTTGCGAGACGGTAAACGGCATCACGGACGTCTAGACGGCATATTTGTTCATCATTCTTAAATCGTACAGTTTGCCCTCGAAAACTACGTAAATGGCATTAGGTCCCAGAGGGGTTTCAAGCAAAATGTTATTACTGAGGTGAAATTGCTGACGCACCTTGTGGTATGGATCTTGTTGCATCAATTGCTTGTTGGTTAGCTGAGATGATTTTGCAATTGGATGGATTAAGGACTACTTCCATAGTCTGTCCCTTTGTGGCTGCCAGTGTGCCATCATCCAGGAGCCAGATACTATTGGGTTCACTGGTCAGTCTGATAATGATTTTCATAACCGTTATGCAGAAGAGAAATAAGGCGAGAGGATCCCCTTGCTGAACACACTACAATAAAGGGATGTAATGATCTCCAAACAGAAGCATCAACTACTTGGTTTATCGAGCTGAAACGAAAATGAAGAGAGCAGTGAAGTGTTTTCGAAAAGTTGCTAGCACCACGTCTCTTTTTTTCAGAAAATTAAATTCATGAAGATCGGGGAAGGGCAAAGAAGACCGCAGACAGAATACAGTCTAGGGGGAAAAAGACTACAAACCTCGCTCAAGGAAAAGGATCTTGAGATGAGTATATCACCGAGCACATCTCCTGAGGCGCACATCAACCAAATAACTGCTGCAGCATATGGATGCATAGCAAACCTAAGAATAGCATTCCGACAGCTCAGTAAGGAATCGTTCAGGACCCTGTACACCGTGTACGTCAGGCCTATATTGGAGCATGCAGCACCAGTTTGGAACCCAATCCTGGCCAAGCTCGTTAGTAAATAAGAGAAAGTGCAAAGGTTTGCAAGGAGACTAGTCCCGGAGCAATGGGGCAAGTTCTACGAGGAGAGTTTAAGGGAAATCGACCTGACGACACTGGAAGACAGGAGAGAGAGAGAGAGGATATGAAAACGATATATAAAATACTGAAAGGAATGGACAAGGTGGACAGACAGGATGTTCCAGAGATGGAACACAGCAACAAGTGGTCACAATTGGAAGTTGAAGACTCAGATGAGTCACAAGGATGTTAGTAAATATTGCTTCAGCCATAGAGTTGTCAGGAAGTGGAATAGTCTAAAAAGTGATGTAGTGGAGGCAGGATTAAGAAAAAGGAAAACTTTTATCATCATTCACTCCATCACTGTCTTGTCAGAGCCGCGCTTACACTACATTTAATAAAACTGTCGGCACTGTACTTCCCATCTCCAGGAATCATGTCCGGTCTGCCGGTTTCCCTGAATCTCTTCATAAATATTACCTTGCTTACACTCCAACAGCACGTCAAGTCCTAAAAACCATTTGTCTCCATTTGTTCCTGTCTAACACGCATACGCACGCTTGCTGAAAGTCCAAGCCCCTCGCACGCAAAACCTTTACCCACTCCCTCCAACCTTTCCTAGGCCGACCCCTACCCCGCCTTCCCTCCACTACAGATTTATACACTCTCGAAGTCAATCTATTTCGTTCCACCCTCTCTACATGTCCAAAGCATCTCAATAACCCCTCCTCAGCCCTCTGCATAAATAGTTTTGGTAATCCCGCATCTCCTCCTAATCTCCACACTACTGATTCTCTGCATTATATTCACACCACACATTGCCCTCAGCCGCCGCATTGTTGCAACATTCACCACCCATGCCTCACACGCACACAAGAGCGTTGGTATAACTATACTCTCATACATTCCCCTCATTGCTTTCATGGATAAAGTTCTTTGTCTCCACAAACTCCTCAGTGCACTAAGTTCCTCGCGACTTATAACTCCGTTACATTCGCTCTACAGTCTTTCCTGTTCTTGGGACGTTCCCTGTTCATCTGTTCATCCAGGTCCATCTCTGATATATATAACTTGATCATGCCAAGCACGGACCAATACGTCCTCTGAAGATTTATCTCATCTTTGTATTTTAGATACGAATCACGAAGTCTCTGCATTTTAATATTTACTGGACGCCAGCTCATGCACTCTGTGGATTATTATAGCAACAATTCCATGCAGATCATAGAAGTAGATTTGTTTTCATGTGAACTGTGTATCAGGTTCTTGACTTCTCCTGGAGTCTATCTGGAGGGTATTCCGGGGATCAACGCCTCTGCAGCCCGGTCCACGACCAAGCCTCCCAGTGGATCAGGATCTGATCAACCAGGATGTTACTACTGGCCGCACGAAGTGAAACCATGAACCACAGCCCGGCTGATCCGGCACCGACTTCAAGTATCTGTCCAGCTCCCTCTTGAAGGCAGCCAGGGGCCTATTTGTAATTCCCCTTATGCATGGTGGGAGGCTGTTGAACAGTCTTGGGCCCCGGACACTTATGGTGTTTTCTCTTATTTTGTGTATTTTGCACAGCCTGTCCGGTCTTCTACTTTCGTAGGGAGTGATTTTTGTGTGCAGATTCGGGACCATTCCTTCTAGGATTTTCCAAGTGTAGAATATGATATATCACTCTCGCCTACGTTCCAGCGGGTACAAGTCAAGTGCTTCCAAGCGTTCCCAGTAGTTGAGGTGTTTGATGGAACTTATATGTGCAGTAAAGGTTCTCTGTGCAGTCTCTAGATTTGGCAATTTCACCTGCTTTGGACGGAGATGTTAATGTATAGCAGTATTCCAGCCTAGAGAGAACAAGTGATTTGAAAAGGATTATCATTGGCTTGACATCTCTTTTTTTGAACATTCTTATTTTCCTTCCTATCATTTTCTTTGCAGTTGTGAACGTGTCACTGTTTTGATCCTTGAAAGTGAGATCCTCAGACATTACCACTCAGAGGTCCCTCTCATTATTTTTTTGCTCTATTGTATGATCAGAGTTTGTAGTATACTCAGTTCTAGTTATCTCCTCCAGTTTTCCATAACGGAGTAGTTGGAATTTGTCTTCATTGAACATCATATTGTTTTCCGTTGCCCATTGGAAAAACTTGGTTTAAATCTTCTTTGAGGTTAACCGTGTCCTCAATAGATGACAGTCTCATGCAGATCCTAGTATCGTCTGCAAAGGATGACACGGTGCTGTAGGTTACATCTCTATGTTTGATATGAGGAGGAACAGGATGGGGGCGAGTACTGTGCCTTGTGGAACAGAGCTTTTCACTATGGCAGCTTCCGATTTAACTGTTTACCACTACTATTTGTTTTTGATTGGTTAGAAAGTTGAAGATCCATCTCCCCACTGCCAGTTATTCCTTTAGCACGTATTTTGTGCTCTATTACGCTATGATCGCTCTTGTCAAAAGCTTTTACAGTATGTGTATATTACATCTGCATTCTGTTTTTCTTCCAATGCCTCCAAGATCTTATCATAGTGATCCAGTAGTTGCGAGAGGCAGGAGCGACCTGCTCTGAACCCATGTTGCCCTGGATTATGCAGTTTTTGGGAATCCAAGTGGTTTGCAATCCTGTTTCTTAACACTCTTTCAAAGATTTTTATGATGTGGGACGTTAGAGCTATTGGCCTATAGGAGGCCCTCTACATTCGCGAGGGCTAGGGGATAAAGAACCTCGCGAATGTTGAAAATTCATGAATGTTTGGTGTGCAAATATATTGCAGGGAAATATAATAATAGCGTTTACTTAGCCTAACAATACTGCTTCCTTAACCTATTAAAACATGAACAATCATAAAACATGAAAACATCGTAAAAGATTGTATATACATGTTATGGTTTAATAAATAATGAACAAACAAAACACTCACCACTCGTAAGGTTAGGCAGACGAACTATGATGACTTATGATGATGGTGATGATAGCCATGCAGTTACTGATGACAGTTGAATGGAGGTGATTATATGTAGTGTCACTGCATGGCATGATGGGTCCAGTGTGGGGATTCTAACTCTTTACTGCCAGCGTCACTGCCGATAATAGGCGGCTGGGCATTCGCAAATGTTCGAAACTCGCGAAAATGGAACACACGAATATGGAGGGCTTTCTCAAAGTCTATCGGAGTTAGGGTAATGTCGGAAATCTGGCATACATTGATGGAATTTTGACTTATTCATGATAAAATCTTTTGGATTGTTGATCTATAGACTGATTAGTGGCTTGCTAAACACAGAGTCATATTGGGATTTCAGTATCCTACTCATTTCTTTGTTGTCATCTGTGTAAGTCCCATCTTGTCTGAGCAAGGGCATATGAAAAGAAATATTTCGAATTTCTTTCAATTTCACTAATCGCTTTTAGTTTCTGTCTCTCCTGGGTTCTGTATGAGTCCTTTAATTAAGTTCGATACTTACCACTTCCCTGGCCAGCACTTCCTTCCGTGTATCAGTTAATCTAGCGTTCTTGAGGAGCTCAGTGATTCTTCGTCGTCTTCTGTAGAGGGAGCGTCTTTCTCCAGTTTACTTCTTCTTTCGTAGTGGAATATGCCTTTAACATACTTCAGCTACCAGGAAGTTGATCCTTTCAAGGCAGTGGTTTAGATCCATGTTATTTCAGATATCTTCCCAACATGTTTCATTTAAGACATGGTTCACCTGGTCCCAGTTGATGTTCTTGCTGTTGAAGTTGTATCTGGTGAAGACACCTTCACAGCTACATGCATTTTGCTGATCAGGACCCCTGTGCATGTAAGTCGGAATTAGTTGTTTTTGATATTATGTTTCTTACCAGGTCCTCATTATTTGTGAAGATAAGGTCAAGTGTGTTTTCCAGTCTTGTTGGCTCCACTATCTGCTGATTTAGAGTGTTTATCGCAGATATTTAGTAGCTCATGTGTGTGTGACCTTTCATCTGTGCTGTCTCCAGGGATTGTTTCTGCTACAACTACTGTTGTTTGTCTTATGAGGTCTGTACCTCCTGGTTCTTTAGTTATCCAAATTAATTCCTACGACAAAAGAGAGAAACAGTAAATATTTGTGTCTAACCTCAGCTTCAACGAGGAAGTCAAATAATGTGATCTGACCTCAACCTCGAATCGGGTCCCCTTAATGTCCTAAGTTTAGCGTGTGAATTAAGGATAAATTTATTGAAGAGATCAAAGTATAAATTTCTATTTCTAGTCTAATTTTCAAATTTTTTGGCTTAAATAGAAGTAAATTTTATAATTATTTAGGTCTAATGAATTAATTAATATATTAACATGGTATGAAATAATTTTTCAACAAAACTTTACTCAACTTAACCGAACCTACCGTAGTTTGTGCAGTATAGTACATCTGGTCCTACCAAACCATCTTAAGGTCTCCAGAACTTTAGGTAAAATTTATCGCCATCAACTACATAGTTCATTTATAATGAGATACTTAATCTTGGAGTTATATAAAAAAATATGATTTGGACTTCATATAAAATATCTTACATTATTCTACTGATAAACTTCAAATTGCGGACTATAGTTCAAACGTTCTGCGAATTTATGTCGGCAGAATCCCGATAATCCAATTTAAATGGCGCCTAAGCCGGATAAGCGAAATTAACGACGGCAGAATCCCGATATAAAAGTATTAATTTTGGCAGAATCCGGATAATCCAATCTGATGCCGTAAAAATCCGAATAACATAGATTGATTATAACTTATGTTAAAATTATCTATAGACAATTCTTGGGAGTTTTTATAAAAATTGCATTTTTAATGTCAAGATAATTGAGTTTTTATTAATATTTTTACACTTGCTGATGGCATTTATATAATAAGAAATATGAAATAATTGTTATAATAATTATAATACTTATAATTATAATAATTATAATTATTATAATTATAATTATTATAATTATAATTATTATAATTATAATTATTATAATTATTATAATTATTATAATTATTATAATTATAATTATAATTATTATAATTATAATTATTATAATTATAATTATTATAATTATAATTATTATAATTATAATTATTATAATTATTATGATTATAATTATTATAGACAGAGGACTTGGAAGTCCACATTGTGACTTTATGTTGATAACTATTAACATCTGCCTACATGAAAGCGCAGGGAAATATATATCCTCTTAAACCAAACAAAGTTGCATTGAATTTACTGGAGAGATGGACCTGGGGGAAAGACGTAGACTACAACACTGTGCATGTGACTCCAACTGTAGTTTGGGAGTGGTTCTACCTCTAGTTACTAAGAGGCTTGTTGTGTACTGTAGCGTTCTGCTTCTACCACCACCACTAATACTGATTCACTTGCTAAATTTTTAACTGATTGTCCTGATGCAGCCGTTGAACAAACAGCAGGCATATGTTGAATTTAAGTTGCAATATATATATATATATATATATATATATATATATATATATATATATATATATATATATATATATATATATATATATATATATATATATATATATATATATATATATATATAAGGCAAGCAAAAATTTGTGTATGCAATTTCGCAAAAATCGTTCTGAACATAACGAAAAAGTTATATTTCATTGTGTTTATTATTAAATTATTGTAAACTTGTCTAAAATATATTTAGTTGGATTAGGCTAAATCAAATTGCGCTTGTTATAATAGGGTTAGGTTAATTAATTAAAGTTTTATAAGGTTCTTTTTTCATTAACATAAATGACAAAAATATATCTTTAAACGTATAAGAGAAAATTCTAGAAAGGACTTAATTTTAAATGAGTTCTTGCTAATTGACTAAATAACACTGTGAATAGCCAAGGATTCGAATCAATGTTATTTTGGCCCGCCTCATGGTGAGCGAAAACCACATGACGCTCTAACCCACAGGTCCACCAAATCCTACAAGAATCACGCATCCACCAGAGCTTTATAATTTTATTCTACTCCCCGTTTAGTGTACTAGCCTCCACGAGCAGTATTTTATATTATTGTGACCACGAAGAAGTGGTATTGAATCAATAACAATAATAAATAACAATAATTAATAATAAAGGGTTGCGATAGGTGTGAAACGACCAGCTCGGAGGAGTCTACGTCAGGTGTCGTTTTGTAAAGTGCTGGTGGCGGACAGACACCCCAACACCAGTTGATTTCCCCGGCAGTAATCACCAAATGGAAAACGACGATGAGGTGAGGGAGAATGGAAGTGGGGGAGGAGAGGAGGCGGGAGACGGAAGGGAAGAGGGAGGGGGTAAGGGAGAGGAAGAGTTTTAGGGAGGGGAGGGAATAGTGGGAGACAGAGAGAGGGTAAGGTACGAGTGCAGAGAGAGGAGAAGAATTGGATGGAAATGGTGAGATTGAAAGACGTTGAATGGTGAGTAGAAAAAGGCGAGTTGTGTTGCAGTGTGAGTATAGTTTGGAGTGCGTGAGTGGGGGTGAGGTATGGCTGTGAGTGGGGGTGAGTTATGTATGTGAGTGGGGGTGGGTTATGGCTGTGAGTGGGGGTGAGTTATGGCTGTGAGTGGGGGTGGGTTATGGCTGTGAGTGGGGGTGAGTTATGGCTGTGAGTGGGGGTGAGTTATGGCTGTGAGTGGGGGTGAGTTATGGCTGTGAGTGGGGGTGAGTTATGGCTGTGAGTGGGGGTGAGTTATGGCTGTGAGTGGGGGAGAGTGTTATAGTTGTAAGTGGGGTTGCGGTGTAAGTGGGGTATCTGCTGGAAAGGCTAAACCTATGCTCCATGGAGGGCTTCAAGTCTTATCTGGACACATAACCTAAATGAGTTGGGTGAGAAGGAAGAATATTTTTTGAATGAGAGAGAGAGAGAGAGAGAGAGAATAGAGGAGAATTTATACATGGAGGAATGATGGAACTGTCCTGTGATCTTTGCCATGAGCGCTAAACCCTTTGTGTGTGTGTGTGTGTGTGTGTGTGTGTGTGTGTGTGTGTACGTGTGTGTGTGTGTGTGTGTGTGTGTGTGTGTGTGTGTGTGTACGTGTGTGTGTGCGCGCGCGTGCACTCGCCTATATGTACTCACCTTAGGGTGGTTTCAGGGGTCGATTCACAGCTCCTGGCTACTCCTCTTCGCTGGTCGCTACTAAACTCTCTCTCCCGGCTCCATGAGCCTTATCGTACCTCTTCTTAAAGCTATGTATGGATCTCGTCTATACGACACACTCCAGATTGTTCCATTTCAGATAACTCTTAAGGCTAAATTCAAATGTATGTCAAGTATAATTTTTTTTTATGGTGAAAGAAATAATTTTGCTGTCTGTTTTTAAGCTTGATTATTTTTTTTTTAGTTTTATGTTGCCCTAATTAGTCTTAACAATTACCAACTGAAACTCTTGGCAACTTTTATTTTCAAATTAGGCCACTGGGATAATGTGGGATTAGAGAAAATGCGCAGTGAATTTGGTCTGGCAATTTGATGGTACTTCAGAATGGTAATTATGAGACCTCTTTCTCCCCAAATATGCATCTAAAATTTGGTAATAGCGACTATAATGCCCAACAACAACTCCAAAGATCGTGTTACTAAGAAACACAAATATTAAAAGCTAGTTGTGGATGCGTAGACGCAATCTCAAGTTAACTCTCAGCAACGAGGAGGAGAAGGAGGAGGAGGAAGAGACGGAAGAGGAGAAAGAGAAGGAGGAGGAGGATCACCATCATCTCCCGTCTTGGATTACCTAACTGCAACATCAACACTGAAAACATAAATGTGCTGAGGTCGCTGCAGCCTCCGAGAAACGTATCCCAATATGCCATAAACACAGCCTCCTCTTCCTTAATGCATGCAAATTAATGGTAAAGATCACTGCACAAGTTTCTAATACTGTTAAGTATCAGCACTGAAGATCTGAAGCCAATCAGAAGAGCCCTTCGAGTGTTATTGCATAGGAAATCAAATCCAAATTTCTTCAATAAAAATGGCAAATTGGTACCAACAGAACCCAAAAACCAATTCGAATTTTCCACTAAGATAAACCAGCTCAGAAAGTTTAAAAAGCCAATCAGAAGACGGTCTCTAGTTCAGTGGGTTTGAAACTTTTCTGAAATCATAAATTTTTTTTGAATGATACAAGGAAAGTGATAATGAAGAGCAGCTTAGGTTATTGTGTTGTATACGGAATGAAATATACGGGTGTTAAGACGAATTCCGGCCGATGGAGACGAGTAGTAACTCCTCGCAGTAGTAAACAGCTCCTGGTTATGAATGAATACCTGTGTCCAGGCAATTATTGTTGTAACAGAGATGATATTTGCTAGACCAGTTATCTAATCCTGTAGTTCATGTTAGTCCCCTAAATTTCAGTTAAGGGCTTAGTATTAGGTATGCAAGGTAAACTGTTACTACTCATCGTTTCCTCTGGTTAAGAGTCCAAAAAAAGAGAATCATGGTTCTTTGGATAATAGTGTCAATTGTCATAACTTAATTTTGATAACTTTCTCTCTCTTTCTCTCTTTCTCTTTCTCTCTCTCTCTCTCTCTCTCTCTCTCTCTCTCTCTCTCTCTCTCTCTCTCTCTCTCTCTCTCTATCTTCTCTTTCTCTCTCTCTCTCTCTCTCTCTCTCTCTCTCTCTCTCTCTCTCTTCTCTCTCTCTCTCTCTCTCTCTCTCTCTCTCTCTCTCTCTCTCTCTCTCTCTCTCTCTCTCTCTCTCTCTCTCTCTCGCTCTCTCTCAACGAGTTAGATGTTTAGTAATTGTTATTTTAAAATTACGTTCTTAATCTTCTACATTCCTAAAAAAAAGACGTAAATATATAACTCTTATATGTAACGAGACTGAAATTTGTTTATCTCGTATATTGTAATCGTAATAAAGGGTCGCTAGCAGACTGCGGCTAATGTCCCGGGTAAACCTCTCATTACTGCAAGTGACATTAGTCTGCTCCTGATATAATTCGATAATGATTCCTTAAACGCAGAACATCCCGAATGCTGGATTACCAAGTAGTATGTGTCCGGTGCTCGTCAGAATTACTCAACTGCTACTACGTATTAAGGTGATCGGGCTGTTTGCATGTTTTATATCATTCAGGAATGTTTTGTGTTGTGAAAATAATGAATTCGTTAATGACAAACCTCGAAGGTAATTTTAGAGAAGCCCATACCTAATATTTTTTATAATATTTTTTGGTGAGCAGGTAACCACGGATCATGAGTGCCGTAGCGCTAATGCAAATGTCAAAGCATCAGTACCAAAAACTGAATGTCAAATGGAGGAGAAACATTCTCTTAAAGATCAGGTCAGGCAAGTTCGGACAAGGCAGACTAATGTTGCTGACGACCTAACGGTACTAGACGACATGCACAGTCGCCCATACAGCTACGCAGTTGGCATCAGATATGAAGAAATAACGTCAGATACCGAGGGTAGGAGGACCCAGGCGATAAAATGTGTGTCGACCAGATGATTAGGCAATGATTACTTGAGAAGTGACTCCATCACTCAGTCTCAACTAAAAGTCCATAACGATATTTAAATAAATGTTTGGACTACTACTGGGCAAGAGTCTTCTGCGAAGAGAAGACCTCGTCGACAAAACATGTAAACATTTATTGCTGGAGAAGAGATTTTCCCGGGGGAATTATTCAGTTTTCCACTTTTTATTCTTACCGCTATTAATCTGGTCTGCAATGATTTGTGTGTGAATCAGTTACTGTTGGACCTAATTTGTTAACACGTTTAGTATTTCCGGAAATCGACATGCTTTCCATTCCCACGATTTAAATGGACCTTAAATATTTAGTAAAAAATGCTGTCTCTTTTTGTCACAATACTTGACGAAATCCAAAGATCGCTCTATATCTTTCTTTCCCTCTCACAAGTCTGCAATTCTTCATTTTAAAGCAAAAAAAAAAAAAAAATGTCGTTTTATGGCAGATCACAAGTTTGTTATTACTTGTTTTGTATTGACAAATTGCTTCATGAAAACTGAAAATGCAATTTTCCCAGTTTCTCCAATAAAATTGGCAAAGTGCCATCTACAAAACTCGAAATCAATATCAATCATTCCCTAAATAAGATAGACCAACTTTGAAGATTTAAAGCCGATCAGAAAAGGCACTGTCCAGTTACTGCAAGGAAGTCAATTAATTTAATCAAATTAACAAACTAGATGTGGTACTGCTCAAAATTAATGCCAACCTTCCTTTGAACAAAATCTCTGAAAGTTTGAAGCTTATCTGAAGAAAAACTCGCCAGTTATTGCACGAAGGCCAAAAATGCCAATTTTTTTAATTCTATTAAGAAATTGGTGATTTCGCATTTACTCAGTGTTACCCAATGCACTGGATAATTTCATGCATTAAAGACTGAAACCAGTCAGAAGATAACTATCTAAGTTACATAGCAGAGAAAAATTTACAAAATTTTAAAAATAAAATGGGTAAATTAGCACCTACACACTCCATGACTTCTAGGTAAGATACAACAGTGTTCAGAGTTTGAAGCTGGACATAAGAGGTTATTTAAATTTATACCACTAGTTCTAAAAATCAGGAATGGTTTACGTTAAATTAACCAGAGAGAACCTGCACTTGGAAATAGTTTCAGTAAACCCGAGGTTTACTGTTGTCATATTGATCAGGAGCACTGTCCTGACACGAGCCTTCATCAAATGATGACCCACCACCTGGGATCAGTCTACCTCTGGCCTGGGATGGACTACAGTCTCTGGTGCTCACACCCTGGGGCAGGGAGCGGAAGGACTTTGGTGTTCACGAGTGGCCATCCCTCACTGGGCTTGAAAAGAGCCTGGCTGGGGGCTTCTTCCTCCTCTCATAAAGCTTCCATGATGAATGGTGAGTCAGCACTCTAAATTTCAAGCCACTTGAATCAAGTTAAAAGTGTAAACTTTGGACGAAGAAAAACGATCTGTCAGTCGCTGAAAGGTAATGATCTGGGGGTACTAAATAATACAGAACATTCTCTCTCTCTCTCTCTCTCTCTCTCTCTCTCTCTCTCTCTCTCTCTCTCTCTCTCTCTCTCTCTCTCTCTCTCTCTCTCTCTCTCTCGCTCTCAGGATTTCCCCATCTCGTCTCTTCTCACGTACGGACAATTAATTGAAGATCGCGTAACTGAACCTAGATCGGCATTTCTCGGTCAGCGATTTCCTCTCGTCCGGCTTTGATCCTTCTCCGGTGGCTGGTCAGGATCCGCTAGTGGAAGGGAGGGGTGAGGGGGGGATAGTGGAAGGCGAGGAGGAAAGGTGGATGGAATGGATTGAGCTTAGAAAGGAAATTCCACCCTCAGGAAACGATTAATTAGGGATGATTGAAGGAGGCTTCAGGTATTTGCCTGGGAGAAATATTGTAATAAATTGAACGGGTTGTTTGAGGTATGTGGAGGTAGTGGTCTGGGCAGGTGGTGTGGGTGGACAGGTGGGAAGTGGAGGTGTGATCGTGGCTGAAGCAGGTGGTGGCGGAAGCAAGCAAGTAAAACATACGTGAATAAGACAATGGGAGCAGATAAATTCGGACCACGAAGGTGTCTTGAAAAAACTGAGAATCGGCGTCAAGTGTATGTGAGGTAACAGGAAAGGGAAAATTAGGGTAGCAAAGGGGTCGCTAAAGAAAGAGGGGAGAATAAATTTGCTTATAAGATACGTGATGGATTTTCTGAGTAAAAAATTAAACATGAAAAAGAGAAAGTATCGAGAAATTATAGTTTAGGAAAGTTATATACACAATATTAGGACAGTACGGAGAAAGTATAGAGAAAGTACAAACTACTTGGACTGCATACACAGAAATAGAAAAGAGAAAGAAAACAGAAATTAAGTAATGTATAAAAATTGTAAGCAAAGAGAAAATAATAAGGAAAATAATGACAAAGTATAATGTACTGATAATGTATATGGAAAGTACAGATGTTTATAGAAAAGCTTAAAATAGCGAAGGTTGAATGAGGAATAAAAGAAATTAATCATCGTCACTCATGCCAGTAAAAGATAAAAAAAGATAAGAGAGACTAGGGTTTAAGCATATGGAAAATAAATTTAAATCCAAATTTCATTTTAGTGAGGACCTCTCAAGGGAGGTTCCTGGATACCAGTGTTTTCCTTCCTTGGATCGAACCTGTATGCCTCCCAGTACCTCTGGTGCTGTATGACACTTATGAGTTTAGCGCTCACCCAGTGAATGAAATAATGTTGGAGAAGATTTATATGGGAGAGGAGGCAGAAAATGAGACTGGAAAAGCACGAGACAGCTGGAAGTCACGTACATGAACCTGATTCGGAATTGAACCAGTATCAGCTTACTGGAAAAAATATGTTATTAAATGAGAGGGTACGGGGAGAAATAACTAAAATATATATTGAAGGAAACGAAAATGAATAAGAAAGGTTTGTGAACTGAGTAAAGCCAAAGCAAAATCAATATATAGACCAAATAACATCAGATACTGAAGATAGGAGACCCAAGGCGATAAAATTTGCGAAATATGCTTGAATATTTTTTTAAGTAGGCAAAATACCTGGTTATTGAACATATTAAAAGTAATTCCCTTGAATAATAGCCAGGTTGGTTGAGAAGAGCAGGGGAGAACTAAGGGAAGTTAGTTTAGCTTGCCGAGCACGACTCCGGGAGGAGTTATAATTAAGAAGGCGAGGGAGCTAACAGACTCTAGGATAACGCGGGAGTAGGGAAATCTCAGAAGAAAGAGTGTGTTTACATTTATATATTTCCATCCCCCTCGAAGAGTTTTCAAAAACAAATGTATTTCAAAGAAAATGAAGCTTAATGTGAGTTGAATGGAGCTGGAAAAAAACCCTGGTGGTAGTGGGGATTGTGGCGCTGTGTGATAGGATCTGAAAATTAGTGGTGTTGGAGGGGAGATCAAACGCAATAAAATGCTGTGACAATATGAGATCAAGAACACTGAGCCAGAGACTGTGTGAAAGATGGTATCTAGGACGGTGCACATCAGTTTATTTAACTGTATTTTCCGTGAGACAGAGGAGAGCGAGATAGAAAAGAGAGTGGGAGAGATAAAAGTGAAACAATGATAAATAAAAACAAGGCTGGGAGGCAAAAGACTAGTAGAAATAAAACCAAGACTGGGGTAGGTGAGAGAGAGAGAGAGAGACTGGAAGAGAGTTAAGCGAGACTCCCAGAGAGAAAAACGAGACTTGGTGAGATAAACCCGAGATAGAAAGTCAGTCTCTTAAATGTATAAGCGAAATTACATTATGTATAAGCAACACTGTTTAATATAAAAGCGAAAATCTTTAATATAAGAGCATCATTGTTAAATATATAAGTAAATATGATTAATAAAAAACGGAAAATGTTTATTATAACATTAATATTTAGCAGCAACGCAAAAATATTCAATGTACAAAAAAAATTATAATTCTGATAATGTTTATAATTCAAGCTTAAATGTTTTATATAACGTTCTAGGTTTTATATTAAAGCTTGAATGTTTAATATAAAAGCTAGAAGGTTGAATATAGAAGCTAGAAGGTTGAATATAGAAGCTAGAAGGTTGAATATAGAAGCTAGAAGGTTGAATATAGAAGCTAGAAGGTTGAATATAGAAGCTAGAAGGTTGAATATAGAAGCTAGAAGGTTGAATATAGAAGCTAGAAGGTTGAGTAAAACAGCTAGAATGTTGAATAAAACAGCTAGAATGTTTAATATAACAGCTAGAATGTTTAGTATAACAGCTAGAATGTTTAATATAACAGCTAGAATGTTTAATATAACAGCTAGAATGTTTAATATAACAGCTAGAATGTTGAATAATAAAAAAGGATAATGTGAGAGTGAAGGTGGAGTGGCAGTGAATCACTCGTTCTCTGCTAACAAGTCACATGCTGGAAATTCATTATTGTCGAGAGAAAGTAAATAAAAAAAACAGGTAAATCAGGTGAAAGTGTTGTACAGTGACTCAAGGAAGAGTACATGGAGATTGTGAGCATTAGTAAATTGATGGCTTTCCAGAGGGGGTAGGGGGGGTAGAGAGAGACGGAGAGACGGACAGGCACACAGACACACAGACACACAGACACAGACACTCATACATACACACACATGGCATAGCATGGTGGCTAGCCCACTTGCTTCACGCACGGAGGGCCCGGGTTCAATTCCCGGCGGGGCCGAAACATTTCGAAGTGTTTCTTCACACACACACACACACACACACACACACACACACACACACACACACACACACACACAAAGACAGACATAGTGACAGAAAAAAGAATGAGAAACATGGGCTGAGAAGCACTAAGAGAAGGGCAGTGACGCACTTAGAAATGGATGGTAAAGTATTGAGAAATGGGTAGTGAAACAGGAAATAAGTGGTAAATTATTAGGGAATGGGCGGCAAAGTATTGGGATATAAGTGATGAAGTACTGGGAAATGGGTGGTGAAGTATTCTGAAAATGGGAGGTAAATTGGTACTGAGAGTACTGGAAGACTCCGGTGACAACACCAGAAGTAACAAAACTAGCAACGAAAATGGGTCTAGGGCAGCCTACTGTGCAGGCGCAACGTTTCAACACTAAAAATACCCAAATATTGCAAATGTCTTACTCATCACCTCGTCGGCATTTTATACCATTTTCAACTTATGATAGAAATTTGCAGTTTTTTAATAAAATTAAAAAAAGTGTGGAAACATTTACTTCCATTCCAAACACTCAATAATGCATCTTCAGATCGGTTTCCCACTTTGTACTGTTCTATTTTGCTTGAAGGTACGCTGTCATATTGGGCAAGTTAAGTTTCTTTTAACCAATTTTATTCAATTGTGATAGTGGTTTTCGTGCGATAACTAGATAATGCCTAATCCGATCGGCTTCAGACTCTTAAAAATGTTGCATCGTACATAAAGGTTAGAATTGATTTTGGACTGAGTCATTACAGTTAATTTGAGTGCAAAAATATATGTTGATTCAGTGCAATATCTTGAGACATTCCCTTTACATCCGGTTTATCTCTTATTGTAACGACGTTTAACATGGTTGAGTTCCAGCTCCTGCGCCCCTTGAGGGTATTGTACAACAGCTTTTGAGCCTGCACTTTTACCTCTGAAGTGGGTTAATCTACTCATTCTGAGTACATTGATGCTGCTAAACTAAAAGTGCTAGTTTTCTTGAGCGTGTTGAGTTAAAGCTCCTGTACCTCTTGATACTGCTCATCTCCAACTTCTGAACATCTTGAGAGAATTGACTTATTGCTCGTAAGTCTATTGGAGTTATGAAATAAGGATGGAGTGGCGACGAAACCACGTTTAGTTAGGCTGGGTTTTTAAAAGGGGCTCTCAGTTTTTTGTTTTAATCATAATCTTATATTCTGCCAGCCACGCGATGTTTTTTGACCCGATCATTGAGGTCACGACCTTCCTCGCATGACCTCGTCTGTCACCGCAATAAAACATTGCTCCGAGCACTGGTTCTTGTGCCAGACGCTGCTGACTTATAGCTCTGTTCCGACCTGAAGGAACTCCATATATCCTGCTCCCTGGTGGTGGTGGGGATGCTGCTGGAGCTGCTGCTGCTGTTGTCGCTACTGCTGCTGTTGGTGCTGCAGCTAATGGTGGTGCTGATGGTGATTTGTGCTTTTGCCGCTGCTGCTTCTGCTGCTGGTGCCGTTGTTAGTGCTACAGTTATTAGTGTTTCTGGTGCTGGTGGTCGGGTTGGTTGTTTGTGGCAGTGTTGATGCTTCACTGCTGCTGTTAGTGGTGCTGTTCCATCTAGTGCTGATGCTGTTCCCACTGCTGCAGCTGCTGCTGTAACCGCTGCTTCGGTGGTCATTTTAGATTCTTGTCATGTCCTTTCCCACTTGGGATTATTTTACCTGTCATGTTCTTTCTCCTGTCGTGAAACTTTGAAAGTAGGTCGCTCTGTTTTCTTTTGTAGCGAGCAGGAGGGGATGCAGGGCAAGGTGATATCCAGCTGGACTTTTTTTTTATTATTATACTCCTACGATGCTTTCCCCTGTTTGTTTTATTCTGTTCTATTTATTATTATTTCTGTTGCAAGTCTGCAGTAGGGAAGTCATGGAGCATTATGATTAAAGTAACTCCACTCCGCAGTGTTTATATAGCAACATGAAACGATGAGTTCTTGAATCATACTTCCTTCCTCTTGTATCATCAAGTATTGAAAGAAAAATGTCATTTTCATTTGTGTCCATGAATAAACGTAAATATGGAGTTAAATCTGTTCTGGCATCAGCAGCCGACTAATGAAATATTATCGTAGCTAAAAATCAGATAAGATGACATTTGTTAGTTAATCTTGTTTTTTTTTTTTTTTTTTTTTTTACATTAAAACTTTGAAAATTAGGCAAATTTAAATGCACTTTTACCCGTAGATATTTGCGTCATTAATAACGTTGATTAATTCAACACTTCACCTTGAGAAGATCACAGTTTTTAACTCTGAGTATGAGAGTGATACCTTCTCACTACCAGTGTATTCTATTCTATTTGTAAATTTGTGGAGTTCAGATTTACTGCCAATAAATGGCGATGATTTTTTATTGACTCGGGTTTTGAAAGTGATTTTCATGGTTCGGTTTACATTATTTTTTTCTCAATTTATTGTGAGCGCGAGGTGGCGTGCGTGTCTCTGAAGCTAAACTGGAAAAATTCCTTTAAATGGATGTTGCATTTGACAGAAACTACTGAGTGGAGAAGACAGGGTACGGGGTAGAGGAGGAGGATTGGTACTATTGTTGAATGAAACATTACAAGTATCAGAAACTGAAATCCAAAACGGAAAATATGTTGAATTTTTAATGATTAAAGTTGAAAATAAAGAAACTATTAGTCAATACCGCATACATGTAACCCATCATTAAATTATATTTGAGAGAGATTAGTGTCTGAAAAGATGAGTGGGGGATAAGATAAAATACTTAGGGAGTTATTGAAGTAAAGTGAGTGTGTAGGAAAGAGGTTAATGTTTTTTTTGTTTTTGAGATTTTAACAAAGTAAATTCGGCAGCCTATAAGGCTGAAACTGTAAATAAATGGTCAGTAAAATTTCTTAACGTAGCAAAATTATTTTATGCGTCAACACGTAAATGAAGATAGGCGTGAGACAAGACAACATACAGTCAGTGCTGGACTTAGTCTTTACCAGAAGACAGATAGAAATTTTGAAAAGCAACTTTCTGCATCTCCTTTGAAAGTGTGATGGCGTTTTAGTGTAAAAAAACACATGCTGTTAAATAGGACTTTGGAGATGAAATAGAAACTCACAACAATAACGACTGGAATAAGAGAAAGGAAAAACTAATGCTTTAAGATTTTTTTTTTTTACTTTTTAACACACCGGCCGTCTCCCACGGAGGTAGGATGACCCGGAAAACGAAGAACCACTTTAACCATCACTCACTCCATCACCGTCTTGCCAAAGGTCCCTCTAAACTCCAAAATTCCCACCCATCCTCCAGAGTGGAGGCACTGTACTTCCCAACTCCAAGACTCAAGTCCGGGTTCAATGCTTTAATATAATATTATAGAGAAATTAAGTGAAATATAAGTTGTACACACAGTGCAAAAAGTTCTATAACATGTATGAACATAATATTAAAGAGTTAATGCCGAAAAATACTGTGATATATGAGAAAAAATAAACTTGGAGTAATGAAAGGTGGTGAAGAGTAATGAAAATCATTGGATATGAAATCATTATAGGAAGTCGGCCATACAAGAAGTCCAGAAAATAATGTACACTTATAATGAAGAAAGAAGAAAGGAACTTAGATAAGGAAATAGACAACAGTGTTGGATTATACCTTTAATCCAAGTTTGTAAAACGTAAACTAAATATTAAAGACAAAATCCAATGAATAGACAAAAAAAAAACACTGACGTAGAGGATGAAATCTATGAGGAATTCAATAGAATTTTTTACCGTGCGTTTGCAACAAAAATACATTTCAAATGAAGCGGATTAGAATCATAAACAGTTGAAATGAAGGATGTTGCATATGAATCACATACAATACCAACAAGATGAAGAATTAGACACATGTGCAACATCTGTGTATCTTTATTGTAGACGTTTCGCCAACCTGGAGTTTACCTGGAGAGAATTCCAGGGGTCAACGCCCCCGCGGCCCGGTCTGTGACCAGGCCTCATGTTGGACCAGAGCCTGATCAACCAGGCTGTTACTGCTGGCCGCACGCAGTCCAACGTACGAACCACAGCCTGGCTGGTCAGGTACCGACTTTAGGTGCCTGTCCAGTGCCTGCTTGAAGACAGCCAGGGGTTTGTTGGTAATCCCCCTGATGTATGCTGGGAGGCAGTTGAACAATCTTGGGCCCCTCACACTTATTGTGTTGTCCCTCAACGTGCTAGTGGCACCCCTGCTCTTCATTGGGGGATGTTACATCGCCTGCCGAGTCTTTGCTTTCGTAGGGAGTGATTTTTGTGTGCAAGTTTGGTACTAATCCCTCGAGAATTTTCCATGTGTATATAATAATGTATCTCTCCCGCCTGCGTTCTAGAGAGTACAGGTTTAGGAACTTCAAGCGTTCCCAGTAGTTGAGGTGGTTTATCGCACTTATGCGTGCGGTGAAGGTTCTCTGCACATTTTCAAGGTCAGCAATTTCACCCGCCTTGAAAGGTGCAGTTAGTGTGCAGCAATATTCCAGCCTAGATAGAACAAGCGATCTGTAAAGTGTCAACATGGGCTTGGCATCCCTGGTTTTGAAGGTTCTCATTATCCATCCTGTCATTTTTCGAGCAGATGCAATTGCTACTTTGCTATGGTCCTTGAAGGTGAGATCCTCTGACATGATCACTCCCAGGTCTTTGACATTAGTTTTTCGCTCTATTGTGTGGTTGGAATTAGTTTTGTACTCCGATGAGATTTTAATTTCTTCACGTTTTCCGTATCAGTGGCTTTATCAATACAAATTCAAGGCCATAATGAGACGACTGTAGAATTTTATACAAAAATAATAGTTCTACAGTCTTTCCATTATGTTCTTGAATTTGCTTTGATAGTCACTGGAGGGCGAAACGTCTACAATGAAGATAAATACATGTGCAACATCTGGGTAATTCGAAATGAAGGATGTTGAAATATCTGGACTCTGTCAAACATAACTGGAGTCTGACAAATGGAAAACCTTGGCATACTAGACAGCAACGTGACCTTTAAAAAGAATGTGCAGAAGAATTTAGCACTCACTTTCGATTTGTTTTTTCAGGATTTCACCACCAAAGGGCATGGTAAAAATGTAAAAAAATAGTTTTAATCTGCAAATTCATGTTTTTCAAATGTATTAGTTATGGAAATCACGGAAAATCTTCTAGAAAGAAATGGATGTATGGATTATTTTTATTTCTAGCGATTAAGAATGCTTTTGAGAGTTCATGAAATTCTAATTCGGAAAATGCAAAAATGTAAGAAATAAAAAACAAATTATTATAATGGATGAGACAATTTTGCGTTTGAGGAAAAATATGAGCACTTATGCAATTAAAATTGTCCTTGTGGTGAGACAACACAAATTGGGTGTAGGAAACATCAGGCAAATACCAGATATCTGGAAGACAACAAATGTGGACCCAATATCTAGGAAAGAGGGTAGACAGGAAGTACTGCACTACAGACCAGTATCATTAACATGCATACTATGTAAGATAAGAGGAAAAATAATCAGGATGGTGGTATAACAGTTGGAGTTTAGAGATAGCATATTTTGTGACACGGACTTGCTTTAGTTCTTTGACGAAATAACAGAAGTGACCCAGGAGAGGAATGGGTGGGTTGCATATTCATGGGCAGAAAGTATGCCTCTAAGACTGTACCCCAAATGAGAGTGGGACAAAACCTTGAGCAGGAGGCAGAAATACCAAGGAATGTGCCACAGTAGCTCAAAGATAACTTTATGGAAAGGAGACAAAACGTCAGGAGAGATGGAATGGGAGAGTGTCATACGTGGAGTTCACCAAGGATTGGTATTAAGACCAGGACTGTTTCTGGTAGATATGGGAATAACATTCCAGAAGAGATTGTCAGATGTAACCCTGTTTGAAGATGACGAAATTTAATGGGAAGAATATGAACTGATGATGACAAAGAAAAGTTTCAAATGGATCTGGATAAAGTGAAGGATTGGTCAGAAAAGTCTGCTACAATTCAATCTAAGAAATGTAAGGTTATGAAAATTGGAGAAGGGGAACGTAGACCAAAACCTCAGTAAAGACTTGGGATACAGAAGCTGCAAATCTCGCCCATGAAGAAAGAACTTGGGGCGAGCATAGTGCTGAGCCAATCGCCAGAGGCACAAATTAACCGAATAACCTCTGCAGTGAATGCTTATTATGCAAATCAGAGGTTAATTTTCATGAGTATGCAGCGGCAACATGACCCCTGACCTGGTAAGACATTTTAAAAAATGGAGAATGTGCAATGTAACTGAACTAATCCCAAAGCTAAGGGAAATGAGCTATTGGGAGAAGCTATTAGAACTATCTGGTGACAGAGGATAGAAGAACCAGGAGAGACATGATATCGCCATTCAGAATACTCTGAGGACTTAATGAGGTTCGACAGGGAAGGACTGGTTGTGAGACAGGACACAGGTGCACGAAGACACTTGGAAATCAAAAACACAGATTAGTCTCAAGGATGTCAGGAAATATTTCTTCATCTTGGACGATGAAGAAGAGGAGACAGGCTCCATACAACGTATTAAGAATCAACGTGACAAGGCCTACCAGACTAAGAGGGAGTAAATCCACCAAGTGGCAAGTTAAATAACAGGACCAGGAGCTGAGACTAGAATCTTGCAGTCACAAATAGGTTAGCACTTGCACAAAAATGAACTCACGCACGTACATACACGCGCACGTTCACACACACATGTACACACACACACAATGTACACACACACACACAATGTACACACACACACACACAATGTACACACACACATATACACACACACATATACACACATATACACACACATATAAACACACACATATACACACACACACATACATACACAAACACATACGCATTCACAGTCACAGAGTGGTCAGGAAGTGGAATAGTTTGGGAAGCGATGTAGTGGAGGCAGGATCCATTCATAGCTTTAAGAAGAGGTATGATAAAGCTCATGGCGCAGAGAGAGTGACCCAGTAGCGGCCAGTAAAGAGGCGGGGCCAGGAGCTATGACTCGACCCCTGCAACCACAACTAGGTGAGTACACACTTTCCAATCCTGACCACAATAAATATGAAATACATTTCGAACAAACAGTTTTTCACAACTTGCATGACTGATCACTTTGACACACAGTGATTATAGGCAGAACTCTGGTGACATTTTTATACCCCCTTCCCCTCCATCCATCCATCCCTCTCTATCCCTCCACTCTCCTCCCCTCAATTCACTTCCCCAAAACCCTCCCCTTCATCATCCCTTCCCCTCCTCCCCTCCCTCCCTCTCTCTCCCCCTCCCCTACGGCCTTCCCCTCCCTCTGTCATATTATGGTTTAGAATTGTCTGTGCACGAACCGTGAATGCTAATTGGCTAGGTTAATACATAGTCTGTTTCAAATGGCTGGATTTCTATCCCTGTGCGTGCACTCACCTATATGTGGTTGCAGGAGTCGATTCGTAGCTCCTGGCCCCGCCTCTTCACTGGGCCACTACTCTACTCTCTCCAGGCTTCAAGAGCCTTTCCGTGCCTCTTCTTGAAACTATGTATGAATCGGGCCTCTACCACTTCACTTTCCAAATATTTCCACTTCCTGACAACTCTAAGACTGAAGAAATACTTCAAAACATCCATATGGCTTATGAGTTTTGAATTTCAAGTTGTGTCCTCTTGTTCCTGTGTCCCATCTCTGAAACATTCTGTCCATGTTCACCTTGTCAATTCCTCTCAGAATTTTGTACATCGTTATTTTGTATTCCCTGGTCCCGTCCTCCAGCGTCATCTCGTTAGGCTCATAGGAGATACTCCTTATCTCCAGTTGCTTGATGTGCTTGACAGGGTGAGGGTTCGATACTGCGTACTCCAATGTGGGCCTGACGTACAAGATGTACAGTGTCGGGAATGACTCCTTACATGTCGAAATACTATTCTTAAATTTGCGAGACGGGCATTTATAGCAGCAGTTATTTGGTTGATGTGCACCTCAGGGAATGTACTCGGTATGACACTCACCCCAAAGTCCTTTTTAAGCGAGATGTGCAGCCTTTGCCTCTGTGCCTGTACTTCTGCGGTCTTTTGTCCACACCTCTGGCAGTTGCCGTGTTTAGACTCACACTTGTTGAAGACTGTTGCTAGTGGCACACGGGGAAGGTATGTGGTCTCATCGCCTTCAAGGTATCTAACACACATACCTCTGTGTGTGTGTGTGTCAGTTTTCAACCTCTTCGCTTCTTAATCTCTTTGCGTTTGATGGAATAGGACTCCACTCAGCTAATTGATTTTACGGGGATGTGCTTCAGTTCCTGGATCCGATTCTTAACTTTCATGCGGCTGTTGTGTTGATGTTCTGTAGTATTTGTCTATGAGAAAGCCTTATTCATTTAGCTCATAATATTCCAGTCCCCAGTTATTTTCATTTCTTCACTAGTCTGCCTATAGCCGATGGACTATACTTTCACATTCTTGTTCAGGACATGCTTGTAGCGGCAAAGCCGATGGGCTGTTCTTGTGCCCCGTCATCCAGGTCATGCCTGCAGCTGATGGCCTGCCCTATCTTCATCGACTTGTCCAGGACTTGCCTGTATCCACTGGACTGTTCTTGTCTGCCCTTATCTAGGACATTACTGATATCAATAGTTATACCTTATCTATCATCGTCCAGGACATGATTGTAACCGATGGTCTGTCCTTGTTTATCTTCGTCTAGGAAATGTCTGTGGTAGATGGTCTTACCTCGACCACACTCTTTATGTTACAGAATTGTATTTGTTTTCACCAGTTCGATACAGCACTGTGAAACGTGCAGTCTTTTTCTCGTAAGTTTTGTTTATTAATTACTGAACTAGTCTTGTGTCTTATATCTGTTTTAACTGGCGTTGGCTTCGTGCTGGTGCTGAAGACTCATGACCCGGTTTGAGATGTGTGTAGTGATTTGAAAGACGTGTTTTCAGGTTTTTAGAGCATTTTTAACTTAGCTAATCTGGGTGTTTCATGCCAATCTTAATCTCCTTGTGGTGTTCAGGAAATAGATTAGGTGTGATGCCTAATCCAAAGCCCTCTTATTTACTTCATTCCGTGAGTTGCTCTTCACCCAGGTGGTTACTGCCTGTAGTTTCTTTTCTCAGATGGTCGCTGTCTCTTTTCCCAGGTGGTTGCTGTCTCTTCTCCCAGGTGGTCGCTGCCACCTGTCATCTCTCCCAGGTGGTCGCTGCCACCTGTCTCCTCTCCCTGGTGGTTTCTGCCACCTGTCTCCTCTCCCTGGTGGTCGCTGCCACCTGTCTCGTCTCCCTGGTGGTCGCTGCCACCTGTCTCGTCTCCCAGGTGGTCACTGTCACCTGTCTTCTCTCCCAGGTGGTCACTGTCACCTGTCGTCTCTCCCAGGTGGTCACTGCCACCTGTCTCCTCTCCCAGGTGGTCGCTGCCACCTGTCTCCTCTCTCAGGTGGTCGCTGCCACCTGTCTCCTCTCCCTTGTGGTCGCTGCCACCTGTCTCCTCTCCCAGGTGGTCGCTGCCACCTGTCTCCTCTCCCAGGTGGTCGCTGCCACCTGTCTCCTCTCCCTTGTGGTCGCTGCCACCTGTCTCCTCTCCCTTGTGGTCGCTTCCACTTGTCTCCTCTCCCAGGTGGTCGCTTCCACCTGTCTCCTCTCCCAGGTGGTCGCTGCCACCTGTCTCCTCTCCCTTGTGGTCGCTTCCACCTGTCTCCTCTCCCAGGTGGTCGCTTCCACCTGTCTCCTCTCCCAGGTGGTCGCTGCCACCTGTCTCCTCTCCCTGGTGGTCGCTGCCACCTGTCTCTTCTCCCAGGTCGCCGCTGCCACCTGTCTCCTCTCCCAGGTGGTCGCTGCAACCTGTCTCCTCTCCCAGGTGGTCGCTGCCACCTGTCTCCTCTCCCTGGTGGTCGCTGCCCTGTCTTCTCTCCCAGGTGGTCGCTGCCACATGTTTTTTCTCCCTGGTGGTCGCTGCCTCCTGTCTTGTCTCCCAGGTGGTCGCTGTCACCAGTTTGCTTCAATGCTTTATGCTAAATTCTCGTATTTTTTTTCAATCCCATCCTGCAGTCAGTCTAGTTGTATTGTCTAGGTAAATATCTTTTGCTTGGTTTTTCCTTCTTAGGTGTGAGTTATGTCAGTAATAATTAATATGTAAGATTTCTTCTTTCCTGGTGGGTCCTCGACGTATACCGGAAATAATACGAACTCCTTACCCTGGAGGGACCCCGAGGATCAACTTAACCCATCTTGATATTTGCCACCGGTTTCGTATCTCCTTGAAGTCACCCTGCTGTTTCTCTTTCTCAGTATCAACTGTCTTGTCTAGGAATATAGAGAGTATCTTGCCCATCCATCTCTTTCTTGCATCACCTCCATCTTGCAGTGATGAAATAATTATTCACGTGGTTCTTAGCTTCATAGTTTCGTGTTATTTTCCCCCCATCACTTTGTATGGAATGAATGTTAAGAAATACTGGGCTAGATTTAGAATTCTCCGCTTTACAGCGATTCTATTTATAGCGTTTCACTAATGCAGCGCTTCTCAATTATACCCATTCTTCATTTATTCAGACTTCACCACTCACTATAAAGAATGAAACTACATTAAAGTAAGTACTATGTGTATTCTATATGAATTTATTAGGCCTAGCTCTATTGCTCACTTAATATACGACAGTGTAACCATGTTATCCGGCTATAATATTCATTTGAAAGTGAAAATGGCTGTTTTACATTACATTTATCCTGTTTCTAGTGTTACGTTGCGAGTCATTTAATTAGAAATTTTTCTCCCACTTTCAGTGTGAAATGGGATGTCGCTTCGGGTCCAATTATGTCTTGTGTATTCACTTCTGTTAGGAGTATTCCAAGTAAGGCATTCTTTTAATTGATGTTTACTAATTTTGTCTGCTCTGTTTTCAGGTACTGTCTCCTGTTTGGTTGTGAAGACGATCTTTCTCTCACGTTCAGCACTTGGTAGCCTTCACCGATTACAGTGAGTAGACACCCATCTAAAAAGTCAGTCTGTTTTCCGATGTATTTGTGGAGTAACTTCACGATGTGCCTGTGGAATAACTTCACGATGTGCCTTTGGAGTAACTTCACGATGTGCCTGTGGAATAACTTCACGATGTGCCTGTGGAATAACTTCACGATGTGCCTGTGGAATAACTTCACGATGTGCCTGTGGAGTAACTTCACGATGTGCCTGTGGAGTAACTTCACGATGTGCCTGTGGAGTAACTTCACGATGTAAATAACAAAAAGACACAATACCGTGACTGGAACAATACACACACAACCCGCACATATGTGCATATGTCGTGTCTGTCTTGGGAGAGATATATAGGAGGTCAAAGATACTCCTTGTTGGATGGTTACGGTATATTTACAGTGAGTCAAGGAGAGTCCAGCACACCTTCTGTCTCGCCTGTAGGTCTAACGTAGTGAGGCAGTCTGCCTATGATAGGCTGTGCACATGCGCTGAGCCTCTGACGTCAGCGGGTACCGTGACGTCACACGCAAAGGGACCAGCTGTATAAAGATATACTAAACAAGTGTATCTATGATACTGACACGACAGCTCGGCCATGTTATCGTATGACGTCTCGGCATACTATACAACTCTATAGGCTGAACAGACAGGTGGTACTGGGTGAATCTATACAATAGCAAACACATTATAACTTTGAACTGATCAAGATTAATCTTACTCTCGCACTTCTTGAGTTAATGGTACATAAGAGAAATTTAATGGATCTAGATATAATGGATTATATATAAAACAATTGCAAATTTGATCGATCAATCTATATTCATGCACTCAGCGGGTTCTGAGGAAGAATAAATATATTTACAAGGAAGAAGTTTTAACAGAAAAGAGAGACTCGGCTAGCACGGTCAACTGTTAAAGCTCAGAACTCGCAGGGAACATGAACACACACAAAAAAATTCTAGATAATGAACACTTAGTAACAAAACACACAGTCGACAATTTCTCTTAACTCAATCATCTAATTGTACAGTCTATTTACATTTAACCCCAACTCTGCTAGGGTAAGATTTACATATACAGAATGGTTATCATCTCTGGGTGGATCAAACTCTGTTACAGTAGGTAACTCAACTTCTGATTGAGGAGGGTCTACACTGATATCAACAAATGATACTTGGGGGTTTCTCAACACTTGTCGTGTACGCAGGAGTAACGACAATCAGGTTGTTCCTCTGACTCACTACTAGAAGTTGAAGGTACGGGGTCAGACGGATTATCATTGTCAGTCACAACAGTCTGGTTGTCAGGGGCTTCTTCTTCGTCACATACTAACTTCATATGATCTAAATGTGCTTCTTTACACTTACCCGTACTAAGTTCTCTAACTTTATACTTATTGCCCTTGATATGTTCAACTACTCGATATGGGCCAACAAACCTTTGGTCTAATTTAGGCATTGCTGAAGTTTTGTTAAAGTTGAACAACATGACTCTGGACCCTACTTGAACTTTAGTCGGTTTGGCTTTAGTAGAATATTTTCACACAGATTGACTGGCTTGGAATCTTGTGACAAACTAGCACAGCAAGGTAGAAGCTGGCTTAAGCTCTGGCTGACGTAACTGGTGGTGGCTTTACTGGCTTGAATGGGACTCTCCCCTCACTGGCTTACTCGTACAGAATTTGCAAAACCCGGGTCAACCCCTCGTAGGTTTCAGCAAAATTAACAAGTAAGGCACTTAGCTGACCAGGAGATACTGTAGATATGTAGACTTCTATGATGTAGGAGCTGGTAACGTGGTCGGTCTGGAGGCTGTTTGCTTGCTTGAAGTCTATCTCTCTATAACATCGTAATCGATAAAAATTACGGCACACCGCTGCTTCACGATGTGCCTGTGGAGTAACTTTTTCAAGTGATTGTGAAGTATCTTTCTAATGCTTCTGAGGAAAAAATATTTGATGTACTTGGGAAGTAATTTTTTGATGTTTCTAAGGAGAAACTTAACGACGTGGAGTAACACTATAATGCGTCTGTGGAGTAATTACTTGATGCTCCTTAGGGTCTGTTGAGTCCTTAGGAATAACTTTAATACGTGTCTGTTAAGTAACTATGATGGGTCTTAGGAATAATATTTTTGACGTGTCTGCATTATAAATTTGCTCCTGCCACAGCTTTTCTTGTTTTGTTTTAGAACTGATTTTCTTCATCTCAGTTCTAAGTAAATCATTTCTAGTTTTCCCAGTACTTCTCGTGGAAAACGTTCGTCTTTTCATTTGGTGATTTTCCTTGAGAACTCTGTTTCTCAATGAATTCTTGCCTAGAACCTGGTGCTGCAGTCCTTGTTATAAGTGGCATTGTGGGCTGCCCGGGGCGCCGGGTGGTGGCGAGGGGCGACAAAACACACTTCCACTCCAGGGTAAAATACCCCAATGGAGAATTTGAGGATAATTAGACCTTCCCTGGAGTAAACTTTATGGCAAGTTAAAATTCTGCAAAATCCCGGGTAATCAAGAATTTCTTAGGGTTACTTATATTTTAGAGGGAACTGTGGATTGCTCAACGCTGGAGTATTCTACCATTGTATCTCTTGTTCGAGTATTTAATTTCCCTTGGCAAGTCAATTTTAACAACTCTGCAAGGTATCCAATTACTGTGAGCATTGCAGCACTCGAGATGCTGATGACATTTATCCATGCAAAGCTGCTCAGGGATCTATCCCGACCCCTGGGTAGCCCTCAGGATTGCTGTCACCCTTCAGTCTTACCTGAGGTCGACCATGACGCAAGACCACCTCATTAGGCTCACTGTCATCAGCGTTAACCATGTGGATTTTCAAGAAAATTTCCTACGATGGTTATGCATCAAGCAGGATCAGGAGGATCAGGTTTTAATGGGAACTCGACTAGACCTAAAACTTCAAAACTAAATTTAAAATTTAGTTATTTGCCAACTGGGATTCTTACTCCTTTTTATTAAACATTTCTTTTAAAATCGTATATTTTGAAATCTTGATCGAGGGTTCCGTTAAAATTCAAGGCAGATTTATTCTCAGTTGTTGTTTTAAGTCGACTTGTTCTTTCTTGAAGGTCACAATAATAAATATGTTTTATGTTTTAATGTTAATGTTCAGTGTGTTTTAACGGAAGTGGAGGATGGTGAAGGTGGGTGTTCTCTTGACGGAGGGAGAACGTGTGTGCTGTGTTCTGTTGATGGAGAAACGTGTGTGTTGTGTACTGTTGATGGAGAAACGTGTGTGCTGTGTTCTGTTGATGGAGAAACGTGTGTGTTGTGTACTGTTGATGGAGGGGAACGTATGTATTGTGTTCTGTTGATGGAGGGGACACGTGTGTTGTTCTGTTGATGGAGGGGAAACGTGTGTTGTGTTCTCGTTGAGGGCACCAAGAATGCAAGAACCACCACATGCTTCTCCTGCCTTCTTCCTAATCACTTTTCTATAGTAATCTGGTAACGCAGATTCTATGCCGAATAGTTGTAAGTGTACAGTGATGGAGTCCATTACATAACATGTGTGTGAGAGAGAGAGAGAGAGAGAGAGAGAGAGAGAGAGAGAGAGAGAGAGAGAGAGAGAGAGAGAGAGAGACAGAGAGAGAGAGAGCAAGAAAATCGGGTTGAAATTCCTGTTGTTTACCTCACAGCCGGCGGCGACTCCACGTCACATGTGATATATGAGCGACAAAATTAGCTTTGCCCACAACCACGAACACGACGCCTTTTTACACTTGTTCGGGAGGGAGGAACCTTGTCTTTGCAGACTTTGGAAATGTCTTGGAATTTCCTCTCCGCGCTTTAAATTCCTGGCCATGTAGTGAGTTCTGAACTTTGTAAATGATTCCTCTTGTCTTCCATTTTTCTACACTGATTCTTGTTATTTTTCTACAGTTCTTGTTATTTTTTTTACAGTGTTCCTTGTTATTTTTCTACAGTGCTTTTATTACTTATCTACAGTGTTCCATGTTATTTTTCTTCAGTGTTCCATGTTATTTTTCTTCAGTGTTCCATGTTATTTTTCTTCAGTGTTCCATGTTATTTTTCTTCAGTGTTCCATGTTATTTTTCTTCAGTGTTCTGCAGTGTTCTGTTATTTTCAAACAGTGATGTTTTTTTTTCTACAGTGAACTCTGTTACTTTTCTCCTGGAATCCCCTTGGACTTCAGTGTATTTACTTGACTTCAGATTACTGGGGTGGAGCAGTGGCTTCAGGGAACAACTCCTACCTTCAGATCAGTTAACACGATCCTTCTTTTGTATTTACGTTTAGCGAATTACGTGACTTTCATCTGATTGGTTACATGGTGTACCTACATCTTTATTCAAATTAAACAACTTAAAATATTTCCGAAATCTGTGAGATATTTGTATTTTTTTCTTCATAGAAACTGCCTTCTTGGTTTCATTAACAGTCTCTTGTGTGAATTTGTGATCTTTTTCAAGCTTCTTATTATGTTTGGTCAGGTGAGGCACCACAATGGCACTGCATAGCTTAGTGTGCTTGGCCAGGTGAAGGCACCACAATGACGCTGCATAGCTTCGTGTGCTTGGCCAGGTGAAGGCACCACAATGGCACTGCATAGCTTCGTGTGCTTGGCCAGGTGAGGCTCCACAATGGCACTGCATAGCTTCGTGTGCTTGGCCAGGTGAAGGCACCACAATGGCACTGCATAGCTTAGTGTGCTTGGTCAGGTGAGGGCTCCACAATGACGCTGCATAGCTTCGTGTGCTTGGCCAGGTGAAGGCACCACAATGGTGCTGCATAGCTTCGTGTGCTTGGCCAGGTGAAGGCACCACAATGGCACTGCATAGCTTCGTGTGCTTGGCCAGGTGAGGGCTCCACAATGGCACTGCATAGCTTCGTGTGCTTGGCCAGGTGAGGGCTCCACAATGGCACTGCATAGCTTCGTGTGCTTGGTCAGGTGAAGGCACCACAATGGCGCTGCATAGCTTCGTGTGCTTGGCCAGGTGAGGGCACCACAATGGCACTGCATAGCTTAGTGTGCTTGGCCAGGTGAGGGCTCCACAATGGCGCTGCATAGCTTCGTATGCTTGGCCAGGTGAGGGCTCCACAATGGCACTGCATAGCTTCGTGTGCTTGGCCAGGTGAGGGCTCCACAATGGCACTGCATAGCTTCGTGTGCTTGGCCAGGTGAAGGCACCACAATGGGGCTGCATAGCTTCGTGTGCTTGGCCAGGTGAAGGCACCACAATGGCACTGCATAGCTTCGTGTGCTTGGCCAGGTGAAGGCTCCACAATGGCACTGCATAGCTTCGTGTGCTTGGCCAGGTGAGGGCTCCACAATGGCACTGCATAGCTTCGTGTGCTTGGTCAGGTGAAGGCACCACAATGGCGCTGCATAGCTTCGTGTGCTTGGCCAGGTGAGGGCACCACAATGGCACTGCATAGCTTAGTGTGCTTGGCCAGGTGAGGGCACCACAATGGCGCTGCATAGCTTAGTGTTTTTGGCCAGGTGAGGGCACCACAATGGCACTGCATAGCTTCGTGTGCTTGGTCAGGTGAGGGCACCACAATGGCGATGCATAGCTTCGTGTGCTTGGCCAGGTGAGGGCACCACAATGGCACTGCATAACTTCGTGTGCTTGGCCAGGTGAAGGCTCCACAATGGCGCTCTATGGCTTCTTGTACTTGGCCAAGTGAGGGCTCCACAATGGAGCTGCATGCTTGAGGATTAATCCTACGTATTTGAAAGATTAAGTGGTGCGAATCTAAACGACACATTTTACGTTCACAATCCTAGTAGTATGTACCGCAAATATTACCCCTGTTTGTACGTAATGAGCGATAAGTTAATTGTCATATATTCGCTCTGAGCTCACCAGATGGACTAGCACGGGGAAGAAACTGCTTCTCACCAGTCACTGCGTACCTTAGTCAGGTGTAAATTTTATTGAGGTCGGTGAATTATACATTATGGAAATTTTAGGGAAATCATGCAAATTAATGGAAAAAATCAGTAGTAAGGGAAGAGAACAAATCAAAATATAATCAGCATGCAAATTAAACTAAGGTTATTGCTTATATGGTAATTAAGTGGCACCAGCTGCAGGAGGCACATTCCTGCACCAGCTGCAGGAGGCACACTCCAGCACCAGCTGCAGGAGGGACACTCTGGCATCAGCTGCAGGAGGCGTACTCTGGCACCACCTGCAGGAGCCACACATTTCCACCAGCTGCAGGAGCCACACACACTGGCAATATTTTCAGGAACCACACACTTTTACCATCTGAAGGAACCCCACACTGGCACCATCTGAAGGAACCCCACACTGGTACCATCTGAAGGAACCACACACTGGCACCATCTGAAGGAACCACACACTGGCTCCATCTGAAGGAACCACACTGGCACCATCTGAAGTAACCCCACACTGGCTCCATCTGAAGTAACCCCACACTGGCACCAATTGGAGGAACCACACACTGGCACCATCTGAAGTAACCACACTCGAGTACCAACTGCATGAAACACAATTTGTTTCAACTCGGTTAACTTAGTGTACAAATAGTATTATTATTATTAAACTATGCTGGTGTTAGTAACATGACTATCAGTTTGGAGTCCTGCCAGCCAGTATATCAAGACAGTGAATCTACACTTCGTAGTGTCACCAAAATAACGACCATTAAAGCTTTTTAGAGTAAACTAGACCGCTATGTAGTGTTGACGGATAACTCTGATTACAATGACAATGCGGGCCTGGTGGTTACCAACACCAACAAGCTGGTCGACTAGTCGGCCTGACCTCGCGCTAGGGTGTAACAACCCTTGATGACGTTCGTGGTAATGCCAGTATACATTAACTAGCTTGCATCACAAGGAAAATTTGTTTTATATTTATAAGTAGCAGTTTTCATTAGACACTTTATTATATGCTTAACAATTCGAAAATGGGCAAATATATTACCTTTTGGCTGGCGTGAGAGTGACTGTCTAGCTTCGGCTAGGCGCCCATACGTATCTGGAGTCTGCTGCGTGGATAAAGTACTGTGTACTCTGATGCCGAGTTTGCAGGTTCGAATCCTGCTGTGGACTGAGAGAGAATCTTATTACATGTACGATGATGACCTTTCATATGAATGTCTCCGTAAAATTAGTATATCTCTTTCGTGTGACACTTGTCAAAGATGGTAAATATTAATCAACATTAGTCAAGAAATTAAAAAGGAAATTTTAAATAACTTTGATGTTGAGGGCCGCTGTTGATAGAAATATAACGGTTATTGTTTATGTGTCGAAAAGGAAATAAAATTATGAATGGAAAGAATCAGAGGAAGAACCAAACACAAATTAGATGACAAAAGACAAATTGTGACACAGAGGAGTACAAATTGTACTGGAAAATATGATAGACATGCATAGGCCACTGAAAGTAACATACATGTAAATTAAACATTAGGAAGAAGTAAAAATGTTTAGGAAATCAAGAAATTGGAGGGTAATAAGGCAATGCATATTTGACAAGATTTTTTAGAGGATAGGGTGACTATAGACTTCATAAACACTGCTAAGAGGTTGAATAACTTTATAGTAAAATTGGGGAAGAAATGAGTTTTATAGACATTTTTTGTTTTATACACTAATGTACATACATAGTAATTTCAAAAAAGATGTATAGGGATATAAATGAAAATAAATCTGCTAGTTTGTCTAACTGAAACCAAATTGGAAAAGTATACTATGTTTGGAGAACAGACAGAGTAGGGAAGAAAGGAGGATTATTTTCAATATTGGTAAAAGTTTTTCTCCAAGTTATGGAAATTGAAATTCAGAATACTGAAAATATTGCAGCTTTAAGGAAAAGAGTAAGTTATGAAGATGAGACTTTTAGTAGCAAATATATGTAATCCAGCATTAAATAATACTTGTGAAAGAGAAGAGTTCGAAGGGATAAATAAGGGATTACATAATATCCTTAGGGAACTATTGATGAAAAGTGACCCTGATAAGGAAAAAGTTATTGTGCTTGGAGATTTTAACTATAAAGAAATTTTGGACAGCCTATGAGGCTGGAACTGAAAATAAATGGTCAATGGTTTTCCTCAGTATAATGGCAGGTTATTTTATGCATCAGCAAATAAATGAAGCTACAAGGAGAGGCAGCGACACAGTCAGTACCAGACTTAGTGTTTACTCGAAAAGCGGAGGAACTTTTCAAAGTAATCTACTTAACCTCAAGTGTTTTACTGGAAATAATATTTTCAGTGAAATATCACTTAGGAAATGAAAAAGAAATTCCTATATAGGAGAATTAGATTATAAGAAATGAAATTACAATGTTTTGGAGCAGTGTTTTAGAGAAATTAAATGGAACAGTATAAAACAAGGGACAGATATAAATAATCTGTACAAAGAGTATCTGTAGTGAATAAATAGTTGAGCTACAAGTGGAGAGGGTAGCAGAAATAAGACTGGAGAAGCCTAACTACAAAAGGTGGGACTACACAGGCATGAGGAACTTCCTGCAAGTCGTCAGTAGGAAAGAGAATTGGCAGGAAAACCAGTAAAATAAATGATTGATTATGTAACAACAAAATGCAAGGAGGCAGAGGAGAGGTTTGTTCCTAAGGGAAACAGAAATAATGGGAAGACCAGAACGAGTCTTCGGTTCACCCAGAAGTGTAGGGAGGCAAAAAACTAAGAGCACCAGAGAATGGAAAAAGTACAGAAGACAAAGGACCCAGGAACATAAAGAGATTAGCCAAAGAGCCAGAAACGAATATGCACAGATAAGAAGGGAGGCTCAGCTACAATACGAAAATAACATTGAATCGAAAGTCAAGTCTGATCCGAAGCTGTTGTATAGCCACATCAGGAGGAAACAGTCAAGGACCAGGTAATCAGACTGACGAAGGAAGGTGGGAAGTTCACAAGAAACGACCAAGAAGTATGTGAGGAGCTCAACATGAGATTTAAAGAAGTATTTACAGTGGAGACAGGAAGGACTCCAGGTAGTCAGAATAGGGAGGTATACTAACAAGGGATACACCAACAAATGCTGTATAAAATACACGCAACCGAGAAGGAGGTGAAGAAGGTGCTATGTGAACTTCATACCTCAAAGGCGGTGAGACCGGACAAGGTCTCTCCATGGGTCCTTAGAGAGGGAGCAGAGATGCTGTGTGTGCCACATCCATTGAAACTGGGCAATTACCTGAGTTATGGAAGATGCCAAATGTAGTCCAATTTTTAAGAAAGGAGACTGACGCGAGGCATTACACTACAGACCTGCGTCACTGACGTGTATAGTATGCAAAGTCATGGAGAAGATTATCAGGAGGAGAGTGGTGGAGCACCTAGAAAGATACAAGCTTATAACCGATAACCAGCACGGTTGCAGGGAAGGAAAATCCTGTGTCACAAACCTACTGGAGTTTTATGAGAAGGTAATGCAAGTAATACACGAGAGAGACAATGCATTTTCTTGGATTGCAAGAAGGCCTTCGACACAGTTCCTCACAAAAGGCTAATGCAAAAGCTAGAGGATCAGGCACGCATAACAGGAAAGGCACTGCAATGGATTAGAGAATATCTGACAGGGAGGCAACAACGAGTCATGGTACGTGACGAGGTGTCAGAGTGGGCGCCTGTGACGAGCGGGGTTCCACAGGGGTCAGTCCTAGGACCTGTGTTGATTTTGGTATATGTGAATGACATAACGGAAGGGACAGACTCAGAAGTGTCACTGTTTGCAGATGAAGTTAAGTTAATGAGAATTAAATTGGATGAGGATCAGGCAGGACTACAAAGAGACCTGGACAGGCTACAAGCCTGGTCCAGCAACTGGCTCCTTGAATTTAACCCTGCCAAATGCAAAGTCATGAAGATCTTGGAAGGGCAAAGGAGACCGCAGACAGAGTATAGTCTAGGTGGCCAAAGACTGCAAACCTCACTCAAAGAAAAAGATCTTGGGGTGAGTATAATACCGAGCACATCTCCTGTAGCGCGCGCGCGCGCACACACACACACACACACACACACACACACACACACTACACACACACACACACACACACACACACACACACAATTAGCAAGAAAGCCCAAATAAAGATACAAGAGAGACAGACAGAGAGATGGAAAGGAAATGGACAATTTGGAAATGAAATTGCTGAAAGGCAAAGACAGAATGCTAAAGAACGTCGTAATATGATTGAGAAATGGAGGGGAACATATTTACGGAAAATGAAAGAGACGTTTGAAGTGTTAAACTGAATATTCAAAGATTGTATAAAGAAATAGAACCAGTAGAGAGAGGGTATTCGTCAAATCAAGTTGAACGGGTGAGTGTGTCTGAGAGAGAGAGAGAAATAGAGAGGGAGGGGGGGAGGAGCGTGCTAAGTATAAAAATAGGACATATTTCTGTGAGTCAGTGTGGCTGAAGTACTGTCACAAACAACACAGTGTGGTCGCTAGACAAATGGGATTAAATCATATTGCAAGTGCTGGAGCCGTGTACAAGTGATGAAACTTAGTTAACCGGAGTGTCGGTGGTAGCTAGTGGTGTCAGGAGAGGAATTATTAGTGTCTGGGGTTGTTCCTGTCTCCCTTCATAATGGCGGTGTCAGGGAAGGAATTGTTAGTGTCTGGGGTTGTCTCTCTCTCCATTAAGGCTCTCTCTCTCTCTCTCTCTCTCTCTCGCTCTGATTGTGTTCACACACACTTGTTTTGTAGTGTGTTGCAGCATTCCACTAAATGTGATACTATAGTTGTGTTTTGTAGTGTGTTTCAGTTTCTTTACTACAGTGATACTATAGCTGTCCAGTGTGTTGCAGCACTCCACTTCTGTAATACTATAGCTGTCCAGTGTGTTGCAGCACTCCACTTCTGTAATACTATAGCTGTCCAGTGTGTTGCAGCACTCCACTTCTGTAATACTATAGCTGTCCAGTGTGTTACAGTGAGGTGATGTTTGAACATAACATATGACGTAGCTAAAATTGTGTATTCCTCTGATACACTGAAGTATACCTCTGATGGTGTGAGATTTGTGTTTACCTCTGACACAGTTATGTTTCTGTATGAACCTTCCTGAAGCTGTGATGTGTATGTCAGGAGTCAGGGTTTCTGTTACGTGTCACAGATGGTTTGATGTGTGTGAATCACTTGTAATCCACTGTAATCCTATTTAATCCTAGTTAACCTCTCTCCTCTACTTCCTTTCCTCCATTTCATAACTTCGCCCTCTCTATTTCCCTATCTTTCCTCTCCCTCCCTACCCCTCTTGCCTTCTTTCCCTAGTTCCGTTTAATTTTCTGCCTATTTTCTCGTTCCCTAATGCCTTGTGTAATTCTCTTTCCTTCTTCCCTCTCTTTAAGAGTTCCTACTTTCTCTCTCTCTCTCTCTCTCTCTCTCTCTCTCTCTTTCTCTCAACCCTATCCTTCCATCAATCACAAACATGATAATAAAAATATTAATAATAAATAATGTAAATAAATATTAAATAAACTACAAACTAGTAGCTAGAACGTCAGAGGCGACATATATTTGCAAATTAAATGTGGCAACAAATTGTGGTTTATGGAAATTGTAGAAGTTTATGCTTCAAATACAACGCTCAGCGCCTGTCCAGCATTTCCAACACGGGGATGTGCTAAGCCTGTGTTGGTGATGATGGTAGTGATGACAGTGCGGGTTGTTATGGTGATGGTGATAGTTATGATGTTATGCCCTCTTGTGGTAATCTCACAGGTTACATCTTCTGGTACAGTGAAGGGAAATAACTTCCACGTCCTTCAATTTATTGCACGAAGGTAGAAAACAAGAGAGCTGCAGTTACACACATCTTAACCCAAGCCTCTAAGTCCTGAACCGACACTTAATTAAGGACTGAGTCGGCTAACACACTGGGCACTTCATACAGGCACATCAGGACTGTATTGATGTATCTCGTGTTAGTGTGCTCCGTCATACTAATAATCTCTATATATCAATACATGCCTCAGAGGCCTTGTCAGCTGTGTTAACTCGACATTGCTACGGATGGACGCCCTCTCACAGCAGGATTGAGGATAAACAAAACGCAACAAGTGGGCTGTGAGCTCAACAAAACTATCACAAAACAGATGAGCTTTATAATACAGTCTTAAGGAACACAGCCAAGTAAATCAGTACAGTAAAAGTACATTAATAAACTTACATACAATCTAATCAAGCTAAGAGCCAAAACCGTGACAATAATGAGTAGTTATACGAATTCTTGGATAGACTGTATACAAAAGAAGAAATAATTAGCAGAAGAAAAGGTAACCTGTTGTGCACTCAGGTTACAATCTGTTAAAATCCAGAGTTCATGGGAAGGCAAAAGAAGGATCTTTACATATATGGAATTAATTACACACAAACATTACGTGTTGCAAAATTGTCTATGAGAATTAACACGTCAGAATACTATTGATACAAAAAAATGAGAACAAGGAATGTGTGTTGAGGTTATAGCAAGCTTGTTATGCAGTGCCTGAGAGTAATGGAACTTGTCTCTCACTTCAAGTTCAGTTTAATAGCTACTTAATTTCATAGACAAGTCTTGACAAGGTTCATTGTGGTAAATCCCATTTCTCTTAACATTAATGCTAGGACTATGTTTAAAAATATTTACATACATAATAAATATAAATTAGTGCATAGCTCCGCCATTATACAGGTGGCATAAGCTGAGAGTGATGGTGTGGTCAGAGTGTAATGGTGTGGTCAGTGGTGTGTTCAGTGAGTGATGGTGTGTTCAGGGAGTGATGGTGTGGTCAGGGAGTGATGGTGTGTTCAGGGAGTGATGGTGTGGTCAGGGAGTGATGGTGTTGTCAGGGAGTGATGGTGTGGTCAGGGAGTGGTGGTGTGGTCAGGGAGTGGTGGTGTGGTCAGGGAGTGGTGGTGTGGTCAGGGAGTGGTGGTGTGGTCAGGGAGTGGTGGTGTGGTCAGGAAGTGATGGTGTGGTGAGGGAGTGATGGTGTGGTCAGGTAGTGATGGTGTGGTCAGGTAGTGATGGTGTGGTCAGGTAGTGATGGTGTGGTCAGGTAGTGATGGTGTGGTCAGGTAGTGATGGTGTAGTCAGGTAGTGATGGTGTGGTCAGGTAGTGATGGTGTGGTCAGGTAGTGATGGTGTGGTCAGGTAGTGATGGTGTGTTCAGGGAGTGATGGTGTGGTCAGGGAGTGATGGTGTGTTCAGGGAGTGATGGTGTGGTCAGGGAGTGGTGGTGTGGTCAGGAAGTGATGGTGTGGTCAGGGAGTGGTGGTGTGGTCAGGGAGTGGTGGTGTGGTCAGGGAGTGGTGGTGTGGTCAGGGAGTGGTGGTGTGGTCAGGGAGTGGTGGTGTGGTCAGGGAGTGGTGGTGTGGTCAGGGAGTGGTCAGGAAGTGATGGTGTGGTGAGGGAGTGATGGTGTGGTCAGGTAGTGATGGTGTGGTCAGGTAGTGATGGTGTGGTCAGGTAGTGATGGTGTGGTCAGGTAGTGATGGTGTGGTCAGGTAGTGATGGTGTGGTCAGGTAGTGATGGTGTGGTCAGGTAGTGATGGTGTGGTCAGGTAGTGATGGTGTGGTCAGGGAGTGATGGTGTGGTCAGGGAGTGATGGTGTGGTCAGGGAGTGATGGTGTGGTCAGTGAGTGATGGTGTGGTCAGGGAGACTGTCGTTAGACTTTGACTAGGCACTAGATTTTAAGGGGAATACATCTAGTTCTTTGGTAATAGACTTAGCATTCATCGAACTCACAGTCTTTACCCGAATGAATTTGTCAAGCTGGCAAGAATTAATTTTTGTCGTGTCACTCAGTTGGCCAGAAAGTGAAGATACAGAGCCATTTGGTTGGTCAGAACAGGAAGGTGTAGAGTCAGAAGATTGGTCAAGCTCTACATAACCTGTCTGCAATTCAGAAATTTGCTTACGGCTATCACTGACCTATTTCATCTAACTGTTATCTAAATTTAGAGGTAACGTTTGTAAGAGATTCTTTCATTCTTTCGAAAATAACCTGAACATCACGTGTTCTGGTCATTAAATAATCATTCTCATAATTAGGTGAAGGTGAATACAACATACCATAAGGAAGCCTCTTGTCATCATCTTCAAGAGTGTGATGTTTCGGGACATAAAACACTGAGTTAATCGCACACTGAACATCAGGAATCGATTCATCCCACGTATGGCTGTCAGGTTCAGTCGTTTCTCTAAATGCATCAGAAACTACGTTCATTTAAACCATGACTAGCAGGATGATGAGCGACAGTAGTTGACTGTTTTCTCAATTTATCTAATACTGTATTACAGAGCGTGGTGTGTCGACTAAAAAAGACTCGCTCTCTCCTTCAAAACCAATGCGATCGTTTCTGCAGTTTTTTTTTTTTCACGATAGGTGGCAGCTCAGCGTAACGAGAGAAGTTGTCGACCACCATGCACAAAATTTTGTTACCTCGGAGTGAAGTGTGAAAGTTAGTCTTTAGGTCAATAGACACCCTTTCCCAAGGTTCGTTGGTAGTAGGATAAATCTGAAGTGGGTTAGTACCTCCTGTGTTTACTTTATAAAGTACGGACTTGTTTGTAATACTGTATATATACTCTTGAGATATCATCTACCATACTTTAACCTTTCATGCTTGACAGAGCGACCCCTATTCTGGGTGATCAACATCCGGGATGTCGTGAATTAGCTACATAGCTACATCCACTAATATCTACACTATCACTGATGAAATTCTCGACTAGGGGTACTAAGTGTAGCTGCAATGTAGAACTGGTACTTTACTGACAAGGCTTTAGTTATCTGAGGAGGTTATCTTCTGTCTCAACCACAGAGGTGGTTGAGACAGAAGATAAGGAGGTGATGGAGCAGAACCTCGTTTTCTAGAAGGAACCTACAAGGGATGGCTCACTTTCTCCATCCAGGAACTGGAGATCACCCCCAAACGGCCTAGGAGCTGTAAATCGACACCCTTAAGAGGGCCAGGAACCGGAATTTTACCCAGTATAACACTGTAAGAATTAAATTTGATAAAACGCTTTGTAAATAGAGCGCCAGGACACTCATTACACTGTGTTTGTAACCATGTTTCATGGACTGACACTCCATGTAATACATCACGTATCATAAAATTCATAAACATAACACTGGACAACAGTGAATGCCCTATTTTTTTTAATATATTTTTTAATGAACGACACATATGGTTCTATGTTTGCATGTATAAATTTGAATACGCCTCTGAGGAAAGCCTCGCAGATGTCTGCATATATGCATAAACATAGATCCTACGCATCATGTCTGCTTATCTGGAAGTGTCGGAGAGTATCAGGTTTACTTTGGCTGACCCAGTGTTCAGACACATTTATTATCATTCATTGTGTACATTAGCGTTCATTTTACTTAAATAGCATTTCACTGCTACATACACACATCCATTTTTACATTCCATTTCGCTTGCTGTATTATATGGAATCTCCATCTCAGAGTAACATTAACAGACGAGGCTGCCTCAACAGTGTAGACAACTTTTGCTATATATGTGGCAAGTATACTCCACGTGATCAATGAAAAATCATAACAAATCATGTCAAGATTGCATACAAGCACTACTTGGTTGCAAGATAGATGATCAAGGTCAAATATGTTAGCCACACTTGTACTGTGTGTTCCTCTGGATCGACACAGTGGTTGAATGGGGAAAATACATCATTGCCATTTGTAGTCCCATTGGTGTGATGAGAACCGAGGAATTACATGAATGACTGTTACTTCTACCTCTTTAATGTGGTCAGTTTTTCAAAGAAAAAAGGAACAAGGTTACATACCCAGATGTGAGTCAGCATCAAAACCTGTGCCACATTATGAGGACACTTCTAATCCCGCTCCAACTGTTGATCATGACACTGAACGTGATAGTGACGAAAATGATAACACCGATCATGATCCACAAGAAACTGATACTTTGAAACACTCTCACTTAATCACTCTACAGGAGTTAACTGACCTTGTCAGGGACCTTGACCGATCAGAGCAGAAGGAAACACTGCTTGGATAACCCTTAAAAGAGTGACGGCATTCTATCAACTGGAGAATGGTGTGCTTTTCTGCTCTGTTGTGAATGGTCTTATGAAGGAATTGGGCTCTGAACACCATTATGATAAGTAGACTATTCATCTATTTCAGAAAGGTCAATTTGAAAGCAGTGCTTCTTCAAAACGGCAGTGAAAAACCATCTGTATCAGTGGCTCATGCTGTGGGATTAAAGGAAACATACCATTCCATACAAATTCTACTCGGACTATTAAATTTTTTTACAGGGACCACTAATGGTATATTTGTGAGGACCTAAGTGATAAGGTTAATACTTGTTTAACATGGTTACATAAAACACAAGTGCTTCCTTTGCTTGAGGAAAAGCTGTGACGATGCTAACCAACAAACCATCAAAGAATGGCTGGAAAGAAAATACTAACCAAGGAAAATTCCACATGTACCATATACCACTGGTGAATCTTCAAAAGACATTTCTCCTGCCATTGCATATAAAGTTGGGCCTAAAGAAAAACAGTAAAGGCTATGGATGGTGAGGTTGCAGGATTTCTTTGAGAAAAAAAATAGAATATCTTTAACTGATGCAAAACCTAAGGCTGGAGTATTTATTGGATGACAAATACCTTATCCAACGCAGTCTTCCTATCAGAACTGACCCCACTGACGTTGGCTGCGTGAGCAACTTTCAAACAGATTGTTTGGAACTTCCTAGGGAAACACAGAGCAGACAAGCCGAGTTAGTGCAATAAATGATAACTGCCAGTAGAGCACTGGTTTACAGAATGTCCCTTAAAACGCACGTTTTTCACTCACAACCGGACTTTCTATATATCCACTCTTTGTGTTGTTTATGATGAGCATAGTGAAAGGTTTCATCAGCATATCAGGACAGCATTTCAGTCCCAACATGGAGGACTACTGTTGCTTTCTTCAAACACAACAATTAGTCATAAGTATAAAGCCAAATGCTTAAAATATGTTTAAAGGAATTCTACTTCCAGTGGCAATATATTGCTTAATATCCTTAAAGCATTGTTTAACAGTTAAAATATAATACACAATATATTTTTAATGACTCGGTATAATACCCGTGCTGTAAATTTTAATGGAGCATGATTTGCAAATAATACATGTTTTCCAATATATTAAAATCCTGACGTGTTAGCTCACTTAATACTTTAAATTTGGAATCATAATTTTCATATTAAATATAAATACTTACACTTATCTCAGTAGCAGACTGAACATATTTCATTTTTGTTGTTCAGCGTAATTATATAAGAACAAATGTGATATGTTTTAAAATAGTGTTTTTATTAGTTTGAGATGAGGATACCATTACAGGTTTTCGTTTCATAGTTATAATTTAGTTAAATTCTTTACAATCCAGCGATTTTTTTATTTTGTGTAACGAGCAAGAGCGTGCCTGCCCGAGCAGTCAGATATGCAGAATTTAGCAGTTTAAATAAATATGAGCAGTTTGATACCTACACGAGTAGCAGTCAGAAGTTTGCTGTATGACAAATAATGTTGAAGGTTTGATGACTATCAAAAGCAGCATTCACAGGTTATCTCTTGGAAGAAAATATATTTCTTCACTAAAATTAGTAAATTAGCACATGAACAATGAAGGTCTGAAACCGAGCAAGAGAGGTAAATAAAATTGATTAATTGGGATATACACAGCCCAATAACAATATAGAATTTACGCTTAGCAAAAATCACCATCATCGAACCTTTGAAGGTGACAATTAATTCTACACTTAGTGAACTAAAAACAATACACAACCCGCATTAGTTTCTTCTATGCTCGGGTTATTTGTATATTGTTCCAGTCACGGTACTGTGCCATTTTATTTTTTTAAAAGCAATAATCCCAAATTAAAAATATATTAAAGAACTGATAAATTTACACCGGAAACAATAATTTAATCATTCTATAAGAATTTGCATCAGCGTTTATAGTTTGAAGCCAATCAGGATACGCAATCTCTTGTGTTTTCACTGGAAATTCCATCGATTTCTTTTTTTAAACATTGAAAACATTGGCGCTTACATAGCCCATTAACAATTAGAGTCTACCTCAAACTAGGTTACCTATTGTTAAAAGTTTGAAGATGATCGGAAGAGACGTTCTCAATTATGGAACGGTGGACAACCTTACCTTTTCCTGTCTCCCTACTAAACTTTTTCGATCTCATCTCCATCACCTTCCCACGTCTGACACCCTCACCTTCCCCAGTCTGACACCCTCACCTTCCCCCGTCTGACACCCTCACCTTCCAACGTCTGGCACCCTCACTTTCCCCGCCTGACACCCTCACGTTCCCCCGTCTGACACCCTCACGTTCCAACGTCTGACACCCTTACCTTCCCCGTCTGACACCCTTACCTTCCCTGTCTGACACCCTCACCTTCCCCCGTCTGACACCCTCACCTTCCCCGTCTGACACCCTTACCTTACCCCGTCTGACACCCTTACCTTCCCCTGTCTGACACCCTCACCTTCCCCCGTCTGACACCCTCACCTTCCCCCGTCTGACACCCTCACCTTCTCCCGTCTGACACCCTCACCTTCCCCCGTCTGACACCCTCACCTTCCCCGTCTGACACCCTCACCTTCCCCGTCTGACACCCTCACCTTCCCCGTTTGACACCCTTACCTTCCCCGTCTGACACCCTCACCTTCCCCGTCTGACACCCTCACCTTCCCCGTCTGATACCCTCACCTTCCCCGTCTGACACCCTCACCTTCCCCGTCTGACACCCTCACCTTCCCCGTCTGACACCCTCACCTTCCCCGTCTGATACCCTCACCTTCCCCGTCTGATACCCTCACCTTCCCCGTCTGACACCCTCACCTTCCCCGTCTGACACCCTCACCTTCCCCGTCTGACACCCTCACCTTCCCCGTCTGACACCCTCACCTTCCCCGTCTGACACCCTCACCTTCCCCGTCTGACACCCTCACCTTCCCCGTCTGACACCCTCACCTTCCCCGTCTGACACCCTCACCTTCCCCGTTTGACACCCTTACCTTCCCCGTCTGACACCCTCACCTTCCCCGTTTGACACCCTCACCTTCCCCGTCTGACACCCTCACCTTCCCCGTCTGATACCCTCACCTTCCCCGTCTGACACCCTCACCTTCCCCGTCTGACACCCTCACCTTCCCCGTCTGACACCCTCACCTTCCCCGTCTGACACCCTCACCTTCCCCGTCTGACACCCTCACCTTCCCCGTCTGACACCCTCACCTTCCCCGTCTGACACCCTCACCTTCCCCGTCTGACACCCTCACCTTCCCCGTCTGACACCCTCACCTTCCCCGTCTGACACCCTCACCTTCCCCGTCTGACACCCTCACCTTCCCCGTCTGACACCCTCACCTTCCCCGTCTGACACCCTCACCTTCCCCGTCTGACACCCTCACCTTCCCCGTCTGACACCCTCACCTTCCCCGTCTGACACCCTCACCTTCCCCGTCTGACACCCTCACCTTCCCCGTCTGACACCCTCACCTTCCCCGTCTGACACCCTCACCTTCCCCGTCTGACACCCTCACCTTCCCCGTCTGACACCCTCACCTTCCCCGTCTGATACCCTCACCTTCCCCGTCTGACACCCTCACCTTCCCCGTCTGACACCCTCACCTTCCCCGTCTGATACCCTCACCTTCCCCCGTCTGACACCCTCACCTTCCCCTGTCTGACACCCTCACCCCACCCCATGACACCCTTAACCTATCCCGTTTGAAATGCGTCACTTTCCACAGTCTGACAATACTCCTCGTTCCCCTTCTGACACTCATCACCTTGATTCGTCTGACACTGCGTATTATATATATATATTTATATATATATATATATATATATATATATATATATATATATATATATATATATTTTTTTTTTTATTAACACATCGGCCGATTCCCACCAAGGCAGGGTGGCCCGAAAAGAAAAACTTTCATCATCATTCACTCCATCACTGTCTTGCCAGAAGGGTGCTTTACACTACAGTTATAAAACTGCAACATTAACACCCTCCTTTAGAGTGCCGGCACTGTACTTCCCATCTCCAGAACTCAAGTCCGGCCTGCCGGTTTCCTGAATCCCTTCATAAATGTTACTTTGCTCACACTCCAACAGCACGTCAAGTATTAAAACCATATGCCTCCATTCACTCCTATCAAATACGCTCACACATGCTTGCTGGAAGTCCAAGCCCTCGCACACAAAACTTCCTTTACCCCCTCCCTCCAACCTTTCCTAGGCCGACCCTACCCCGCCTTCCTCCACTACAGATTTATACACTCGAAGTCACTCTGTCTCGTTCTATTCTCTCTACATGTCCAAACCACCTCAACAACCCTCCTCAGCTCTCTGGACAATCGTTTTGGTAATCCGCACCTCCTCCTAATTTCCAAACTCCGAATTCTCTGCATTATATTCACACCACACATTGACCTCAGACATGACATCTCCACTGCCTCCAGCCTTCTCCTCGTTGCAACATTCATCACCCATGCTTCACACCCATATAAGAGCGTTGGTATAACTATACTCTCATACATTCCCTCTTTACTTCCATGGACAAGGTTCTTTGTCTCCACAGACTCGAAGTGCTCCACTCACCCTTTTCCCTCATCAATTCTATGATTCACCTCATCCTTCATAGACCCATCCGCCGACATGTCCACTCCCAAATATCTGAATACATTCACCTCCTCCATACTCTCTCCTCCAATCTGATATCCAATCTTTCGTCACCTATTCTTTTTGTTATCCTCATCACCTTACTCTTTCCTATATTCACTTTCAATTTTCTTCTTTTACACACCCTACCAAATTCATCCACCAACCTCTGCAGCTTCTCTTCAGAATCTCCCAAAAGCACAGTGTCATCAGCAAAAAAGCAACTGTGACAACTCCCACTTTGTATTTGCTTCTTTATCTTTTAGCCCAACACCTCTTGCCAAGACCCTCGCATTCACTTCTCTTACAACCCCATCTATAAATATATTGAACAACCACGGTGACATCACACATCCTTGTCTAAGACTCACTTTTACTGGGAAATAGTCCCCTTCTCTCCTACACACTCTAACCTGAGCCTCACTATCCTCATAAAAACTCTTCACTGCTTTCAGTAACCTTCCTCTTATTCCATACACCTGCAACATCTGCCACATTGCCCCCTATCTACCTTATCATACGCCTTTTCCAAATCCATAAATGCCACAAAACATCTTTACCCTTATCCAAATACTGTTCACCTATATGTTTCACTGTAAACACTTGGTCTACAACCCCCTACCTTTCCTAAAGCCCTTGTTCATCTGCTATCCTGCTTTCTGTTTTACTCTTAATTCTTTCAATAATAACTCTACCATACACTTTACCAGGTACACTCAACAGACTTATTCCCTATAATTTTTGCACTCTCTTTTGTCCCTTTGCCTTTATACAAAGGAACAATACACGCTCTCTGCCAATCCCTAGGTACCTTACCCTCTTCCATACATTTATTAAATAATAGCACCAACCACTCCAAAATTATATCCCCACCTGCTTTTAACATTTCTATCTTTATCCCATCAATCCCAGCTGCCTTACCCCTTTCATTCTACCCACTGCCTCACGAACTTCCCTACACCCACAACTGGCTCTTCCACACTCCTACAAGATGTTATTCCTCCTTGCCCTACACACGAAATCACAGTTTCCCCTGTCTTCATCAACATTTAACAAATCCTCAAAATATTCTCTCCATCTTCCTGATACCTCTAACTCTCCATTTAATAACTCTCCTCTCCTATTTTTAACTGTCAAATCCATTTGTTCTCTAGGCTTCCTCAACTTATTAATCTCATTCCAAAACTTTTCTTATTTTCAACAAAATTTGCTGATAACATCTCACCCACTCTCTCATCTGCTCTCTTTTACATTGCTTCACCACTCTTTTAACCTCTCTTTTTCTCTCCATATACTCTTCCCTCCTTGCATCACTTCTACTTTGTAAAACCTCTCATATGCTAACTTTTTCTCCTTACTACTCTCTTTACATCATCATTCCACCAATCGCTCCTCTTCCCTCCCGCACCCACTCGCCTGTAACCACAAACTTCTGCTGAACACTCTAACACTACATTTTTAAATCTACCCCATACATTTTCGACCCCATTGCCTACACTCTCACTAGCCCATCTATCCTCCAATAGTTGTTTATATCTTACCCTAACTGCCTCCTCTTTTAGTTTATAAACCTTCACCTCTCTTTTACTTACTGATTCTATTTTCCTTGTATCCCATCTACCTTTTACTCCCACTGTAGCTATAACTAAAAAGTGATCTGATATATCTGTAGCCCCTCTATAAACATGTACATCCTGAAGTCTACTCAACAGTCTTTTATCTACCAATACATAGTCCAACAAACTACTGTCATTACGCCCTACATCATATCTTGTATACTTATTTATCCTCTTTTTCTTAAAATATGTATTACCTATAACTAAACCCCTTTCTATACAAAGTTCAATCAAAGGGCTCCCATTATCATTTACACCTGGCACCCCAAACTTACCTACTACACCCTCTCTGCATGTTTCTCCCACTTTAGCATTTAGGTCCCCTACCACAATTACTTCTCATTTGGTTCAAAAGTTCCTATACATTCGCTTAACATCTCCCAAAATCTCTCTCTCCTCTACACTCCTCTCTTCTCCAGGTGCATACACGCTTATTATGACCCACTTTTCGCATCCGACCCTTATTTTAATCCACATAATCCTTGAATTTACACATTTATATTCCCTCTTTTCCTTCCATAACTGATCCTTCAACATTATTGCTACCCCTTCCTTAGCTCTAACTCTCTCAGATACTCCTGACTTAATCCCATTTATTTCTCCCCACTGAAACTCGCCTACCCCTTCAGCTTTGTTTCGCTTAGGGCCAGGACATCCAACTTCTTTTCATTCATAACATCGGCAATCATCTCTTTCTTATCATCCGCACTACATCCACGCACATTCAGACAACCCAATTTTATAAAGATTTTCTTCTTCGATATATATATATATATATATATATATATATATATATATATATATATATATATATATATATATATATATATATATATATATATATATATATATATGTTGCAGTTTTATAACTGTAGTGTAAAGCACCCCTCTGGCAAGACAGTGATGGAGTGAATAATGATGAAAGTTTTTCTTTTTCGGGCCACCCTGCCTTGGTGGGAATCGGCCGATGTGTTAATAAAACAAAATAATATATATATATTTCTCGCGGAAGTTAAACATTAGAACAGCCTCATGAAAAGAGAAAATGGTTCGCAAAGCTTTTCAAAATCGCTAAGGATCAATGCCAATTTCGTTTGATTAAAAGTTAAGACCCTTGCATCTTTTCATTGTTTATATCTTTGCTTTTACTTATTTTGTCCTAATAGTTTGCTAGGGAGTCTGAAGAGTTTTCCCAGTTTCAAATTTCTGAAAGGTATTGTGTGTGTGAGATTATCTCTTAATCTCTCTTACTTATTTGCAGCTAAAGAATCTGAACTATGCTCGTGGTGTCACGTCTTATATTCTATGCTCATTATATAAATTTATGTCGTGCCGAATAGGTAAAACTTGCGATTTTGGTTTAAATAGCAACGCTCTTCATGCCGAATAAGGCAAGCGAAAACTTGTGTATGCAATAATTTCGCAAAAATCATTCTGATAGTAACGAAAAAAATATATTTCATTGTGTTTGTTTATTATTAAATTATTGTAAATTTATCTAAAATATATTTAGTTTGATTAGGCTAAATTAAATTGCGCTTGATATAATAAGGTTAGGTAAGTTTTCTAAGGTACTTTTGGTACAAAATTATGAATTTTGACATTAACATAAATGAAAAAAAATATATCTTTAAACGTATAAAAGAAAATTTTAGAAAGTACGTAATTTTAAATGAGTTCTTGCTAATTGAAAAGTTTTACCTTAAGGACTCGACATATATGTATCCCAGTTGCTGCATCACTTACTCTATTCGAGATGAAAAATTTTCTACTATCATTTCCTCTCCACTTTTTCCTCAATTTACATCTGGGGTCATTTTTTATCCCTCCTGCTGGTACTAAGAAATCTTCATCTACTTTTCCAAGTCCTTGCAAGATCTTCTGTATAGTTATCATATCTCTTCTTTTCCTGCTATCAGTCAATATGGACATCTTTAATGCTGTCAACCTTTCATCATAGTTAATATTGCTCAACTCTGGCAACCATTTTGTATCTCTTACAAAATTTTGGTTTGTATTTTTCAACTGTGGACACCACTCATCCGCTGCTTATTCCACTTTTGGCCTAATAAAAGTTATAAACAGATTTTTAGCAATTCACCCTCCGTATAATTAAAAGTTATTTTATTATCGTCCAGTGTAGCATGTGAATTTCTGAATTTCATATACATGATCTTCCAGGGTAATTTTTTGGTAACTCCAAGTTCCTTTCCTGTAGCTGATACTCTCATTTTGACAGTCTCTATTCTTTATGTGGCCTGATTTCACTTTCTCCCAATTCTGTAACACAGCATTTATTTGCATTAAATACCATCATCCATCACTCCACGTGCTCTATGTATCCACATCCTCTTATAAACATTTAATCATTTTCATAAATAAGTTTGCTTTATCTGCAAATATATCAATATATTTTTTATTTTTTCTGGTAAATCTGTTATATAAATTAGAAACATTACTGAGACAAGAACAGAACCTTGTGGCACCCCACTTCTGACATCCTCTCAGACATTTTCTTTCAATCTTTCATCCATAGTAATAAATTACCTTTAATTCCTCCTATATTTGCAGTTTTCAAATTATTCTTTAATTGGGAAACATTTCAAAAGCTTCCTTAATGTCTAGGTAAATAAAATTTAATCATTCATTTCTTTATTGAACAATTTCCGTAGCTGTCATAATAACTTAACAAATATGATATACATAAATGTGCAGACTAAAAAAAATAAATTGTTTACCAGATAATATGTAATTCTCTATAAGATGAATCCACTTTATTGTTTTTTCAATAATTTTATTACAGTTATCTGTGAAACCAGGCTTTAGTTTGATAGGTCTTCCCTGTCCCCTTTTTGTTTTTAATACAGACACAATATGCACCATATTCCATGTATTTCCTAGTTTACCTTCTTATAGTGAATCCTAAAAAAAAACAAATTCGAAGAGGATAACATAACTCATTTGCACATTCTTTTAAGACCCAAGGTGTTATTCCATCTGATCCAATAACATTTTCTTATAAACATCTGGAAATTGTTTCTTCATTTCCTTCTTAGTTATTTCATATCCTCTAATTCCACTGTTTGTCTGCGATTAAAATCTGCAAGAAAAATATTTTGTGAACAAACTCTGAAACTTTACATTTAATAGTTAACACATTTCCTCCATTACCTCAGTGATTTTTCTTTGTATTTTGTCTTTAACATTTAGTCTTTTTTTTTCAAAATTAAATAAAAGGTTTAGTTTTTACCTTGCTTTTTGTCTACTATTTACTTTTCCTAATTTCTTTCTTCGTCTCTCCTTACATATGTATTTTCATTTCCAGCCTCCCTTTATCTATAAGTTTCTTGATTGGCCTACTTCCTATATTGATTTCAAGCTCTTCCTTTTTATTTTTAATAGCTCTCCAACATCTCCATTAAACCATTTTTTATTATACAGTCATATATTCTTTATTAGAATAAAATGTTTAATTCCATTTCCGTGAACTACATAACTCTTTATATATGCCACTTTATATTATTTCAATTCTCCAAAATACTGTTTTAGAGCAGTAATTCCCTATATCATAATCTTTTCTGTTTGAATTACTTTTTAATCTCGTAAATCATATTTCACTGCATAGAATATGATCATTTTTACAAAGTGGGATTCAGTAGGTTATATTGAAAATTTCCTGCTCTTCGAGTAAATACTAAATCTCATTCTTGTTGCTGCATTTATATGTTGGTGCACAAAACACCTGTCATTAAATTGACGAAATCCATTGACCATTTATTTACAGTTTCAAACGCGTGTTCTGTCCAATTCACTTCTTTATAGCTATAATCTTCTAATATTGTCTTTTTTTCTGTTAGCAGTCACTTTACATCAGCAGTTCTCTAAGTATATTGTGTAATTCATTATATATTCTATCGAACTCTTTTATTTTCATAAATATTAAATGGTGGGATATATACATCTATCACTGGAGTTTATCACCTTTATTTTGTTCTTTCATCCTTTGAAAGTCAGGTCTCTACTGAGGTAGCATCGAGAGAGACAATATATGCATGTAAAAATAATTTATTTAAAGATATCAAAAATACTAAAAACTTTAATAGTCAACGGCTTACCAAATTATCACTGGAACAACAGATTCCTGTTTTGTATTTAATGCAAATGTTTGTAACCGGAAGGATAGAGTTGGAATGGGGAATTCCTTAGGACCTGTTTTTCGCTAATTAATTCCTTGTATATTGGAGCGTGCGGCGAGTACAAATTTTACACTAAATGTACATCACACACAACACCATTCCTGTGCTATCATAATCCAGTTTTAAGGCTCAGTTGTGTATTGCTTACTATGAGTGCACCATTGGCGTGACCTGTAAACTTACTAGACTATTACCCAAATATTTTGTCTAATAATCATAAACAATGATATATTTAATCTGCTTACATTCACTATATACTTGTTTTTATACATATAATGACCTTAAATACAAATATGTTTATTGCTCTTGTAGTCTTAAGTCAGGATTAAGTTTGGCCGAAATGCTTTGCATAACCATGGGCTTTCTGCATGCATTCAATTGTCACCCTTTTCTGTATTAACAATGTATCATGTAGAAATAAACTGATTTGAGGTATGTTGGAGGTACTGCTTGTATAGGGTGAGGGTGGGTGGCCAAGGTAAAGCTACCTGGCAATCTATCTGGATCCTCAGTCCAATGAGGTTTAAAACCTATCGATTATAAGAGGGTTATTAATGCTTCACATCAACTTTTCGTTACCAGTCAAAAATACTTTAATCCCTTATAATAAAAGTAGATTAGAGCAAACTTTCAGGGCACATATAACGAGAGAGATTTACCACCATACTAGAATCTGTCCAATCAGTGGGTGTTTAGAGCTGTAGCAGAGAACGTTCTCTTTTAAAACGAACTTTGAGTGTAATTTTTATACCCACTGTACAGAAGTATAAATATTTTAATAAAAGTTTGGTGGTTGAAATATATGGTAAAGCAAAAGTTAACATTTCGAGAATGCTTAATTTTTCATTCTTCTAATTTCTCTAAATAATTACACTTAAGTCAGTAACTTGCTCTATCAAAAACACCTGGCCTTTGAAAATACACATGTGCTCGCGATACTAATTATGAGGGTGAATGGTTTTATAAGTTTTTATTCTGTTGGAATTAAATCATTGGTATATCATGATGTTGATATGTTTTTAGTATTTAAATTGCCTGGTTATGTACACTTCATTTTTTCTTCGAGTTGTAATTTTAAATTTCTTAAATGTTCATTTTACATCTGAAGGAGAGAAATGAAATATCAACATTTTTTTATTTATATATATATTTTTGTACCCCGAACTGGTAATAGTTTTAAAAAAACTTTGGTGCATTGTAATCCATCATTCAGTGAGAAATACAAAATTTTCATCGTATATTCCTAGCTTGTATAAACCAAACTTAATATCTATATTAACTGCTAGAGAGTTTTATATATATACTTGGTATATTTCAGTCTCCGCTCCACATTAGAATTTACATGACATAATCTTTTTCCTAACGCCCTTGACAAATATATGATAGTCTTTCACAGGAAACCTTACACCATCTTCTAGCACTAAGAAATATTGTCACTAGTTTTCTACTCTATTTCATACAAAATTTAACAGACAAAAGGGTTTTTATCTTTAAATAACATAAAATAGTTAAATTATTAGTTGAGACAAACAGTTAAGGCCAAATGCACTACACAGCATTCCTTTTAAGTTAAAAACTCTTCAACCTGTTCAACTTTAGTTTTCTGTAATCCCATATAATTATTATAGCGCCATACGTCAACCTTCTCACGTCACAAATTACACCATTAACATGAACCTCTTCACTATGTTGGTCAGTCTTTCAAACACCATGGAGACGCCACGTTTCATATGATCCTTAAAAATAAAAACAAAAACAAAATCCCTTGGCAAAAAATGCTTCTCAGGGATAGAAAAAAGTATCCAAGTTTTCCCATCTCCCTTCCCCTCCCCCTGAAAACTGCCCATTTACCCCCTTCCCACACAACACCCAGGGTACGAAACCATCTCAGAAAAACCGAGAAATCGAAAAATATATTGCCTGGTTCCAGACGCATGTTAATTACGTGTGTGTGTGTGTGTGTGTGTGTGTGTGTGTGTGTGTGTGTGTGTGTGTGTGTGCGTGCATGTGAGCGCGCGCGTGCATGCTCGCTCTTAGGATAATCATCTGCATGTACTCATCTGTAGGGGTCGCTACAATGTTTACTCTTAGCTTCGAGAGCCTTATCGTACCTCTTTTTAAAGCTTTGTATGGATTCTGCCTCTGCCAATTCAATCTCCAGCTCGTTCACTTTCTGAATACTTTAATACTCAAGAAATATTTTCTAACATTCTCGTTACTCATCTGAATTTTCGACTTCCTGCTGCACCCTCCTCTTCATATTTGTCATCTCTCAAACATTGTCCCTATTCATCTTATCAATTCCTCTCAGTATCTTGTACGTTGTCTCACTCCTAGTTAGTCTGTCCTCCAGCGTCATCAGTGTGTGTGTATGTGTGTATTCTAGCCTATTTGTATTCACATACTTGTGGTTGCAGAGGTCGATTCACAGCTCCTGGCTCCGCCTCTTTGCTGGTAGCTACTAGGTCCACTCTCTCCCTGCTCCATGAGCTTCATCGTATCTCTTAAAGCTTTATATAGATCCTGCCTCCTGTACATCATATGTGTGTGTGTGTGTGTGTGTGTACTCACCTAGTTGTACTCACCTAGTTGTGGTTGCAGGGGTCGAGACATAGCTCCTGGCCCCGCCTCTTCACTGGCCGCTACTGGGTCACTCTCCCTGCGCCATGAGCTTTATGATACCTCTTCTTAAAGCTGTGTATGGAACCTGCCTCCACTACATCGCTTCCCAAGCTATTCCACTTCCCGACTACTCTGTGACTGAAGAAATACTTCCTAACATCCCTGTGATTCATCTGAGTCTTCAACTTCCAACTGTGTCCCCTTGTTGCTGTGTCCCATCTTTGGAACATTCTGTCTCTGTCAACCTTGTCAATTCCTCTCAGTATTTTATATGTCGTTATCATGTCCCCCCTATCTCTCCTGTCCTGTCCTGTGTGTGTGTGTGTGTGTGTGTGTGTGTGTGTGCGCGTGCGTGTGTGTGTGTGTGTGTGTGTGTGTGTGTGTGTGCGCGTGCGTGGTGTGTGTGTGTGTGTGTGTGTGTGTGTGTGTGTGTGTGTTCGTGAAGGTAAATCTGTATAGACACCTGTTATGAAAAAGATCTAATTTGCTGAGCTGAGGGGGTTATTTTCCAAGTTCTTTTATCTCTCTTTAGTAAACACCGGGAATATAAAGAGAAGCTTACACACTAGCGCATGGCTCGCTCACTCCTCTCTCTGTATGTTTACGTCTCTGCTGTTTACACACTTGCTTGTTGTACAGGAGATAAGTTTACGTTTTTAATTTACAAGCCAAATGCTGTTGTCCTATCTCACCAAATTTATTTTTTTCCTATAAATCTTTGTCTGTCTCTGAATTACAAACGAATAATCTCATTCGACAATTACTAAAATATCAGTCTTTCCATTGATAGCGAGATCGTTGAGAACATCAGTCATAACTTCTGTACTTCTCCCAGTCTCTAGGTATAATATATTTTCTCTGCTATACTCTGGCAATCTGAAATCCAACACGGACCATTTTTTGTAACGGCTGTTTTTAGGTACTTGAAAATAGACTTCACGTGCAGTTTGATGAGTATTTCATCATCAAATCATCGACGTTTCAGAAAATGACTGAAACTGAGTTTTAGTTAAAGTGAATTACCCATTGTTAAAAATATAGCTGTGGAGTATTTATTACTGGAACAATTTTTTTTCCCAAATTTATTCGTTTGTCTTTCTGTCCTTATAAATTCTTGTCCCGCACTCCTTCCCCATCTCTATTTTATCCTTATAATTAATAAATGCGTGGTAATAAAACAATGTAGTAAAGTCTTTATTGGTATAAGGTTCCACCCACGAGGGGGTATATTAAGTATATAGCACAATAAGGAAAAATTACAGCTTATATAGGGTATCGGTGCGGGTGGAGGATTATAAATGTTGAGTAGTGCATTGCAAGAGGCTTAATGACCCAGGCTGGGTTTCCTTGGCTCTGAGATGTCATCAATGTGAACATACAACTATTTTCTTATGTAGTGTGAACATGAATGTAAATTATTCCAAACACTACATACCCATGATGTGGGCGTTGATCACAACACATAAACAATAGGGGCATTGATCACTATATGCTAATGATGTAGGCGTTGATCTACATACCTATGATTGTACCCACGAACGAGTGGTATTGATCAATAACAGTGCGACTAGCCAAGGAGTCGAACCCATGCTGTTTTGGCCAGCCTCATGGTGAGCGAAAACACATGACGCTCTAGTCCACGGGATCACACCATCTTCAAGGATGACGCACCCAGCCAAGCTAGGTGTTTTATCCGTGGATATACGGTGGTGTGGATGACTCTGAGCTAATTTTATTCTACTCCCTTAAACTTTTTTATCTATCTAATCACAAAATTTAATTACCCCTGAAATTATCAAGACTAATTACTCACTATTTTTAAATCTAACACTAAGCACTTTAATTTTTTTTGGTATAGTTAACTTCTGTCTCTCTAGTAGTTCAGATGTTACACAAGTACATTGAATATTATATACATTGCTTTTGTACATGATAGGTGGAGCAGTTAAACAGCACATCTGTTCGCGTATTGTGCTAGTGTTAGACCAGGTAGTGTGCATATGTGCTGTACATCATTATTTAATGTGTAAGCCTCTGAATATGATGGCGTTTATGGTTGTTTTCCAGTGTCTCGTGCCAGTTATATTGTCCACTGGTCCAGTGATGGGTGGGGGAAGGTGGAAAGAGAGGACACCTTGCTTCTTGATAAGTAAAGCACATGTACAATATCAGGAATCCTTACTGAAGATACGTTTCTCCATTGTTCTGCAGGCTTCTTCAGTCTAATACAGAATTGAAATCCTAGATAAAATGAAGAGGTAGCTTGAGGTAATCAGTCCCTCAGCCCTGGTGCAAGATACTCTCTTAGCATTACATCTTGGTGTGCTGACTCACGGCAGATGCTGCTTCTCCATCTGTAAAATTCAGTAACTTAGAGAGATCCAAGTCGAAGTGTATCTGAGGAACTTCCAGTCAAAGTGTCTAACAAATAAAGTGTCTTGTAGCTGTATTTTCTTGTGCGAAAGTTTGTCGCAAATTTTTTTTACGCGATTATAATGACCTGCAACACTGAGTGACTGACCTTAAAAAACGTGATCATTTTGTTTGTTATCTGGACTGTCCCCATGTTCTGAAAATGTGATCTTTTGCTGTCCAGGTGTTTATATATAAGCTGAGTAATATATATAAATATATATATATATAATATATATATTATATATATATATATATATATATATATATATATATATATATATATATATATATAATTATATATATATATATATATATATATATATATATATATATATATATATATATATATATAATTATATATATATATATATATATATAATTATATATATATATATATATATATATATATATATATATATATATATATATATATATATATATATATATATATATAATTATATATATATATAATATATATATATATATATATATATATATATATATATATATATATATATATATATATATATATATATATATATATATATATATATATATATATATATAAACAATAAATTGCCTCTAGCCAGGATTCGATACTGCGTCACCATGCCTTGGCTATGAGAACAGGACAATTTACGCATCACTGTATCCACTGAGCCAACCATCCTTTGAGGATTGTTGTCCCAGTGGATAGAGTGATGCTAGCCGCAGTTTAGTTAATGAGACATATAATCAGTACTCGTTTAAGACACTGGAAGAAATACGTGAGACACTATTTTATTATCAATTTATTATTTTATTTTAGAAATTAATAAATCGTGTTATTCGTTTAATACGTCATATTGCTTATTTAGTACATCTTAAAATACATAGCAATTATATTTTTAAATTTAAATGTTTGTATGCAGTTGTTTTGTGAAAAAAATGTAATTACATAAATAAGGTAGTAATTGCACCAGCAACAAAGTAATTGCAACATCAACAAAACCATTACACCAGCATGGAAGCAATTACACCAGCAAGGTAGCAATTATAACAAGGTAACAATTACACCAGCAAGGTAACAATTACAACTAGTAATTACAAGGAAATAATTACATCACGTAGGTGACCGGAAGACATCACCTAGGTGGCCGGAAGACATCACCTAGGTGGCCGGAAGACATCACCTAGGTGGCCGGAAGACATCACCTAGGTGGCCGGAAGGCATCACCTAGGTAACCGGAAGACATCACCTAGGTAACCGGAAGACATCACCTAGGTGACCGGAAGACATCACCTAGGTGACCGGAAGACATCACCTAGGTGACCGGAAGACATCACCTAGGTGACCGGAAGACATCACCTAGGTGACCGGAAGACATCACCTAGGTGACCGGAAGACATCACCTAGGTGACCGGAAGACTTCACCTAGAACACCAGAAGACATCACCTAGAACACCAGAAGACATCACTTAAGAGACCTAAAGACTCGAGATATTATAGAGATAGTGGATGCTAAGGTAACCTTGGTTCCACCTGTCAGGAGGAAAGAGGATAAACCAGCTAGACTGGACCATATTTTCTTCCAGAGTTGCTTACCCCATCCTGCACTCGTGAGACCAACTCGTTATAGAACTGTATTCACCAACCTCCTTCGTTAAATATTGGACGGTTGCATAACGGACTAATAAAACTCATTACTCCGGAGAGACGTGATCACTAGACACAATGTACACAAGATTAACTGGCAAAAAGAAGTAACAGTACAAATATTTTTCGATTATGAGCATACGGTATTTACGATGAGCTAATCCACCAGTCACTCCGTCAGTTACGAGTGAGACAGGAACCCAACGCCAGCAGCCAAACTTTTCCCTCTGGTGGAGGGAGAGAACTCTTGAAGAGAACACACTTGAACGTGTATTTACCTTAACAAATTCTGCACTATATTATGAATAACTTCAATTCACTCTATTATAATTTGAGTTCTGTTATCATCAGGTCGACAAGAAAGATCGGGAAAGGCAGGGGAAGGCAGGGGTAAACTTCCCCAGGGTACGAAAAGGCCGGTGAAAAACTTCCCAGGGTAAGAGAAGGCCGGTGAAAAACTTCCCAGGGTAAGAGAAGGCCGGTGAAAAACTTCCCAGGGTAAGAGAAGGCCGGTGGAAAACTTCCCAGGGTAAGAGAAGGCCGGTGAAAAACTTCCCAGGGTAAGAGAAGGCCGGTGAAAAACTTCCCAGGGTAAGAGAAGGCCGGTGAAAAACTTCCCAGGGTAAGAGAAGGCCGGTGAAAAACTTCCCAGGGTAAGAGAAGGCCGGTGAAAAACTTCCCAGGGTAAGCGAAATCCATGAAGGAATTGGTAAAACTTAAGACAAGCAATTAAGAAAAGCGGAAGCAAATTTAACTTGGTGCTTGGCGGTATACTGGTAACATAATGGCTGCACATCTTCCCATTGTAACTAGAGGGGTACACACTCTCCCATGTTAACTTCTGCACATCCTCTCATGGTAGCGTGAGGGCTGCAAATCTTCCCATGATAACTTGAGGGCTGCACATCCTCCCATGGTAATTTGAGGGCTGCACATCCTCCCATGGTAACTTGAGGGCTGCACATCCTCCCATGGTAACTTGAGGGCTGCACATCCTTCCATGGTAACTTAAGGACTACACATCCTCCCATGCTAACTTGAGGGCTACACATCCTCCCAAAGTAACTTAGCAACACCAGAAACAATATACAACATAGAATACACAGTCAAGAATGACTCCCAGGTGTGACTTGCAAATTAAAAAAAAAAGTTTGCTATTGAAGTATTAAAATTGACTTTCAGAATTTTACAGCTAAACATTCTTTTTTTTCTTTTTTTTTTTTTTAGAAATGAATTTTGTGAATTTCACTTACAGAAGCGTTCACTTGATCTCTGTAAACAGAAAATTTACGTGTGCCTTGTAAATGATTCCTGTTAGTATGACATGTACTTTGCTGATAAGTGAGGAGCTTTGATGCTCATGGAGAGCTTTCCATCAAAGTATCTGGAGATCTCTTCTTCAAAACAGCCTCTAATTTCATTTTATCCCATTCCTCTAGTGCTGTATAACTCCTACGGAGTAAGCACTTCACTTTGAATATAATGATAATAGTAATAATAATAATTATGATTATTATTATTGTTTAAGGTGTGGTTTATGGAAGCTTTGTTAAGGGACGTTGTAAATATTTGAGGAAATGGGATGGAAATGGTTCGAAATCCGACAATTTGAAGAACGAGTCACTTGTGCAATATCTGGGAATCTTAAATTGAAGAAACGTTTCGCCAGCCAGTGACTTTTTCAGCCCAATACCCTGGACGCTTGACTGTATTGTGACCTGTGGACATCTGTTTTTGCATTGTGACCTATGGACATATGTGCCTGTATTGACACCTGTGACTGTTTTGTGATCAATGTGTACATTTGTGACTGCATCTTCGACTATATGTTCATTTGAAGTCATAATTTGAGTTGTATGACCCTTACAGTTTTTTCGCTATAATAATAATAATTAATAATAATAATGTGGCAGTAATAGCCTGTACTTGAATGGTTATCTTACTCATCCGATTAATACAATACTTGATATGATTACTCATTCGATTAATACAATACTTGATATTATTACTCCAACTGCTCCTAAGAATACTAAATACACCTCTTGTAATTGCTGCTGCAGCTACTACTACTACTACTACTACTACTACTACTACTACTACTATGCACAATGAACACTTCCTACTACTGCTCGTACTACAACTGCTACTGCTCTTACTGCTTCTACTTCAACTAATTCAACTATTACTACTGATACAACTATTACTACTACAGCTAATATTGCTACAACAACTACTGAAACAACTACTACTATAACTACAACTATGCTAATTCTACTACTGTAATTGCAAATACAAATACTGCAACTGCTACTAATACTTCTACTATGCTACTACTAGTATAAGTACTAATATTTCTATAATCGCTTCTTTAATACGGTAACCACTACATCTGTTGTTGCTGATGCTGCTTCTGCTATTATTATTGTAATTACTACTACTACAACTACTAAATCTCCAGCTCCTACAAATACACCTACAACTACTGCAACCATTACTACCACTGATAAAAAAGGCTACTACTAATAGTGATAACTTAATATATGATAAATGAGACTGAGACAGGCTGAAGAGGAAAGGAAGGTAGGGATAAGGAAAAGGAGTAGGGAGAGAGGGAGAGAATAAAGTGAGAGGGACCCTGAATTAAAAGAGGAAGGAAGGGAGGCGTGGATAGAATACACAAAATGATGATTGTAGAGAGCATAATACTGAAACTGTGGTGAGAATGTACTGAAAAGTGACGCAGCCCGCGGATAAGGGGCGATATTTAAGGATTGAAATACGGCTTCGCAGTGCCTATGAAGGATCACGTGGTAAATCTTGCAAGTAAGGCAGCCAAGAAGTTAACAGCACTGTAGTGTACATCTTACCTGCCCGACAGCAAAGGCTGCAAAACTCAGCACGAGGCGCGGGTGTGCTCTCACCTTGGTAATGCTCCATCTTCTTGGACTGCTTGCATCCGTCTCGTCTACGATATCTGGACAGAATAGAGAACCGTGCAAAGCAGCTCGTCTCTCGTCTGGACCCGGTCGGGATGTATGTCATTTCAGCTGATTCTTAATCACCGGAAAAATGTGGGTGGCCTTATTGTCAAATACAAGACCAATGACAAGAAATTACAAAACTTAGCTCCACTTCGTGGACAACGACAGGACAGCATTTATACCACAAGACGGGTAGCAAACAAGGTCTATACTCTGGCTATATCCATCTCAAAAACATTAAATCATTTACCATCTTCTTTCCCAGAATGAATCGAGACTGGGACACGCTCGCACAGCATAAACAATTCTGAAATATATTGAATAGACAAAAGAAAATTTGTATCACTCAGCTGGCTGCAACTTCATCACCATTCCTGTATGTTCTCTAATAATAATTATTTAGTAAAGAGGATTCTAGGAAAGGCTTTAAAATGAACTGAGGCAGGTAACAGCTTTTTGCTTGTAAATAAAAGTAGGAAATCTCAGCCTAAACATGTAAAAACCATTGACTGTAAGAAAATAAAAGAAAGGATGGATAGAAGGGTAAAGGTAATGGGAGAATCGAGATGAGAAAGCGAGGAAAAGTGAAAAGTGCTTGAGAGAAAGGAGGGAGGGAGGGAGGAAGAGAAAACAAAAACGAAAATTTAAATCACCTATCGAGTGTCTGAAGGAGGGATAAATGGACATCTGGTGGGCATGAAGGAAGGAGGATTCCACCCACATTTCCTGACTGGAACACAATCACATAAACATTTTGTGATTTCATGCAAAATAAAATAAAAACAGACTTAAACGCTCTCTGAAGACTTGAAAACTCTTGAAATCCCACGACACCTGTGTAAATCTGTGAACTTTATAATGAGGTCCAATAACAACAGATTTTCGTACATTTATTTTGGATTGTGGGAGTAACTTATGAAATGATGGCACCTGCCTCTCTCTCTCCCTCTCTTTGTATGTGTGTACTCGCTTACATGTACTCGGGAATGTGTGGTTGCAGGGGTAGGTTTACAGCTCCTGGCCCTGCCTTTTCGCGGGTCGCTACTAGGTCTACTCTTTCCCTGCTCGAAGAGCTTTATCAAAGCTTTTCTTCAAGTTGTGTGTGTGTGTGTGTGTGTGTGTGTGTGTGTGTGTGTGATATAAGGTAGGAGGGTCCAGTAGTGACCTGCCTGCCACCTGGGTAACTTGTTGCGAGTCACTGTCAACTTCCAATTAGCTTGATGGTGTTTACCTGCACCTGAGGCAGTGTTGCCTTACCTGGTTACTGGTGTGTGTGCGTGTGTGTGTGGGTGTGTACTCACCTAATTGTGGTTGCAGGGGTCGAGACTCAGCTCCTGGCCCCGCCGTTTCGCTGTCCGCTACTGGGTCTCTGCTCTCCCTGCTCCATGAGCTTTATCATACCTCGTCTTAAAACTGTGTATGGTTCCTGCCTCCACTATATCTTTCTCTAGACTATTCCACTTCCTGACTACTCTGTGGCTGAAGAAATGCTTCCTAACATCCCTTTGACTCATCTGAGTCTTCAGCTTCCAGTTGTGTCCCCTTGTTTCTGTGTTCCCTCTCTGGAACATCCTGTCCCTGTCTACCTTGTGTGTGAGTGTGCCAGTGTTTGTGTGTCAGCGTTTGTGAGTGTCACTGTGTACGAGTGTTTGTGTGTGTGTGCGCGAGAGTATGGGTGGCAGTGTTTAATTCAGATTTTTCCTGTATATAATCACGTTTAAAATTGTTTTCAGCATTACGTAGTGGAATTTTTTTGACACACACACACACACAATAACACACACAAAATCACACACAATCACACACACACACACACATGTCTTATGAGGAGAGGTTAAGGGAACTCAACCTGATGACACTAGAGGACAGGAGGGACAGGGGGGACATGATAACAACGTATAAAATACTAAGAGGAATTGACAAGGTGGACAGGGCTCGAATGTTTCAGAGATGGGATATAGGAACAAGGGGCCACAATTGGAAGCTGAAAACCCAGATGAGTCATAGGGATGGTTAGGAAGTATTTCTTTAGCCTTAGAGTTGTAAAGAAGTGGAATAATCTGGAGAGTGAAATAGTGGAAGCAAGTTCCATACATAGCTTTAAGAAGAGGTATGATAAAGCTTATGGAGCAGGGAGAGAGTGAATTAGTATCGACCAGTGAAGAGGCGGGGCCAGGAGCTATGACTCGACCCCTGCAACCACATATAGGTGAGTACTCACATATACAGAGACACTCAAAAGTACACATTTAAATCTAACCGAAGAACAGCCTTCAGGAACACAAAGACTGGTTAAAGACCGTATATGTAATGGAAGATGATTACTTATTGGAGTGAGCGGCAGCAACATGCAACACGAACCAGATCAAGCGTGAAAAAATAAAAACGATTCAAAGGTTTCTCATAAAGAATATTGCAATAACGGAGGATGCACTTAATGTAGAGCTGATTGAGAAGTGAAGAGAGGTAGCCAGTGCAAGGTACGGGGAAGAAAGCTCTTGAGTGTGAGGCATAAACAGGTGAATTATCAAACCACAGTGATTAGTTAAAATAAGTAGTAGCAGAGGTAACCTTATAATAATATAATTATAATATCTTTATTTACTACAAGTACATGCACATGGTATACAGGTCTAACTGACATCAATGACATACTACTATATAGAAAGCCCCTTATTATGCAGAGCATCTGGAGCAAAATAGGTCAGTTTTGTCCCAGGATGCAACCCACACCAGTCGACTAACACCCAGGTACCCGTTTTACTGATGTTGAACATAGACAACCGGTGTATGGAAATACGTCTGATGTTTCCACCCCTTCGCCGGGAATCGAACCTGGACCCTCACTGTGTGAAGCGAAGATAATGATAATGATAATGATAAGAAAATATAAAAAAGACAAGAGAGGCAGAGGAATGACATTGCTAATCAGTGTTGAAAAGACGAGTGTCATCATTAGCCATAAGGCAAACGATTACATAGCAAGATCAGTTAAGACTGGGAACCCAAAGCAGGAGACAGAGACAGGAATTGGAAGATAAAACAAAAAGCAATGGTTGACACTTTAGCAGAAGCAGCTAGAAGTGCTCACAGGACTTAAAGGTACTTATCATTCATAATCTGAATCACGAAGAAACGGAATGGGAGAACTGGGGTCCACATGAGGAACCAGAGTCGTGGAAGGCTAAGTTGAGGGAAGTGGATAGGGAATTCTTTGATAGCATGTTAAGGACACAAAGAGAGGAGACAAGCCAGCAAGGCTGTATGTACCCTGTAATTACATCAAGTACACCTGACATAGATGAAAAAGAATATGAAAGTTCTCTGGGCACTAGCGACCATACAGTACTGAACGTCGAGTACCTTGTGGAAGTAAATAAAAAGAAAGACTGGCAAGTGAATGGCGCTGAAAGCCAGAGTTTGAAGGAGGAATCTTCGAAGGGATGAGAGAATTCCTGAATGCAGTGCAATGGGAAAGGGAGCTTGAAGGAAAGTCAACAGATGAAATGGTGTACCTAGCCGGAAAGTGCCAGGAGGCAGAGACGAACTTTATAACCAGAAGTAAAAACAGTAACGAAAACGAAAGCCTTTCGTTCAAGCCGAGACTTAGAGATGAAAGAAAAATAAACGTGGAAGAACTAGCAAAGGCCAAGTCTGAACCTAACCGGCTTCACTGATTCATTAGTATAAAATGACAGTAAAAGATCAGGTAATTCGACTGGTGGAGGAAGGAGAGATTGCAAAAACAACCTAAGAGATATAATGCTTGGAAAAGCAGAGGTGGGTAGGGGGTGACTATATTATGGCTATGTATTATGGCATTTAACTTTTTGTTCACTGTATAACTCCAGATTCATTCCTCACTGATCACTCATTTATATATTAATTTACTGATCTTACTGAGTTCCTCACACTGGTCTAGATTGTGTTATTGTAGTATGTTTGTGTTATATGGTTGTATATAGTAGGCCTGTGTGGTTGCCTGGTAGCACTGCCAGACGTATGGCTGTAACACATCACCCCAGGGTACATGGCACTTCTCGCATGCGATGCCACATTTAGTAATAGTAATAGTAATAGTTTATTTGGACATGATCCATTATGTTTAATCACTATCATTGAGTCGTTCCACTGACAATTTAGGTTCACTAGGTCTTTCCACTATGTATCGGCATTTTAGTCAGTTCATTATATGTGGTAACTCAAACCTTTGTGTGTACACTGAAACACATGTCAACACCTGGACCAGTAGATCGTCCCACACTACCACACTTCACTATTTTGTTTTATTTTATCACTGGTATTTTATCACACTGGTTATCACAAGGATATACACTATATTTATTCAAAATACACTTCTTTTCATTGCACTATACTGAGAGCGTTGCATTATCACTCACAAGGCAGCTAGGCCTACGGTAATTTTCCCCTTACACTTCCATTTAAATTTATTTCATGCTGATTTGTCAGTGGTGGTATTTTTTTTGTGATATTTTTTTTTCTAGCTAGTTTACTCCCTTCACTACGGTTACCCTTAATGGTAGTCCAGGTTTTTCCAATTTCACTCAACAGTTATACGATGGCAACACTTGCTGTTTCCCAACAACACTGGGCTTAGTCTGGGTCCTTGGCACTTCCAATATGCAAGGATCACGTATGTGTTGATCACAGTCGACAGATTAGCCATTCATGGCTAATCTGTCGACTGTGATCAACACATACGACAGCTAGGCAGGCTGTTAGGGACGGTGGAATATGATGGGCAGTAAGTTTATTTAGGTATAGGTACACATAAGTACAATTAATTAGTGTAAATTACCTAGGATAACACACAAATAACCCGCACCTAGGAGAGGGGAGCTTACGACGACGTCGTCGTGGTAAGCTCCCCTCTCCTGTATGCAGGTTATTTTGTATTGTTCCAGTCACTGCATTGTGCCTTTTTGTTTTTACCTAGGATAACCCCCCCAAAAAAAGTCAGTCATTATTTCAATTGGGGTTCTTGTAGTGTCTTATTATTTAAAACCATAACAGTTAAAACAGCTAAATAAGTCAACTGTGTGAAAAAATCAGTTGCAACAAAAGGAGATACAATAGGAAGGATATGAGGACTGGAGGGGAAACTGAACCAATTCCCGAAGGAAAACGGAAGAGAAATGGAGGGGACCGAAACAGAAAACAAAAGGAAACAAAAATGAAAAGAAGGGGATTTGGGTGGTTGTTGTGGTGGTGAGGGGTGTGGGGGTGTGGGGAGCGATGGATCCAACCCTGTCTCTCCGCTTTAACTGGTGACGTCACGCCCCCATCCACCCACACTCTGGGTCGCCTCTCTTCCCCAGACTAAAGTAATTCACAATTTATTCTCTTTTTCCCTCTTCTCTCCCGCCTAGTCTCCGCACCACCTCCCCAGGCTGGCTCCCCAGGGCACTCTTGTGTACTCTTATGCGTGTGTGTTGGCCTTTATGGCGGGGAGGGGTGCTGCTTGGTTGATGGTGGGGGTGTGGGGGTTGGGGTATGTGGTTATATTTTATTTATGTTTGTGCTCAGAGTTGTACTCACCCAGGATGCAGAGCTCAAGACTCGGCTCTTGGTTCCGCCTCTTAACCGTAAAAATTGGCCGGTATATACTGGTTCCCGGCCTCTTGGGTCCTTTCATGCCTACTCCTGAATTGTGTATGGCGTCTGCCTCCACCACTACCTCATCTAGCTTCTTCCACTTCAGTACCACCCTAACACTGAAGAAGTATATTCCAACATGTGTGTCTCAGCTGCTTAAGCTTCGACCTCTGCTCTCTCACCTATTTCTCTCTCAGTTAAAATAGTCTGAACCTTCTTGCCTTTTTCATCTCTTCCCTAATCTTCCTTTCTTCAATGATTGTTAGATTGAATTCTTTGAGATTCACCTCATAGTTCAAATCATTCAGCTATGGAACCCGCCTAGTTGCAACACACTGTATCATCTTCAGCTTCTGAACGTCCTTTCCCTAACCTGATGTTCCGCATGCTGATGTATCTGATACATATCGTATACAGTATCTTGAAAAACTTTTCTTTGAAAGCAGTTCTTAGATTTGATAACTCCGTCATGCGTTGCTGATGTTATGCAGTTTGCATGCTCCTTTGGGATATATTCGATTAGGTTCTGTTTTCCTGTTTCCTGCATCATCACTCCTTCCCTTCCTTTATTTGGTTTTCTTTCACTTCTCCAATTTGCATTACAATGCATATGTTATGTCTGTATTAAACTCCAGCAGCCACTTGGTTGACCACATCTGCGTCCTTTTTATTTTTTGTAAATGTCTCCCCCCATATTTTGTTCTTATTCTTTCATTAGTTTCCCATAAACAAACAACAATACAAAAGAATTCACCTCTGGCAGATCATTTACATACGAGAGGAACATGGGCCCTGGTACACATCATCGGGAAAATGACTTGCTACTCTCACCCATCCTGATGTTTCCTCCCTTACCATCATTCTGTTTCTGTCTTCTAGCTACTTATTTATTTATTTGAGTATTTTTCCCTTATACTCCTGCCTGTTTTTCCAATTTGTGCTAAATGCCTTCCTGGTGTTAAAAAAAATGCAGTCGACTCATCCTTATTTCTATTTCTTGATTTTTATTATATCAGAGAATTTCAGCAAGTTTGTAATTCAGAATTTCCCTAAACCCACGTTAATTTTCTTCCCATAAATCCTCACCAGACGCGTCAACAATCTTTTTTTTCTGAAGCATATATAAGTAGGGATCATATTTGCAGTTTTCCCACAACCCGTCATTGCTCTGTTGCCTGTGACTTTTTATATATTTTCGTAAGAGCTTATGTGGTATTTAATTTTCTCAGTAACTTTATCATTTCCTACATTGATATTTAGATGTTGTCGAGCTTCGTCTAACCTGCTCCATTCCTGCTTATGGGTACTGTTCCTGTGTCAGCGAAAACTTCCTTGAATCTTCTGTTCCGTTCCTCGCGTTCCTCTAGACTATTATTAGGTATCCCCGAAGGGGCTCCTTTAAGAAGTTGCCTAAATTTTCTGAGCCTGCATCTTTACGATTTCATTTAACTAATAATTCGAGAAAGCCTCATCTAATCGTCTTCGAATTTTCAACACTTGTGTACGTTAACGGGGACCAAATTCTTCGAGCACTTGGCATATTCACGTGACCCATTCTCAGCATCCTGGAATGGCTCGAAAACTTGCAAAATCCTCAGTGGTTCAGTTTCAAACGCTCAAAAAATGTGCCAGAAAAAAAGTCTACGGCAGCGCAAATTGAAATTCGGATGTGTAGGTGCAAACCCGACAATTTTATATGAAAAATAGTGTGAAATTTTTATTCAAGTTAAATCACTTTAAATAATCTTCAGTTTACCTCTTCTAACGGCTTCAGTATTTAATGGGTGATGCAGCTTAGGGTTAGGATAGTTTTTATTAAATTTCGTTTGTTGTGTTTTCTATTAATAATACATAGTACTTCGTACTATGTATTATTAATGTTTTACATGAAATTTCATGGACATTTTGTACATTAATCCGTTTCTTCTAAAGCAGATGGATACGTAATTACCTGTTGGGATAGTTGAGTGTATAGTTTTTATACTTAGTTACTGTACATGTGTCTGTCTGACATCTTTGTCAGTGTTAATCACCACTTGTAACCTGAGAAAGAGTGAATGAATGAATGAATTAATTATCAAAGTTAAATAATACGAATAATCACACCATCATACAACTAACAACGTTTATCATCTTTTTATATTCTTAGTCAGAGGGAATGATCGGCAATAATAATTTCCCATGAGTACTCGATATCACAGCGGACTAACATTATAGTATAACGAAATAGACAACTCATCCACAAATCATCATTTCTGATAAAACGTAAATTGTGTGGAAATATGCATGTGGAAACATGTGTTTTCTACGTCGAAGAGTTACCACGTCTCCATCGGCCAGGATTCGTCTCGTCTTCCGTGTATCCAACTGTACCCAAATCCCAAAGACTTAATCACTTAAGTACGTACTTACTAATTATACTTTAAATTTAAACGGTGGTAATTACTGTTTTTAGAAATGACTGGATTCATTTTGTCCAGTATGGTACTCAATTTGACTTTTTATGGAAGAAATTGGGAAATTATAAATAGTAGTTTTTATCCGATAACTTCTGAGTGCCTCATCGTATTGACTATCAGTACTGATAACTTGATCAAGCAACTTGAAGGTTAATGTGCTCGAGTGTTTCAGGATACTGGCCTCTTTGAGATAAAATAATTCCTCATCAGTTTGGCCTTAAATTTTCGAAGTTGGTGTTTCTTAGTGGAAGGTTCGAGTTAGCTTTTGGATTCATGTGTCCAAATTTTTCATTTGTTTTGAAATCTAGGAATTAGATTCCATGTGATAACTTTGGAATGCCTCTTCTGATTCGTATCAAATCTTCAATGCTAATATTTAACTTCAATGGAAATTTATGCTGTATTCTGCACTATTCCTTTTGCAAGCATTGAGTTACACAGAGATGGGGTTTTGCAATACAGGGATACGTTTCTCGGATCACTCAACGACTGCATTACATCTAGTTGTATCGGCTCTCCATTGGCCTAACGAGTAATTGAAATTCGGTTTTGACACCATATCCATCTTCAGTATTTTGTGCATAAATATACACCATTGTCTATATAACAGAGAAACATTGTCCAGATGAAATACGACAATATAAAGTTAACATATTATTATACTAGTCAACTATTTTCTTGAATACTGAATTGATTAGTGTTCTATTAAACACGAGTTTAATTCTCTTCCAGTTTGTCCAATGTATTATTAATGTTTTTACATGACGTTTAATGGACACCTGGTACATTATTCCTTTTTTTTCTTAACAGGTTAGATACGTAATTACCTGTTATGTTGAGATAGTTTAGTCCATAGTTTTTATATTTTGTTGACAGTTTTAAGTTTCTGGTTAACCTTTTATGGCTGTAGATTTGCAATTTTTTTCAGTGGCATCATTGTGTTGCTTGTGGTTTTTTTATTGTATAGTAACTTGCTTATTTTTTTTATTTGAAGTGATGGTGCTATTTATTCGGTCCATAATATAAAGGACGTCACAGTCAGAGTGCCTGTAGAAACAGTCAGAGTGCCTGTAGAAACAGTCAGAGTGCCTGTAGAAACAGTCAGAGTGCCTGTAGAAACAGTCAGAGTGCCTGTAGAAACAGTCTCGAGATTACACTTCATTTTAACCTGGTGAGAATTATAGCTGAGAAAATGTAAATAATTACAGAATTTCTAGAATTATGGTAAACAGTGAATATTTTTCGGAATAAGTAGTTTATATTTTTTTTTTTTTTTTGAAAAAGTGAAAATTTTCATTTTTATCGTCATGTACGATATCCAATGTGATAAGTGGTTTTGAAAACCGACAAGTTCAAGATTGAGACACTTATGCAACATATGGGAAACTTTATTGAAAAAACGTTTCGCCACACAGTGGCTTCATCAGTCCAATGCAAAGCAGAAAGGTGTATAAACACCTTTCTATTTAATCTAGCCATCTGTCTACTCCTTTGAAAACAGGAACAACATGGCAACCTTTGGATATTTTAATTCAGGCCGGGAGCTTAATCAAGCCACAATGTTGCTTGATTAAGCTCCCGCCAAGCGAAACGTAGCCTGAATAAAAATATCCCGACTTTGCTAATGTGTCCATTTACGTCAAGTCAGGTCCTCAGAGACTTAGAACTGAAAAGGTTTTTTACTTTAGACAAGGCAATTTGACTAAACAAGTCAAGGCATCAACACTGTGATAGACACAGATTAATGCCATTACGTTTTCCATAATCTCAAAATATTTATGGCTATTTTTCTGGTTAAAATCCGCTGTAAGGAAAATTGATGGGATTTTTCCAAAAGTTCCTCAAATATGACCGCCTCATTAAGAACCCTATTAAAAAATTAATTACCTAAGGTGATTGCAGAATTTAAAGGAACAGCGATTCAACAAACATATTTTGAAATTCTCCTTTTAATCAGAATTTACTGGAAGATTTTTCCACGACTTTGTCAGAGAAATTTACAGAATTGATTTGTCTGGCAACGCTGTCAGGGAAGAGTGTTGCTGTGATTCCTGTGTGGCTGCTGTGATTACTGTGTGGCTGCTGTGATTACTGTGTGGCTGCTGTGAATACTGTGTGGCTGCTGTGATTACTGTGTGGCTGATGTGATTACTGTGTGGCTGCTGTGATTACTGTGTGGCTGCTGTGATTACTGTGTGGTTGCTCTGATTACTGTGTGGCTGCTGTGATTACTGTGTGGCTGCTGTGATTACTGTGTGGCTGCTGTGATTACTGTGTGGCTGCTGTGATTACTGTGTGGCTGCTGTGATTACTGTGTGGCTGCTGTGATTACTGTGTAGCTGCTGTGATTCCTGTGTGGCTGCTGTGATTCCTGTGTGGCTGCTGTGATTACTGTGTGGCTGCTGTGATTACTGTGTGGCTGCTGTGATTACTGTGTGGCTGCTGTGATTACTGTGTGGCTGCTGTGATTACTGTGTAGCTGCTGTGATTCCTGTGTGGCTGCTGTGATTACCGTGTGGCTGCTGTGATTACTGTGTGGCTGCTGTGATTCCTGTGTGGCTGCTGTGATTACTGTGTGGCTGCTGTGATTCCTGTGTGGCTGTTGTAATTCCTGTGTGGCTGTTGCGATTTCTGTATGTCCGCTGTGATTCCTGCGTGACCGCTGAGATTTCTGCGTGGCTGTTGTGATTCCAGTGCGGCTGTTTTGATTCCTGTGTGGCTGATATGATTCCTGTGTGGCTGATATGATTCCTGTGTGGGTGCTGTGATTCCTATGTGATCGCTGTGATTGCTGTGTTTTTTTTGGATGTTCCTTCCCTCTGTCTACCTGGAGTTCATTACCTTTGTAACTTGTTCAGCTACCAAAACTCTGGGACCCAGTCCTTGGACCCATTATGTACCTTTATACTCTCTTGACTACCGCACACAGGGTGGGTATGGGCTGCATAATAAAGATATTTAAGTAAAAATCTTCTCTGTTGGTTGATCCTTCTCTCTGTTGGCTGCTCCTTCTCTCTGTTGGGTGTTCCTACTCTATTGCTTGCTTCTTCACTCTGTTGGTTGCTCCTTCTCTCTGTTGGTTGCTCCTTCTCTCTGTTGGTTGCTCCTTCTCTCTGTTAGGTGTTCCTGCTCTATTGGTTGCTCCTTCACTCTGTTGGTTGCTCCTTCTCTCTGGTGGGTGTTCCTCCTCTGTTGGGTGTTCCTGCTCTGTTGGTTGCTCCTTCACTCTGTTGGTTGCTCCTTCACTCTGCTGGTTGCTCCTTCTCTATTGGTTGCTCCTTCTCTCTGTTGGTTGGTCCTACTTTCTGTTGGTTGGTCCTTCTTTCTGTTGGTTGCTCCTCCTCTCTGTTGGTTGTTAATTCTCTGTTGGGTGTTCCATGTTGGGTGTTCCTTCTCTGTTGGGTGTTCCTTCTCTTTTGGGTGTTCCTTCTCACTGTTGGGTGTTCATTCTCTCTGTTGGGTGTTTCTTCTCTCTGTTGGGTGTTCATTCTCTCTGTTGGGTGCTCCTTCTCTGTTGGGTGTTCCCTCTCTCTGTTGGGCGTTCCCTCTCTCTTTTGGGTGTCCCATCTCTCTTTTGGGTGTTCCTTCTCTCTATTGGGTGTTCCTTCTCTCTATTGGGTGTTCCTTCTCTGTGTTGGTTGTTTCTTCTCTCTGTTGGGTGTTCCTTCTCTCTGTTGGGTGTTCCTTCTCTCTGTTGGGTGTTCCTTCTGTGTTGGTTGTTTCCTCTCTCTGTTGGGTGCTACTTCTCTCTGTTGGGTGTTCCTTCTGTGTTGGGTGTTCCTTATGTGTTGAGTGTTCCTTATGTGTTGGGTGTTCCTTCTGTGTTGGGTGTTCCTTCTGTGTTGGGTGTTCCTTCTGTGTTGGGTGTTCCTTCTGTGTTGGGTGTTCCTTCTGTGTTGGGTGTTCCTTCTGTGTTGGGTGTTCCTTCTGTGTTGGGTGTTCCTTCTGTGTTGGGTGTTCCTTCTGTGTTGGGTGTTCCTTCTCTGCTGGGTGTTCCTTCTCTCTGTTGGGTGTTCCTTCTCTCTGTATTGGATGTTCCGTCTCTGTATTGGATGTTCCGTCTCTGTATTGGGTGTTCCGTCTCTGTATTGGGTGTTCCTTCTCTCTATTGGGTGTTCCTTCTCTCTGTTGGGTGTTCCTTCTCTCTGTTGGGTGTTCCTTCTGTGTTGGTTGTTTCTTCTCTCTGTTGGGTGCTACTTCTCTCTGTTGGGTGCTACTTCTCTCTGTTGGGTGTTCCTTCTGTGTTGGGTGTTCCTTATGTGTTGAGTGTTCCTTATGTGTTGGGTGTTCCTTCTGTGTTGGGTGTTCCTTCTGTGTTGGGTGTTCCTTCTGTGTTGGGTGTTCCTTCTGTGTTGGGTGTTCCTTCTGTGTTGGGTGTTCCTTCTGTGTTGGGTGTTCCTTCTGTGTTGGGTGTTCCTTATGTGTTGGGTGTTCCTTCTGTGTTGGGTGTTCCTTATGTGTTGGGTGTTCCTTCTGTGTTGGGTGTTCCTTCTGTGTTGGGTGTTCCTTGTGTGTTGGGTGTTCCTTATGTGTTGGGTGTTCCTTCTGTGTTGGGTGTTCCTTTTGTGTTGGGTGTTCCTTCTGTGCTGGGTGTTCCTTCTGTGTTGGGTGTTCCTTCTGTGTTGGGTGTTCCTTCTGTGTTGGGTGTTCCTTCTGTGTTGGGTGTTCCTTCTGTGTTGGGTGTTCCTTCTGTGTTGGGTGTTCCTTCTGTGTTGGGTGTTCCTTCTGTGTTGGGTGTTCCTTCTCTGCTGGGTGTTCCTTCTCTGCTGGGTGTTCCTTCTCTCTGTTGGGTGTTACTTCTCTCTGTATTGGGTGTTCCGTCTCTGTATTGGGTGTTCCGTCTCTGTATTGGGTGTTCCGTCTCTGTATTGGGTGTTCCGTCTCTGTATTGGGTGTTCCGTCTCTGTATTGGGTGTTCCGTCTCTGTATTGGGTGTTCCGTCTCTGTATTGGGTGTTCCGTCTCTGTATTGGGTGTTACGTCTCTTTATTGGGTGTTCCGTCTCTGTATTGGGTGTTCCGTCTCTGTATTGGGTGTTCCGTCTCTGTATTAAGTGTTCCTTCTGTCTATTGGGTGTTCCTTCTCACTGTTAGGTGCTCCTTTTTTCTCTTTCTTGCACAGGTCCTTAACTGTGTCGTTTGTTGAAAAATTCCTTTAGAACTCTCCCTCATCATTGTGTCTGGGTCAAGCTTATTTGCTTCGCAGATTCTGGTTGAGTAATTCTCACGAGTATGTCTGGTACAATGTCTTTGGCGATGAACTAGCAGTCTCAGGAAGGTTACATCTTTTGTTCCATATCCAGGCACCTCCTTTTAATTCCACAGAGAGAGAGAGAGAGAGAGAAGAGAGAGAGAGAGAGAGAGAGAGAGAGAGATAGTGATGAAGTGACGGAGGGAGGTAGGTGTGTCCTAGGAACATTATATATATATATATATATATATATATATATATATATATATATATATATATATATATATATATATATATATATATATATATATATATACAAGTCGTGGTGAATAAGTAAAATTGATCAATTAACAAGCAAGAACTCATTTAAAATTAAGTCCTTTCTAAAAAATTATCTTTTACGTTTGAAGATACATTTTTTTTTCATTTATGTTAATGTAAAAAATAATAATTTTGTACCAAAAGAACCTTAGAAAACTTACCTAACCTTATTATAACAAGCGCAATTTAATTTAGCCTAATCCAACTTATTATATTTTAGATAAGTTTACAGTAATTTAATAATAAACACAATGAAATATATTTTTTTCGTTTGGTTCATAATGATTTTTGTGAAATTATTGCATACACAAATTTTCGATTGCCTTATTCAGCAAGAAGACCGTTGTTATTTAATCCAAAATCGCAAATTTTGTCTACTCAGCACTAAACACACACACACACACACACACACACACACACACATCCCTTTGACTCCGATAAGTTAAAGGGATGTTAGGAAGTTTTTCTTCAGTCACAGAGTTGTCAGGAAGTGGAATAGCCTAGAAAGTGACGTAGTGGAGGCAGGAACCATACATAGTTTTAAGACGAGGTTTGATAAAGCTCATGGAGCAGGGAGAGAGAGGACCTAGTAGCACTCAGTGAAGAGGCGGGGCCAGGAGCTATGAATCGACCCCTGCAACCACAAATAGGTGAGTACAAACACATAAATATAAAACCCGATGCTAAGTGACATAAGCTTTTCTTCGGATGTTTTTCCTTGAAGGTTAGCCACCCTAATAACTCAAAATCAGTGCGCCATCACGGAATTTCCGTCTCATTTCCCATGAGCGCTTTAATCTTCACTACCAGGAACACACTTTTGCCGTCCTCGCCACTCTCCATGTGATTTCCGTTGTTAGGGCAACGTTTACCCTCCAAAGCGGCATCGTCTCTATGATATTGGGAGTATCGTGTGAAAATCAGGCTATTTTGTGGTGTTTGCTAAGCTCTCCCTTGCAATCGATCTGAGAAAAGTTTGCAAGCTAAGATTGCAGGGAAGTTTACGATCAAGGACGCCTTCAACACTGTATCAGCGACAATAATAGCCACCTCTACTGCTATCAGTACCCTACAGGACCGTGGATTTAAAAAAAATTAACCACACGAGGCAAACAAATGTCTTGTTAAGAGGCTACACGGGTTCATTAGAGATCTGTCTACCGATGAACTTAAGATATTTATCGAAGATCAGACCCACTGGGCCGCATTGGCCTCGATCACTAAGATCTCCAACGTCTCCTCTATGATCAAGATCACCTTCATAGGCATTAATTTGGCTTTCCAACCACCAAACGACGGACTGGATATGTCCTATTATCACAGTGAACATAGAAACATCGAACCAGAACGCACCAAAATATCATACATTGCTAGAGCTACTGTTGTTACTACAACCACCTTCCCAAAGATTTTCCAATTAAAGACAATTAGTTGTGTTTTGTGTGCACTTGTGAAGGTCATGACTCTAAAGAACAGTACTGCTGGTATTCCTGCAAAATGTCTTTACTGCAAAAGTGTCTACCGCACTCTTGCTTTCAAATGCCCATTGAGAAAAGAAATCATATCAAATAACCTAGATGAAGAGAAGAGAATGAACTCCAAATTGCCCACCTGTGCTTCCGTGACTTAAACTACAATCAGACATCTCGAAGAGTCTACATGCCACTCATCAGCCATCTGCCACTAGAAACTCCTTCACGTCACTTCCTGACGATGCTCCATCTATTAAAAGTCTTGCACTGTATGGTGTATACACTTGGCCAACGCTGCAAACCTGGCTCCTATAACACCACTGTTTACGAACTTTTCAGGCTCAACAATGTGCCCAGCTTGAAGTTCCCTGACTCTGCTCCCTCTACTGATATAGTCAAATTCTTCCCAAAGATTGTAAACTTCACTGTTCCAGCGAACTTAAAATTAACTCTTGCTACCCAGCCAACTCCCCAACCCAACAAGTCATCTGCTACTCACACCACCACCCTGTGCAGCTAACCACCGCATCTTAAGTCTTTAATGCCCCTCCCGCTTCACAGCCAACCGCCCAGTCATCAACCACTTAAGTCTCCCAAATCACTCCTTCACAACCAGCCACTACCTCAACGACTACAGTATCCCAAACTGTAGAATCTTCTGAGGAAGAAAAAGAGGTTGATATATACTCTCCTGTACTTGAATGGGATAATCTGTTAAATACGCCTGTGAACCACAGTACCTCTTCTCACCCGGAAGAGTGCAAAAATATGTAAAGATACACAAGACCAACAAACATCCACATCGAACCGTCCTACTGTACCTTTTCAAGAAATTCAGGCACGGGTCTTCCAGGGTAAATCCACCTTAGTCATCCACTCATTGCCACTTCAAGCGCTGCCTTCTACTGAGCCCTGCCTGCCTGCCTGCATCCAACCAACCAAGATCATCGCTGGGCGACTGCCTTCTCCTGCTTCCTCTCTACATCGCCACGAATACTTCCCGGCTGGGATTGTGCCTGGCGCTTTCTTTCTCTCCCCCACTCTTCTTCGTCTGTCCCCGCATCAAGGATCCTGGACTCTGTATAAGTTGCATCACGAGCTTGTAGAATTAGATAATAATAATATAATTATTATTATTATCATCTTCAGGATGCGTCAACAGCTTTCGGCTAGTTATTCGTAATTCTTCCCTAGGCACTCGCAGTGGCCCTCAGGTCATGCATAATGATGCTGACGTCCTTCGTCTTCCTCTCCAACCACAGGTGTATCTAATGCACTGCAATGGCACATCACGTCGCATGTTATGATTTTGCTTGTACATCATAGGAAAAAAATCGCAAGGCGTGAAGAGGCTAGCAACATAAGTTGGAGAACCTATAGGCACGAACATCCTAAGTCCTGAAAGAGAATAACAAGAAACTCGTTAGGGGAAACTGTCTCAGAGCTGTTATTTTTTTTGTTCCAGCTTCTCGGTGTTGCAATTCAGGGAGGTAACGTATGTTTTATCTTAAGGACGCACTCCAGCTCTGGGAAGCTGGAAGAAGTTTTTGATATGTAATTGCTATGAAATACACACACACACAATGAAGTTAATTTGAAGGGTGAGGCACGCAGGCGCGTTCTCCGCGGATTAAGTAGGGATCATATATATCGTTAAGCCAATGTATATGCAACAGCGTCCAGTACTGGTGCTCGAAATTCACTTTTAACATAAATTTCTGTTGTCACAATAGTTTAGAATCATGAGGAAGAATATTTTATTATAGTAAATTCTATGTAGAATCAGTCATCTCTCTCTCTTCTCTCTCTCTCTCTCTCTCTCTCTCTCTCTCTCTCTCTCTCTCTCTCTCTCTCTCACTCTAAGCCAAAACAAACGCAGAGAATGTGTCACCTGGTGATTGCAACACAAAGCACAAGGAATAGTTAACACCTCTAAAACAACTTATTAAGAATATGTGCATGAAGAATACAGCTGATGCGAAGAGAGAAGTGAGAGGAAGAAACAGGAGAGGAGAGGACAGAAATGAAGAGATCATAAAGCAATGACAAGCAAGAGGGTGAGAATACAGAAAAATATGTCATAGGAAGTTGGGAAGAAGGGAAGGGGAGGCAGACGATAGAAGGAAAGGAGATTGGAAGAGGGAGGAAGGAGCAGGAAGAACAAAAATGAGGAAGGGAAATCAAAGAGGGCAAGGTGAGATTGAAGATCAAAGAGAGGAAAGGAGCATAGGAACCTCAGAAAGGAGGACACAGCGGAAAAGCATTGAAAAGAAGTAAGCAAGGGGGAAAGAAAGCTATTGGGGAAAGCAAGTATTATAGGGAAGAGAGACAATCTGTAAAGGAGGACTATGAAAACGGTGGATTGTTTCTGTAGTAACTATTAGGCCTACTCTATTGCTCACCATTGCTAACACAACCATCTAACCTCTAGCATTACTACTACAATTAACCTGGTTGGCTTGTTGTCGGCTAATCGTCCCGATGTAGTTGCTGAACAAACATCAGTAATCTGTTTGTTTTTGTTTGTCCCTGACGCTTTAGTTTGTTCAGCTGCTGCTTGAATGACTGTTTCTTCCTCCAGGTTATACCATCAGCTGGTACCTTGTTCCATTCTGCTATAATTCTTTATGCCAAAATTTTTGACATTGGTTCGTGCTGTATCTTCTATTTCGAAGTTTTATTCCATTATTTTGAGGTATAGATCCATTTGCACTTCAACCAGTTTGAATGAATTAAAATGTTTCAGTATCTTTAAGTTTTGAATGAAATCTCGCGTTCTCCGTTTGATAAAAGAAAAGTTTGCTTTGAGATTTATTTTTCGTATAGTTTGTTTTTCAGTGATGGTATGAACTTGGTTTTTCTCGTCTCTCCAGTAATTCCGTAATTTGTAGACAAAAAGCCTAACCAGCACATTCAAGATGCTGCTTAATTAACAAGTGAATTATGGAAAGTGAATAATGTATAATGTATAATAAATAATGTATCAAAGCATTCTCTTAGCTTCGATGCTCGCAGATAGGCATTGTCTGGTACTTTTGAGGCTATTGCTTATTATTACTCAAAGGTCATTTACTTCTCTCCTTTCGGATATTTTGTTGAGAAACCTTTTTCATTCATGTTCGGGTTTGATATGTTCAAAATGCATAACTTTTGCTCGTGTTAACGTGGAAACTCATCTTCCATGTCTTTGACTACGGCGCTAACCTAACCACGTGACCTTGGATGCCTACATTCTTCTAGTGATTTCTTAATTACCGGCTCTGGGGCAGCGATTGGCTGTCAACATTCTGTTATAATGACAATAGCAAGTCGCTTACTCTCTAACGACAATATTTAAGAATTCAGGGATCCAGATGTCTAGAAATTATCAAATGTTCCCCCAAGAGTTAAAATAAAAGGGTCACAAGTCTTGTGCCCTTGACCTCCTTCCCATCAGCTTAAAATTAAGTTCAGTTGAACAAAATATAATTATTAGGGTAAGGAGATGTAAGCTTTCTGGCTGACCAGGATATGTAGGTGTAAAAAACAAAGAAGAATAAAATATAAGGGAAAACAAGGGAGGTAGGAGGAATGAGAAACCAGAGGAATAGGAAAACAGTAAAGGGAACAAGGTAGGGGAAAGCAAGGAAGATGCAGATAAAAAGAAAGCGATGAGGTTGAAGCAAGAGAGGAAAGAGGGAAAGACGAAGAAACTATTTTTCTTTTGTCGACACCTGAGGTGAGCGTAGCAGAGCTTCTTAAACGACGTTGGGCAGGGTGCTAGTGTTGCCACAACGTCTTAACAACAGCTGCATCGTATAAATCAAGTTATTCACGTCTGCTGGCTTCACCAGCTGCTGCAGCAGCAGCTGGTGATGCACGGAGCCTGAGTGAAAGGTGCAGTGAGGGAGAGAGAGACACAGAGAGAGAGACAGAGAGAGAGAGAGAGTGATGGAGAATGGGGGTAATCTTAAGGAAGGATATGATAAGCGAGGGAGAGAGACTGAGATAGGGAAAGTGGGTGATAGGAAACGTAGATAAGAGAGGAAGGGAAGAAGGAGGGAGATAGAGGGAGAGAATGATGGAGTGATAGAGGGAGGGGTGGATCAATGTTACTATAGCCAATGGGAAGTGCAAATCCAGTTAAGAAAGCATATGATAGCTTTAATTTTTTGGATGAAAAACACTTCATTAGCATTAAGGTTACCCTCCTGAATGAAGGGAGAGGAGGTAGGAAAGGATGGGGTAAGTGAGGTTATTATCATATTTGAAAACAATCACTAAACCCATGTATGTGAGGTGCTATCAAAAAAGTTCCCCTTATGGCGCGAAAAAAAATGTAAAGCATATACCTAGTCGAAGTTCTCTTAAGAACATAAGAACATAAGAAAGGAGGAACACTGCAGCAGGCCTGTTGGCCCATACTAGGCAAGTCCTTCACAATCCGTCCCACTAACAGAATATTTGCTCAACCCAATTTTCAATGCTACCCAAGAAATAAGGTTTGACAATTCTACCCACTCATGCGCGAGTCCCACTCAAATCCAACCCCTCTCACTCATGAATTTATCCAACCTAAATTTGAAACTACCCAAGGTCCTAGCTTCAATAACCCTACTAGGCAGACTGTTCCACTCATCAACTACCCTATTTCCAAACCAATACTTTCCTATATCCTTTCTAAATCTAAACTTATCTAACTTGAATCCATTATTGCGGGTTCTCTTGGAGAGATATCCTCAAGACCTTATTTATATCCCCTTTGTTAATACCCATTTTCCACTTGTATACCTCGATCATGTCCCCTCATTCTACGTCTTACAAGTGAATGTAATTTTAGGGTCTTCAATCTTTCTTCGTAAGGAAGATTTCTAATGCTATGTATTAATTTAGTCATTCTACGCTGAATGTTTTCTAACGAATTTATGTCCATTCTGTAATATGAAGACCAGAACTGAGCTGCGTAATCTAGGTGAGGCCTTACTAATGATGTATAAAGCTGTAATATAACCTCTGGACTTCTGTTGCTAACACTTCTTGATATAAATCCCAGTAATTTATTTGCCTTATTACGTACGCTTAGGCATTGCTGTCTTGGTTTAAGGTTGCTGCTTACCATCACCCCCAAGTCCTTCTCGCAATCTGTATGGCTAAGTTCTACGTTATTTAACTTATAAGTGCTTGGGTTATGGACACTCCGAGCTTCAGAACCTTGCATTTATCTACATTGAACTGCATCTGCCACTTTTCTGACCACGAATTAAGTTTGTCTAAATCTTCTTGAAGTTCTATGACATCTATGTTTGAATCAATTATCCTACCTATCTTCGTGTCGTCGGCGAATTTGCTCATATCACTAGTAATTCCCTCATCAAGGTCATTGATATATATTATAAATAACAATGGGCCTAAGACTGATCCCTGTGGAACACCACTTGTTACAAGTCCCCATTCGGATTTAACCCCATTTATGCACACGCTCTGCTTCCTATTGGTGAGCCATGACTCGATCCATGACAGCACTTTTCCCCCAATGCCATGAGCTGCCACTTTCTTTAACAGTCTCTGGTGCGGTACTCTATCAAAAGCCTTACTAAAGTCTAAATATACAATATCGAATTCTTTATCGTGATCAACAGCCTCAAAAGCTTTACTGAAGAAGGTTAATAAATTAGATAGGCAGGAACGGCCCTCGTGAATCCATGCTGGGTATCATTAATCAAATTATGGTTATCTAGATGGCTTCTAATAATATCAGCTATAATTGACTCTAGTAATTTGCCTACAATTGAGGTCAGGCTTATTGGGCGGTAGTTTGACGGTAGTGACTTGTCCCCTGCTTTAAAAATAGGAATTACATTAGCCATCTTCCACATATCAGACACTACACCTGTTTGAAGAGATAAATTAAAAATGTTAGATATTGGTTCACAGAGTTCCATTTTGCATTCCTTAAGAACCCTTGCAAAAGCTCATCAGGACCCGGCGATTTATTTTGTTTCAGTCGGTCCAGCTGTTTCATAATCATTTCGCTAGTGACTGTGATATTACATAATTTATCTTCTTCTGGGCCTCTGTAAAAATTAATTACTGGGATATTATTAATGTCTTCCTGTGTGAAAACCGAGAGAAAATAATTATTAAAAATAGAGCACATATCATTCTCCTTGTCAGTAAGATGCCCAAAGTTATTTTTAAGGGACCTATCTTATCCCTAACTTTTGTTCTATAAACCTGGAAAAACTTTTTGGGTTAGTTTTTGAATCCCTAGCAACTTTAATTTCATAGTCCCGTTTAGCTTTTCTTATTCCCTTTTAACGCCCCTCTTAATGTCAGTATACTGATTTATAAGATGACCCTCACCTCTTTTATGCGCCTATAAATTCCTTTCTTCTGCCCTAAAAGATATTTGAGCCTATTATTCATCCATTTTGGGTCATTTCTACTTGATCTAATTTCTTTATACGGGATAAATGTTCTTTGGGCAGCCTGTATAGTGTTAAGAAAACTGTCATATTGATACCTCTTCTTCACCCCAGTCCACAGTTGATAAGTGTTCTCTAAGTCCATTATAATCTGCTAAGCGAAAATCTGGGACCATTACTGAATTATCCCTACTATCATACATCCATTCAATGCTAAAGGTAATTGACTTGTGGTCGCTTGAGCCGAGTTCCTCTGTAATTTCTAAATTATTAACAAGGGTTTCCTTGCTTGCCAGAACCAAGTCAAGTAGGTTATTTCCCTTGTAGGTTCTGTTACAAACTGCTTCAAAAGCAATCATGAACTACTTCTAAAAAGTCGTTAGATTCTAAATTCCCTGTCATGAAATTCCAATCAATCTGACTAAAGTTAAAGTCCCCTAGAATTACTACGTTATCGTGTCTTGTGGCCTTAACAATTTCCTCCCAAAGTAGTCTCCCTTGTTCCCTATCTAAGTTTGGAGGTCGGTAAATCACGCCTAAAATCAATTTTTCACACCCCCCTGAAAATTCTATCCAGACAGACTCTGTATGTGTTAATTCAGACTTTATACCCGTTTTTATGCAACAATTTAAATGATCACGGACATAGAGTGCCACCCCACCCCCTTTCCCGATACTTCTGTCTACTTCTGTCTACTGTCTACTTGGGAAGTTGCACACTGATCCCAGCGCCTCTGCCACTTCTCGAAGCAATTCTGGAACTCTTCTTTTCTAACAGCGTCCAGAGCGGCCTGCGAGTCGGCTTGAATCTCCTTCAGTCTTTAAAATGCTGACCCTTAAGTACCATTATTATTTTTGGGAAAAGGAAGAAGTTTCTCATGTCCAAAAAGCAATGGATTGAAGATGACCAGGAACCCAGTTCTGAGTTTACAGAAAACAATATGCTGGTTAACTCACGCCAACGCTGTTGCCAGTGGTTTGGAAGTCACTGAGTGAATATTGGAAAATAGTCAGAAACTGGCGTCGTCCTCCCTTAGGAAGGGTTGTAGTTTGTAGAAAACTGAGCCGTTGAATCTGCATGTTATGTGTTTCTAGAAACCCAGAAAAAAAATGTGCTTGTTGGAAATGCGGCATTACTCTTGCTGTTCACGAAGTACGGTAGGATGTTTATACAGTTTTTGGAAGCTTGTAACACTAAGAGTCTTGTATAACAGTAAGTGAGGAAGCTGACAGGTTACAGGATGTAAGATAGCGGCGAGTAGAACATGTAACTATGCCAGGAAAATGCTGGCCGACTCTAATAAATGACCTAGTAATACTCCCTTTGAAACTCCCACGTATTCTATCCCCATTGGGGTTTTGAAGCGTTGGTTTACACTGCCATAACATATGCGAGTGTCACTGAAAGTGGTCAAGAAAAAGAAACCTCGTGTTTATAGCAGACATGTGAGCCTTCAGACATGGAAGGGAAAGGGAGCCCACCTGAAAAGCCGGAAATTCCCAAGGAGGGAGAGGAAAGAGTTATATAGGGTAATATAGGGTAAACGTAAGGGAGGATAAGTTTTGAAATGTTACCAAAGTTCGAACAAGGAAACTAAAGGACTGTAATCAATGAGTGTGATGATTAAATGAATTAGACTTACAGCTGTAGGTATTCTATACATGACACTTATATTTAGGGCATGCGATAAACCCGTCGGGGTGATACAGCTCTTGGGGAATGGAAGGCATTCGGGATCGATTGCCTTCTATTCCTCATTATCAATGCCCTTCTCTTTAGGGGGATGATTCTGTATAGGGAAGACATTGAGCATTGCTTCTAGTGTGCAAAGAAGAGACATTTATTTGCCTCTGTTTACAGACTCTCGACTGGGGAAGAAAAAAACAACTTCCAGACGCAAACGTAATCCCTGATGATGAATAGCACTAATTTTAGAGAAGATAAGATCTAAATGAAGGCAAAAATTTTAGGTAGATTCAACCGACTAAGACATCCAGCTTTCAGGAAGGTTATTCGAGACTGCCAAGGCATTTTGACACTCAAGAAGAACGCCAAGAAATTTGAGCATGTTTCATTCTGGGACAGGGAAGACATACAGGTATACAATGACATGTGAAATAATTGGACATCGCGTGGATGAGTTTGCTTTAGTAAATAGATACTTGAATCCATGTGAAATAGGCAAGTTGGTAGAGCAATCTATTGAGTATTTAGAGAAGAGAGACAGAGACGGAGTGCTACTAGTCAGTGCCTGCACAAGCAGTAGCAAAATCATCTGTGTGCAGAGATGGACAGATACTTATTGGAAGAGAGTTCAATCGTTAATGACTATGAAAAACAAGGTGGTAATAAGAGCACAACCTTGTGGTATACCTTCATCTTGCACAGTCAGGAAAAAAGCTATTTTCCACGAACAACGAGATGTCTCTCTGATTAAAAATCTTTAAGAAAAAGTAGCAAGTCGTGTCACACTTATGACACGACTTGGTGTTACAGTACGACTTTTTCCTAGATGATAAGCATGTTTTCTCATGCATATTAACTAGGAAGCAGTCTATAGTGCGACTGTAATGTAAGCGGGTAATGCAACTCATTTCAAATGAACTGTGCGAGATCAGTCGGGACACCTCCAGAGAACGCACCTAAGCATACCAGGGTGGTATCCTTAGGTGCAGAGAGAACAGAGGTAGTGAAGAATTGAAATAACTGGTTTGTATAGAATTTATCATGAGGAATACCAGAAAAAGTAAGACTTGAATAAAGCGCTTCCTATGCAAACTCAACTTGCTACTACTGGCCTAGGCGAGGAGGACGGGAATCAGGACGAGAAGTAATGAGAATCAGAAAGCAGTTACTCCCATAGAGATAGCGTATTTAGGTCCACTTCGACTATAGAACTACTGAAGAAAAGCAGATAGAAAGATCTCTACACAAGAGAGTACGGGTTCAAGGATCTCGATTAACAGGAACCCCGACTGCATATCAGTTACTAGTCAATATAGTCACAGGCTGCACTATAGTGAAGTGGAGCATGAACGGAAATTTGGGAATGCGGGACACAGTTGTGCTCAGTAAGAGTACACGTTTTATCGTAAGTCGTGTCAAAATAAGTCTAGGGACTGTTCAAGAACATAGTATTCAGTAATAGGAAGTCCGACTGTGATACATAATTTCGGTTCTTATAAACAAGACAAATCAATATTAAGGGTTATCCTCGGTTCCCTTTGTATCTAAAAAAAATAAGTGTAATACTTACATTGTTTGGTACTAAAAATGCAGCAGTATAGGACAGGAAGAGGCTATGGTGCATAAACATGGGTTAAGTCGATATGAGGTGGTAAAGACATTATAGACTGTCGAGTATTGTTTGAAGTAAGATTTGAGTAGTTATAAGTAGTATATGACACAATGAAGCACTAATGGAATGAAAATCAATCACGGATTTGGGATGTTGATGAAGGTAATTTATTGTTTACGTTAGTGTCGTGTGATGCGTTTGTGCATTTAGAATCTGACGAGGATCTTGTAGATACCCTCTCCCCCTTCCCCCACCTTTCATGATGGGGGTTTGTCGAGGTTAGTTTCGTAACTTGTCTCTGGAGTCAGGGAAGAGGAAGGTCGTGTGATGTAAGGAACAGAGGAGGGGAGGAGAGAAGAAAGGGTAAACACATTGACGACTGTCAAGAAGTGAGAAGTTGGGAGAGGAGAGTTGACTGAAGAGACGAGAGTGCATGTGAGGGTAAGATTAAGCCTTTGCGTCTAGAGAGGGTACGGGAAAGGGAGATACGAGCACATGTATTCCTGTAACAATATAAGGTGGAGGAGTTAAAGTCCGCAGTATCTTTTCTTGTCTTTGAGATTGTGTACCTATTGCTGGAGTAACAGCTGAAGACGACTGTACTGCCTACTAATTCTCTCTCCCCGTCTATCCACAAGCCCGCCAGTTCTGTTTTCCCGTCTATCCACAAGCCTACGAAAACGTGAAAACTTCGTCGTAAGTGTAGAACACACGAGAAATCGCATTGGAGATCACTGCAAAATTCTGAGAATGTTTGGCAACTCTGAAATAGAAGAGACGTGTTATTTTGTCGTATTAACGTAAGTAGGGTTCAGCTTTTTTGGATGATAATCCTCTTTCTCTTTGAAACATCGAATTTCGTTTTCTCGACGTAAAACTGGATAATTACGAAAAAAAGTGGATGGAGGTGTTTTTAACATAGATGAGGGAAGCAGGTTGGTTTCAGGATAGATCGTTATGAGTCTGCTGCTCCACACACTTAACACTCCACCCATGATAGACAATAATTTGTTGGGTTAAAAAAGAGGCAGTACTTTTAGTATTGTTGGCATGTTGCTTAAGTTCTAATTTTAAGCAGTGATCTGAGATGTAGGTTGTGCAAGTTAGTTCACAGAAGTCAAAAGTTAGCTTTGCTAAATTATTTGGACATCATCTCCAGCCCATGAGTAGGGCAAACATAAGTTTCAACTTTGATGATAAGGAAATGTTGAAATTCAATCTTTTGAATATCTGGAGCGCATTCAGTAACGTCCTGTTGTATTAAATGGTCTGGGAGAATAACGGTATAACAGCTCGACTCTGGGAAGGAGTTAATGTATTGCGACGACGGCATTGGCAGTAGTGCATATCTGCACTACTGCCAACCTCTTCACTCTCATTGCCTATACTCTCACTAGCCCATCTTTTTTCCAATAGTGTTTATATCTTACCCTAACTGCCTCCAGTTTATAAACTTTCACCTCTCTCTTGCTGATGCCATTCTCCTTGTATCCCATTTACCTTTAACTCTAGCTACAACTAAAAAATGGTCTGGTATATCTGTGGCCCCTCTATAAACATGCACATATAACTGTTATTTTCTATATGCTAATAATTACAGTGGGTTAAGTAAAGCTTCGGGAGTCACGCACCTTCTGTTGCCACTCTTGGATCCGCAGGCCATTCCAAGAAGTGTTTTCAAAATGGTGTAAAATTCCAATAAGTTGATGATTAAGACACATTTGCAACAGTTGGATATCTGTAGTAATGAAACGTTTCGCCTACGCAGAAGGCTTCTTCAGTTATATAAAGAGGCAGCAGGTGTAGTAGTGAAAATGAACATGATATAATCAGTCCATCATCACTGGAGAAATAGTAATTGAGTCCAGGTGAGTCCCTCACCGCCTCAGATACTATTTCTTCAAGGTTTGACTGTATTTGACTGCAAAAGCCTACTCCTTAAGCGAAACGTTTCATCAGTAAAGATATCCAACAGCAGCACATGTGTTTTAATCATCAACTACCAAGAGTTCTCCCTGGCGTCAGAAAGCCCACCCGATGACCAACAGATCTTCATTGTAGGACCACCCGACATTCCCCAAAGTATGTCCTCCATAGTACTACTCTTGGAAGGAATGCTAGAATAGGGCTGGATTTTGACTTCTTTTTTCCCTTCGTTGTATAGCTGAATTTTACACAAAAAAATGGGCGATGGTGGAATTACCCCACTAATGAGACTGAAAGCAGAGGGAGGGGAGGAAATATTCAGATTCTATAAAAGGAAGGTTAGAGAGGTTCAATTCGTGTGATATTAAAAAGTGGGAAAAGAAAGGCAGTGGAGAGAATATATATATATATATATATATATATATATATATATATATATATATATATATATATATATATATATATATATATATATAAATATATATATATATATAATATATATATATTATATATATATATATATATATATATATATATATATATATATATATATATATATATATATATATATATATATATATATATATATATATATGTCGTGCCGATTAGGTAAAACTGGTCAATTAGCAAGAACTCATTTAATATTAAGTCCTTTCAAAAATTCTCTTATACGTTTAAAGATATATTTTTTCATTTATGTTAATGTAAGAATTTATAATTTTGTACCAAGAGAAACTTTGAAAACCTACCTAACCTTATTACAACAAGCGCAATTTAATTTAGCCTAACCCAACTAAATATATTTTAGATACGTTAACATTAATTTAATAATAAACAAACACAATGAAATATATTTTTTCGTTATGTTCAGAATGATTTTGGCGAAATTATTGCATACACAAATTTTCACTTGTCTTATATGGCAAGGTGAGCGTTGCTATTTAAGCCAAAATCGCAAGTTTTACCTAATCGGCACGACATATATATATATATATATATATATATATATATATATATATATATATATATATATATATATATATATATATATATATATATAATCAGTGTATTTACAGTATGAGTTTACTTTGATCCCACTCCTAGGAATTAAAGTATTTTTGACTGGATGAGTACAGGTGATCCGCAGCCTTAATGACCACTGAGTGCCCGACAGACTTTCAACCTGATTAGCCACCCGACTGAGCACAGATGCAAAATATATGCGTACAGTTTCAGATCTGCCCAGGTGCTTCATCAGTACAGTCTTGCCCAGGTGTTTCATCAGTAATTGATCAGTGATGGTCCTAATGAACAAGGTTGCTCATTGGCTTAATACGTGAGAGTAATGACCTAAGCACTCCCTCTCCCTCTCTCTCTCTCTCTCTCTCTCTCTCTCTCTCTCTCTCTCTCTCTCTCTCTCTCTCTCTTTCTTTAATTATACCTTGCCTTACCTTCCTTTTAGTCGTTCATAATAACCAGTGGAAGTGGATCAATACTCCTACCTGGTCATCATCCTTTGCCAGCACATGCAAAACAAAAGTCTTTCACAATCCCTCCTACCCTCCTACCCTCCTACCCTCCATCCCTCCTACCCTCCATCCCTCCTACCCTCCATCCCTCCTACCCTCCATTCCTCCTACCCTCCATCCAACCTACCCACTATTTCTCACTTGTAACCTCCCTCCCTCCCTCCCTCCTCCTCTCTACCTCTCCTGCCTCATCTCTCCTTCCCTCCACCCCTCCTCTTCTTCTTCCCTAACTTCTTCACTCCTCTCCAATCGTCCTTACCTCCATCCCTTCTTACACCTTTCCTTCCATCCTTTCCTACCTCCGCTCCATCCATCCCTACCTCCTTATCTACCTTCTTTCCTCCTTCTATCGCTTCATCCCTCCCCTCCATTCCTTCTTACCTCTTACTATCCTTCCATCCCTCTCTTCATCATTCTCTCCATCCCTCTGCACTTACCTTCGTCCTTCATTCTTTCCTTCTTAGTCATTCAATCCCACCCTGCCTCTCTTCCATCCCCTCTTCCTTCATCCCTTCTTCTCTCCCAACTCTGTCTCCATCATCCTTTTATTGATGAGTAAATCAGTCCTCTATTTTCTTTTATCCTTTCTCGTTCCTCATTCTTCCTCCCTCATTCTTCCTCCCTCACTCTTCCTCACTCACTCTTCCTCCCTCACTCTTCCTCCCTCACTCTTCCTCCCTCACTCTTCCTCCCTCACTCTTCCTCCCTCACTCTTCCTCCATCTAGCTCTTCGCCCTCCCCACCATTTTCACTTTCCTCTAACGCATTCCTCCTCTCCTCTTCCTCCTAGATTACTCCTTTCCTCTTCCTCCTAGATTATTCCTCTCTTCTTCCTCCTCTTTTCTTCCTCCTCTACACTTCCTAATCTATAACTCTTCTCCTATCCCTCCTTCCCTGATCCTCTGTTACTCTGCTCTTTCCCTCCATTCCTCCTCTCCTCTTCCTCCTAGATTCCTCCTCTCCTCATCCTCCTAGATTCCTCCTCCCCTCTTCCTTCTTCCATTCTCTCCTCTCCACTACTTCCCTTCCCTCTTCACTGATCTTTGTTGCACAGTAAGAGGGGCAACTTTTCAACACTGCCAAGTGTCAGCTGATGAAAGTGTTTCTAATATCTGCAACAATTCCAGACCAGCACAGATTATACACCACTTCCGCTTTGTAGATTCTTGCAGACATAGCGAGCCAGGGGTGAGACATGGCGAGCCAGGGGAGAGACACGGCGAGCCAGGGGTGAGACACGGCGAGCCAGGGGTGAGACACGGCGAGCCAGGGGTGAGACACGGCGAGCCAGCGGTGAGACACGGCGAGCCAGGGGTGAGACACGGCGAGCCAGCGGTGAGACACGGCGAGTCAGGGGTGAGACACGGCGAGCCAGGGGTGAGACATGGCGAGCCAGGGGTGAGACATGGCGAGCCAGGGGTGAGACATGGCGAGCCAGGGGTGAGACACGGCGAGCCAGGGGTGAGACAAGGCGAGCCAGGGGTGAGACACGGCGAGCCAGGGGTGAGACACGGTGAGCCAGCGGTGAGACATAGAGATCCAGGGATGACATACCGAGAAAAGAGTGAGAAGAATAACAATAGTGAGTCAGAGGAATAACAATAGTGAGTCAGAGGAATAACAATAGTGAGTCAGGGGAATAACATAAGAACATAGGAAAGGAGGAACACTGCAGCAGGCCTATTGGCCCATACTAGGCAGATCCTTCACAAATCCTACCCACTAACGGAATAAACGCTACCCAAGCAATAAGCTTTGACAATTCTATTCACTCACGTGCAAGTCCCACTCAAATCCAACCATTCACTCATGTATTTATCCAACCTTCGATAGCCCTACTAGGCAGACCGTTCCACTCATCAACCACCCTATTACCAAACCAGTATTTTCCTATATCCCTTCTAAATTTAACTTATCTAATTTGAATCCATTATTGTGGGTTCTCTCTTGGAGGGATATCCTCAAAACCTTATTTATATCCCCTTTGTTAATACCCATCTTCCACTTATACACTTCGATCATGTCTCCCTTCATTCTTCGTCTTACAAGTGAATGTAGTTTAAGGGTCTTCAATCTTTCTTCATACGGAAGATTTCTAATGCTATGTATTAATTTAGTCATTCTATGCTGAATGTTTTCTAACGAATTTAAATCCATTCTGTAATATGGAGATCAGAACTGAGCTGCGTAATCTAGGTGAGGCCTTACTAATGATGTATAATGCATCATTAGTGAGTCAGTTGAGGAAAAACTAGTAAATCATGTTCATTGCTGTGATTGCTTATATTTTATTTCCAGTGTGGTACGTGATTTTCCAAGCATTATTTCCGCTGTGATCTTGGTTTTTCTCGTGTTTTCTACGTTTTTCACTGTTTTCCTGAGCGCTATTTCAATGTTTGATGTATTTCGTAGGCAAAAAATTCACTTCCCTTGTTGCTATTCCTTGTTCTATCTCCAAGTTAGTCCGTGTATTTCTCAGTCTTTATTTCCACGTCCGTTCGCGTTTCTCGCTGCGTTATTTACACGTTCCCCCATTTATTTCCATATTATTATTTCCCATACTCTAAGACAAAGAAAAAAGAAAAAGTTTGTGTGATTTCTTGGAGAATTACAAGAGCGCAGATAATGTCACGGCTCCTGTCACATGTGTTGACACGGCAGCTCTCACAGTTGCTGACACAGCAGCTGTCACAGGTGCTGACAAGACGTTTCACACAGACCTTGACAAGTGCTTCAGACGTTCGTGTTACTGACTATTTTCCTGTTGAACGTACGTAGTGCAGCATAGTGAAGCTGTAGGAATGTTTGGAAACTGGAGGAAATTTGCGGTACGAGTTAATTATCAATGCTTAAGTGGTGAGGATTTTTAAAAGCTCTTATGAGTGAGAGGGGTTGTATTTGAGTGGGACTTGCACGAGAGTAAATAGAATTATCTAAGCTTATTGATTGGGTAGCTTTGAAAATTGGGTTGGGCAAATATTCTGTTAGTGGGATGGATTGTAAAGGACATGCCTAGTATGGGCCAACAGGCTTGCTGCAGTGTTCCTCCTTTATTATGTTTCTTATGTTAATAAGAGGTGGTGAGAGTTGATTCACGGATAGGTAGGATGGCTCTAATCTTGTGGATCAAGAGCCCTGCACCAGCATCAAGGCCTGAAGGGTGTGGCTGTGAGAATGAGTAATCTGTTTTCTTATTGAATAAAGGAAAATAGAGACAGTAATAAGATATTGGATTTTGGTTTACTGAAGGAATTAAAGGAGAGAAATTAATAATGTTTGGTATATTAGCGGAGCGTAATTGGCCCTTCGTAATTAACAATTTATTATATCCTGATTGCGAAAATGTTTTCAAGATTACTAATTTGCTACCTTATTGTGATTACTTAAGATTACTTTATTGTGATTACCTATTGTTATTAACTAATTGTGATTATGTCAGAATTTTCAGAGGGGCATGACAAATTGATTTTAGGTGTGATTCTAGGGAACTTTAACTTTAGTCAGATTGATTGGAATTTCTTGACAGGGAATTTAGAATCTAACGACTTCTTAGAAGTAGTTCAGGATCGTTTTTAGAAGCAGTTTGTGACAGAACCTACAAGGGAAAAATAACCTGCTTGACTTGGTTCTGGCAAACAAGGAAACCGTTGTAAATAATTTAGAAATTACAGAGGAACTTGGCGCAAGCGACCACAAATTAATTACCTTTGGCATTGAATGGAAGTAATATAGTAGGGATAACTCAGTAACGGTCCCAGATTTTCGCTTAGCAGATTACAATGGACTTAGAGAAAACTTATCAGTGGACTGGGGTAATGAAGAGAGCTATCAATATGACAGTTTTCTGAACACTATACATGCTGCCCAAAGAACATTTATCCCATATAAAGAAATTAGATCGAATAGAAATGACCCAAAATGGATGAATAATAGGCTCAAATATCTTTTAGGGCAGAAGAAAGGAATTTATAGGCGTATCAAAAGAGGTGAGGGTCATCTTATGAATCAGTATATTGACATTAAGAGGGACGTTAAAAAGGGGATAAGAAAAGCTAAACGAGACTACGAAATTAAAGTTGCTAGGGATTCGAAAATTAACCCAAAAAGTTTTTTCCAGGTGTATAGAACAAAAGTTAGAGATAAGATAGGTCCCCTTAAAAATAATTATGGTATCTTACTGACAAAGAGAATGAAATGTGCTCTATTTTGAATAAGTATTTTCTCTCGGTTTTCACTCAGGAAGACACTAATAATATCCCTAGAATTAGGTTTTTTAGTGGCCCTGAAGAAGATAAATTATGTAGTATCACAGACACTAGCGAAATGGTTATCAAACAGATAGACCGTTTGAAGCAAAATAAATTGCCAGGTCCTGATGAGCTTTTTTCAAGGGTTCTTAAGGAATGCAAAATGGAACTCTGTGAACCCTTAACTAACATTTTTAACTTATGTCTTCAAACAGGTGTAGTGTCTGATACGTGGAAGATAGCTAATGTAATTCCTATTTTTTCCTCCTGAAGAAGTAGAACCTCCTTCCTCGACAATTTAATCTGAGATTCCAAAACACTACAGCAGGTCATGGTGCTCAGTAACACCCCATGCTAATTCCCAGACAGCTTAGGACAGTGTAAAATAGGATAGGAACACACTGTTGATGTATTCAGTTTTGTTAAAATAAAAAGTCGTCTATCCTTTTCCCAGTTATCACTGGTAGGGGGAGGGATAACGTAAACGACCATCACAGGATCAGCTATCCCTGGTAGCGGAGGGATAAGGTAAGCGTCCATTCCCGGTTCAGCTATCCCTGGCGGAGCGACAATATAGAGTGCGCCAGGCTGACGTCCACACAGATTAATTGATTAACGTGTTGGGGTGGATGGAACTACAAGCACTCTCACACAGCACCCACCCACACCGACCCTACCCTCACATGCAGTACACCCACCCTACCCTCACACACAGTACACCAACCCACACCCACCCAACCCTCACACACAGTACACCCACCCACACAGACTGGGCCGCAGGGGCGTTGAGCCCTGGAACTCTCTCCAGGTAAACACCCACCCTACCCTCACACTCAGTACACCCACCCACCCCACCCTCACACGCAGTACATCCACCCACCACACCTTCACACGCAGTACACCCACCCACCACACCCTCACACGCAGTACACCCACCCACACCTCACACGCAGTACACCCACCCCACCCTCAGAGAAACATAGTATGAGGGAAAATAAATATAAGGACACATAACAAACTCAACTAACATTACTAGAAACATCAACATTTTATTAAAACAAAATTGTTGAGTTTCTGTTTTGAGTTTTCTCTGTGCATTAATGTGAGTTGCGATGACCACCTCTTTGGCCCAGACTTGTGTAATAATTAATGGAAATGGAGCATGTTATGTAGGCTGCCAGGGTCTGTCTAGCAGCCATGTGTCTCTGGTGGTGGTGGTGCTGCTTATGTTGATGTTGCTTATGTTGTTGCAGATGCTTATGTTGTTGTTGCTGCTTACGTTGTTGCTGTTTGTTTCTGTTGTTGCTTATGTTGTTTTTTGTCTATATTGTTCCTTATGTTGTTGCTTATATTGTTATTGCTTATATTGCTGTTGTTGTTGGTTATGTTGTTGATGCTGCTTATGTTGTTGTTGTTTATGTTGTTGTTGCTTATGTTGTTGTTGCTGCTTATGTTGTTGTTGCTGCTTACGTTGTTGCTGTTTGTTTCTGTTGTTGCTTATGTTGTTTTTTTGTCTATATTGTTCCTTATGTTGTTGCTTATATTGTTATTGCTTATATTGTTGTTGTTGTTGGTTATGTTGTTGATGCTGCTTATGTTGTTGTTGCTGCTTATGTTGTTGCTGTTTATGTTGTTCCTGTTTATGTTGTTGTTGCTACTTATGTTGTTGCTGCTTATGTTGTTTATGTTGTTGGTTATGTTATTGTTACTTATGTTGTTGTTATTGCTACTTATGTTGGTTATGTCATTGTTACTTATGTTGGTTATGTTATTGTTACTTATGTTGGTTATGTTATTGTTACGTATGTTGTTGGTTATGTTATTGTTACTTATGTTGTTGGTTATGTTATTGTTACTTTTGTTGGTTATGTTATTGTTACTTATGTTGTTGGTTATGTTATTGTTACTTATGTTGTTGGTTATGTTATTGTTACTTATGTTGTTGGTTATGTTATTGTTACTTATGTTGTTGGTTATGTTATTGTTATGTTGTTGCTTATGTTATTGTTACTTATGTTGGTTATGTTATTGTTACTTATGTTGTTGGTTATGTTATTGTTACTTATGTTGTTGATAATGTTATTGTTACTTATGTTAGTTATGTTATTGTTACTTATGTTGGTTATGTTATTGTTACTTATGTTGTTGGTTATGTTATTGTTACTTATGTTGTTGCTTATGTTATTGTTACTTATGTTGTTGCTTATGTTGCTGTTTTTGCTCATGATGTTGTTTCTTATCCAGCTGTTGTTTTTTATGTCGTTGGTGCTTATGTTGTTGCTTATGTTTTTGTTTATGCTGTTTCTGTTGCTTTTTTGTAGTGTTAATTTTGTTTTTATTAACGGTTTTATTGCTTTTAAGTTGTTGCTGTTTGCTCTTTTTATTTTTATTTTGCTTGCTATTTTCTTGTTGTCTTGGGTTGGTATATTAGGTTTAAAGTTTATAGAGTACACCTGAGTCAATTAAGAACACTTTTCACCTGTACTCTTAAATCAAGAATAAATTTAATCCCTTAAAAAAAGGGGATAATGTAAACAATGTATATACCCAGATACCGAGAAGAACATATATACATATTAATATCATATACTGTATAGCTAAATATCAGTTGTGAATGAAATAACCTCTTAAGGTGGGCAGAAGGTAGGATTCTTGGTCACGTGAACCTGAAGAAGGCAAGAGGCTACAAGCATGAGGTGAGGTTTATGACAGAGGCGAGGTTGATCTTAGGGGAGTGAGGATGGGGAGACATCTAGGGATACATAGATGGATTCTTAGACACATGAGCTTGGGGTAGTTGTAGTACCAAGGGGGCACTACTAAAATGAGATTGGGGTAGTACTGGGACAGCACAATTAATATACATTCCTTGTGAAAACAAAGTTTTATTTTGTCATTGCGGTAGAGAAACAGACAGATTAATATTTCCATTTACTTTGACTTGAGATAAGTTCACGCACTGATACAATTAACTCTCTCTCTCTCTCCTTCGGCGGGATTATTTACAGATACACAAATGATTAAAGCATTCTTTAAAAAATAATGAATTAACCTCGTAAGCATCATCTAAACATTTAGACATTATTGATCTTTGTGAATCATATTTTAACCCAAAGTTTTGTATGTCAGCAGATGCAGATTTGTCTGAATACATAAGTACACTGAAGGTCGCACACAACAAGTTCACTAAAGGTCACGCTCATTGAAAAGGTGATGGAGTGACTTTATCAAGTACCTGAAACTGAAATTTAAGAATATAATGAAGAATCATGCTACTCATTATATGTCAAAATTCATTACAATGGATACGGAAAAATATTATCTTCGGTAAAGTGTGCATTACACCAAACTTAAAAAAAAAAACACCGAAGCACTCCTGAATGACGAAATTCCATGAATTAGTAACAATAATGAGGCAAAAATTTCTGGCGACTTCAATGATCTTACTGAAGACGTGAGCAGTGCGTAAGAGACCAAGACATCACCAGACCTAACACGACAGCTTTCTAAAGTTGTCGTCTCTGCTACTCGTGGAAATTGTGTACTTGATCTTGTTTTGAATGTGCAATGTGATCGTTTCCATTTGTACGAAGACGAAACAATGACTACAACATTATTCACTTCAATATGTACACAAACTGAGAAATATAAATATTATAAGATCCCTACAACAGGGCATCAAACTTCGATAAGATGCGTAGCGATATCAGTAACGCAAACTGGATCGAACTACTACAAAACAATGGAGACTAATTGTAGAACATACTTTTTTATATAATTCTAAATTCGGATAGGAATTATATATCAACAAAGATAAATCAAGACACGAAATAAACAGACAGATTTGATAACAAAATAATTCCTTGAGAGCATAGGCAAAAAATGTAACAATATAAGAATTTTAAAATAGCTGGTAATCCCGATGACCATACCATGTATGGTTACAGAGATAAAGAGAAATATAAGAAATCGTAAACTGGAATTTGACGGACGTATTGTACGTAACTTTAAACTCCGAAAAATCATGGTATTTTCTCCAGGGTAAAAAAAAATAAAGCTGAAAGTAACGATACGACCTTTAACTAGCGATAACGGAAGAGTAACAAACAAAACTAGGGCTTTAATACTCAGCACAGACTTTATATTTGCATTTGCTGCTGCACAGAGCACCATCATCCCCTGGAAGCAAAATATATTTTTCAGACTAGAATCTGACAAACTAAATCATAAGGAAATTATCAGCCTTGACATATTAAATACTTAGAGAAGCAGAATATTAACAAATGATGTGGACCAAACGAAGTATTTACTAGAATTGTGAAAGATTGTATATATAACATTTAACTTACATATCTATACTAATAATAAAAGATGAAAAAAAAACGATATATACCCCTAAAATTGTCGCATCAGCTTTATACCAATTTTATGTAAACAAGTCTGTTGAGGTCCATATCATTCGGCCGAAGACACAAGATGTCATCCACATATCTGAACCACTTAGCTTCACGGGCCAGGATATATTTCAACAGATTTGTCTCCAAAAATTCCTTATACAGATTACTTAATAGGGAGATCATGGATTTCCTATAGCCATTCCCTGCCTCTGAACCTAATATTTCCCTTCAAACTTGCAATCAACATACACTCAACTTAATCAACTCGGTAAGGGTGCTCTTATTGAAAGGTATGGGGGAACTCGTGTAATTCTTCATCCAGATAGGAAAACAGAACAAGAACCCGGGTAAACAACGCAGTGACAAAGGCAGGGAATAACTATGAGAAAATCATTGTCTCCCTTATTAAGAAATCTGTATATGGAATTATTTGAGACTAAGCTGTTGAAAGATATCCTGCCCCGTGAAGCTAAGTGGTTCAGATATGTGGATGCCATTTTGTGCCTTTGGCTGAATGATATATATCTGGACACATTTTTACCGAGACTTAACGTTTTTATCCCATTTATTATATTCACTGTGGAGATAAAGGTGGACTTTAACCTTCCATTCTTAGAGGTTTTGATCCACCGGTTTGATAGAAAGTTCAAATTTATAGAATATAGGAAGGCCATTAATGTTTGCTCACACATCCATACTATTCTAACCATGAAACAAAAGTAAAAAGGAGAATCTTTCTCGCTATGTTTCTGAGAGCCTACCGGGTGGGCAGCCCAGAGTTTCTCGATGAGGAAATTAGGATTTTTTTTGACATTGCTACGAAACTATGGTACCTTAAGGAGTTTGTAGAAATGGCTTTGCTGGTAAATATAATTGAATGCCCTAAAAAGATTCAACATACAAAAAAATTAAAGAATTCTCGGATGGTTAAAAACATTTTGATCAACAATTCCCTCAACATTGTGTTGGCAGTGTTTAGATAATTAGTTGTAATGGTTGCAACTTATCTCTCATTGGACAGACTGGCAAACCTCTAGATGTTAGGATCGCTCATCACCGATATTCGATACGAACAGCTAAGGAGTCAAATGTAATATTCACTCACACCTGGGCTTGCAATAATCCTGCAAATTGGTTGGAAGCCAGAGTCCTGGAGGAGGAGGAAGAGGTGTTGATTCACCGGGAATTCTCCCGGCACGGGTCTTTACCAGATGGCGACCCGGCTCCGGCTCTCTGGCGTGGGAGAGTCAGAGACCTATGTCTCCCATGGGAGGGGGTACCCCTCAGCGGTGGGACCAACTGGTCCCAGGCCTAGCCACATTCCCCACCAGCACGAGGCATGGAGGTAGATAGATGCTAGGCCTCTCTGGCATGCCACCTTCCCTAACGGGAAGGTCAGGCTTACGAGCTGCAGATGGTAGCAAGCTCCAGCCTTGGCACCTACCCTGCCCTAGAAGGGCTAGGCATGGTGATCGACCAGAGTCCTGGTTCTTTGTCCTCTTAACTGAATAGAATTATTTTGGAATCAGCAATTATAAAACATGATTGTACATAATATGAAGCTGGATTCCTATTTGAATGCGTTGGGCTGTCGTAAATGTAGTTCAACAGTGACGAATTAAGGGTCAGCTTTTCCTGTCTGCTTTTGTGGTTAAACCAGCGTTTGCCTAAGAGTTTAGTGGGTTAGCCTCTTTAAAATAAGAGAATTTCCCTCTTGTTTAAAAGTTGCCTTAGACCCATTTTCTTTAATACGACGATAGGAAAATTTCTAAAAAAACATTTGAATCAGAATTTTAAGTCTTTTATAACTAAATGGTCTAGAGTCTAAAGGAATGTTTGTGCTAATTGACATCATTAATGTTGTGATCGCTTGCTCATTACTACATATTCAATGCTTATGGACTTTAAATATGCTTTATGCGTATATTCTGTAATATGCTGTCTGCATTTTATGGCACTTGGCACCCTGCTTGTTTCAATGAACGAATCTGCATGGATTCCTTACTCTATTTTTGCAACTTTGCAAGCTATTGTGCTGATTGCAACATGAAAGGCCTAGAGCTATCATTCAACTCCCCCTTAAGTCGTTTGAAAGTTCTGCTTTTCCTACCACCCTGTCATTTATTAATACACACATAGATAAATCTTATTATGAAATATGGTAAACTAAGCTAATAGAATATATTAATGATATATGGAATATACAGCACATAAGGTTTTAGGCATACATTTCAAATACACATGGGATTGTCAGTAATTACAGTACCAGCATCTCATCCAGCACCTCAGAGCTTGGGCGCGTACACAGGTAAAAAGAAGAGAAACTGCCTCTTTTAACTGCAACACTAAGCTAGTGGAACAGAAATCTAGCCACCCTGGTATCCTTAGTTGCCCTAATGAGTCTTTTGCCTAGCTCCTTAAGAAGCTTGATGTGCTCTTTTCCCATGGGTTGAGTCATGCTTCCCACGAGATGGGTTAAATTAACACTGGTTCGATCCCCACCTAGCAGCAGTTTTAATTGTTTAAAAACCACTTGTTTGTGAATGCATTAACATGTGTATTCCTCGTTAAGGTTGTTATTTTAAACATGAGTAGAATGAAATTAGTTCTGAGCTTGCCAAAGCCACATACGTCCTCGCAGCATCATGAAACATGCCCAGTGCTACTGGGTACATGATGTTTGTAGGATTGAAGGCTCAGTGGTTAGAGCGTGGTGGATAGACTTGCTTCCCACGAGGTGGGGCCCATCCGTTGTCCCAGAACAGCCTGAAATCTTCGTGACATGGATTCAACAAGGTGCTAGAAACAATCCTTCAGATTCTGTTCCATGTTGACATAATAGCAACACACAGTTGGTGCAGATTTGCCAGCTGTACATTCGTGCTGCAAATATCACATTCCACCACATCCCAAAAGTTTATGCCAAATTCTGACCCAAATTCTGTATGTCGCAACAGATATCGCGATTCAACAGACCAGCCGACGTCTTTCTAATCCTCTACTGTCCAGTTTTGGTGAGTCTGTGCCTACTGTAGTTGCACTTATCAGTTTTTAGCTGACAGGAGTGGTACTTGATGTGGTCTGCTGCTGCTGAAGGCCACCCACTTCAAGGTTTGACATGTGCATTCAGAGATCCTCTTCTGCATAATTTTAAAGTAAGACAAAGTTATTTGAGATAGCTTCGCCTTTCCTTCAGCTTGAACCAATCTGGCTATTCTTCTCTGACTTCTCTCATCAACAAGACGTTTTTGCTCAGAGAACTAGCACTCTCTGGATGTTGTATGTTTTTCACTCCACTCTCTACAAACTGTAGTGATTGTTGATCGTGAAAATTCCAGATCAACAGTTTCTGAGATACTCAAAACAGCGACAACATACCACTGTTAAAGTTACTTAGATTACATTTCTTTCCCATCTGATGTTCAGCTGTTGTTCATACCAAATCTTTTGACTCTGTCCGCATACTTTGTCATTGAGGTGCTGCCAAGTGATTGACTGATTAGATATTTGCATTAATAAAAAGATGTACCTAATAATGTGGCCACTGAATGTATATATATATATATATATATATTCTATGTAAATGTATGCTGATGATCAAGAATGTTTTTTGATCAGTTAGAATTCATGCAGTAGCAATATATTCAGGGTTATAAGGATTTTTTTTAGCGTTTAGGAAAACATTCTAGATAGTGAGAATATATTTTGGACGGTGGGAATATATTCTGGGACACTGGAATGCCAGCGACAATAATTTTCAAGAAATATTTTCAGCGCCAATTTAAATCTCTACCAACAACTTCAAGACTTAAAAAATGGTCGTTTTCAGCATCAGTGTAGAGCTTCAGTTTCAGCATCAGTGTAGAGCTTTAGTTTGTGTCAGCCTAATGCTTCATATTCAGTGAAGTCCTTCAGTTTCAGCATCAGTGTAGTGCTTCATATTCATTGAATTTGGATTTAGCAGTAGTGTAGCGCTTCAGTTTCGGCATCACTATAGTGCTGAATCTGAAGCAACACACTGGTGCCACCAGTGAGGTACTTCAGATTTCATAAAGTCCTGAAATATCCAGCTGAGCTTGACGTCTCTTTTAACTCCTTCACACCGAGTCTTAAAAACACTTTTCTTCTGATGACTTTAAGTCGTCATTCCAGTGTTTGTCCCAATATTTGAAGCTATATTTCGTATACTGTGTAGCCTACGTGATACATCTCCTTCCCCAGGCCTACTACCACCCCTCACTCTGTCATGAGGGCCTCACCCGAACATGGTAATATTGGTGCAGTGTTCCCAGATCCCATTTATCAAGCGTCAGACTCACCCAGCAAGATCGCATGCAGCGGCCAATGCTCAGGGGCAGGATCTGGGGATCGTGAATTGTGATGTTTTTGTAGTTGAGGGAGTGAGGTAACAGGGTGATGCAAGGAAGAGTGGTGGTAGAAGGGGTGGTGGTAGAAGGGGTGGTGGTAGAACGGGTGGTGGTAGAAGGGGTGGTGGTAGAAGGGGTGGTGGTAGAAGGGGTGGTGGTAGAAGGGGTGGTGGTAGAAGGGGTGGTGGTAGAAGGGGTGGTGGTAGAAGGGGTGTTGGTAGAAGGGGTGTTGGTAGAAGGGGTGGTGGTAGAAGGGGTGGTGGTAGAAGGGGTGGTGGTAGAAGGGGTGGTGGTAGAAGAAGAGGTGGTCGAAGGGGTGGAAGTGATAGGAGGGAAAACCGGGAGGGGTGTCAGAAAGTCGAGAACAAGTTACAACATGCATACTCACGCAAAATATGCCAACAGACGCAAACACAAAACATAACAATATGCAGACACGTGAAACATAGCAACTTGCAAACACACGCAAAATATAGCAATATTGCGCACGCGTGCACGTACACACATACACACACACACACACACACACACACACACACACACACACACACAAAGAAGACCGCAGACAGAGTATAGGCTAGGTGGCCAAATACTGCAAAACTCACTCAAGGAGAAAGATCTTGGGGTGAGTATACTACCGAGCACATCTCCGGAAGCACACATCAACCAGATAACTGCTGCAGCATATGGGCGCCTGGCAAACCAGAGAATAGCGTTCCGATACCTCAGTAAGGAATCGTTCAAGACACTGTACACCGTGTACGTCAGGCCCATACTGGAGTATGCAGCACCAGTTTGGAACCCACACCTGGTCAAGCACGTCAAGAAATTAGAGAAAGTGAAAAGGTTTTCAACAAGGCTAGTCCAGAGCTAAGGGAAATATCCTACGAAGAAAGGTTAAGGGAAATCGGCCTGACGACACTGGAGTACAAGAGGGTTAAGGGAGACATGATAACGACATACAAAATGCTGCGAGGAATAGATAAGGTGGACAGAGACAGGATGTTCCAGAGATGGGACACAGAAACAAGGGGTCACAATTGGAAGTTGAAGACTCAAATGAGTCAAAGGGATGTTAGGAAGTATTTCTTTAGTCACAGAGTTGTCAGGAAGTGGAATAGTCTAGCAAGTGAGGTAGTGGAGGCAAGAACCATACATAGCTTTAAGACGAGGTATGATAAAGCTCATGGAGCAGTAAGAGAGAGGACCTAGTAGCGATCAGTGAAGAGGCGAGGCCAAGAGCTGAGTCTCGACCCCTGCAACCACAAATAGGTGAGTACAAATAGGTGAGCACGCACACGCACGCCACACACACACACACACACACACACACACACACACACACACACACACACACACACAACATAGTAATATGCAGACACGCACACAATATAGCAACAATAACAACCTCAATCACAACCACCGGAACTAAAACCACCAACGCCACCACCACCACCGCCGCCGCCGCCACCAGCACCACCACCACCACCACCCACAAAAATCCACCACCGCCGCCGCCGCAACAACAACACTGCTAGCAGACACTGGTATATAAATCAAGATTTGAACTCGATGCACAAATCCCATGTGAAGTCTGGCGAATTAATATAATGAGTTTTTTTTTATGAAAACACCTCAGGATGAGACGGAATTTGTGCGTGTGCTTGCCTGCGTGTGCTAACCTATTAGTGGATATAGTGATCGAGCCTTAGCTCCTGACCCTAGCCACTACTGGGCTCTTGATTCCGTGAGCTGGTTCATGCCTATTCTTAGCAGTGTGTACTGTAAATGCTGAAACTGCCACTACGATGGTCATGTTATTCTACTTCCTGGGTACTCGGAAGCTAGAAATATACTTCCTAACATCCCTCTGAATTATGTAGTTTTTAACCTTAGATTCCAGTAATTTATCTATATATTTACCCTTAGAACTGGGCCTTCGTGTACCTATTTCCAAACTCTTTATTGATCTCAGTATTTTGTACGTCGTTAACATGTCTACCCTAGTCATATCTCTTATAGTTCTGCCCCTTTACTCTAAGACCTGTTTCAATGCAATCCTCTGCATTTTTTCCAGTCTCTCGATATGCCTGATCAGGTATAGGCTGCATCCTGGTGCTTCATACTCGAAGACAGGCCTCGTATATATCGTGATCAGAGGCTTAAAATCTAACTTTGATTTTCCAGTCCCGCATATTCTGTGAATGAATGGTTCAGAGAACCGACGAGTTGGTAAATTAGACACATATGCAACACTTGTGTATCTTTATTGAGGAAACGTTTCGCCACACAGTGGCTTCAACTCGTCGGTTCTCTGAACCATTCATTCACATCCTGTCTGACACTGCAACATCTTGGTATCTTAATACAGGGATTTCTTCGCTTGCCTATTCCTTGGGCACGACCTACTTCCACATTGAACAAATGTGACACCTCCTACAACTGCTGCACCTCTCCTGTCTACAGTATATAGCTCCCTCTGCTCATACGCTGTTATTCTATTCAAGATTGATGGACTGACAACATCTACTCAAGATTGAGGGCCTGACAACCTCACACTCCTCCTGTTCTTCACGATTCTCCTTTGTATGGACTGATGAAGCCACTGTGTGGCGAAACGTTTCCTCAATAAAGATACACAAGTGTTGCATATGTGTCTAATTTACCAACCCGCATATTCTGCTGAGGTTATTTGGTTGAGGGTTTGCTTCCGGTGATATGCTTAGTACTTTGCTTACTTCCTTTGGAAGGTTTGCAATCTCTGTCTCTCGAGTCTGTACTCCATTTCCGATCTTTTCCTAACACTGATTTTCTTAATCTTCCACTTGCTGTGGGTCATTTACAATAACTACCTGTCAGACGATTCTTGCATCTTGTGTAGACCTTTCTTTGTCCTCTCTTGTCTTTATTCACTTCATTAATTTTTCAACATCTGCAAACAGATCCTTCCTGGTAGACTGCACTCTTAACCTGCTCCTTGAGAGCTGTCTTTAAGGGAATCGGTTACGTATTGTTGTTCTTCGAAAAATGTTTCTTTCGTGGCTCTGTCGTACAGCATCTTGGTGTCCATGGCATCTTCAGGTACGTAACGCGATGCTAAGGACAGCTTCAGCAGTGTCTCTGTCGGTTCTGGCAGAACAGCCCACTGCTCAGGCAGTTAGTTATCTTACCATGTCTAGCAAACAAGAAAACTGTCACATCTCTTTAAAGCATGCAACATTGGCAGTTCTTGTAGTTCCATGTCCCATGCCTGGGACCTTTTCTCAGGTCCCAGGCCAGTTGCTATTGCATGGGCCGCCAAGTACCGAAAGTTCTTGTCAGCAACAAATGTTGGTTAAAGTTCATCTAGTGGCTGTATCACCTGGACCACCGACACAGTCAGCATAATGGCATCGGCGTCAACAATCCGAATCCATGTCCAACTGTAATCATGTTGGGCATCGTGAAGTCCATGCAACAAGATGCAGCCTTTTGCAGCTACTGGAGACAGGTGATAAACTTGGACTGTGAATGGCATGTCATTTGTTCTGCTTTGTCTTTTTGGAAAATTATACAGTTTCTTTCCAATCTGATCCGGTGATAAAGAAGTTAAAGGACAGGAATAGTCAATATCAAATACTTTGAAGCTCGTGGACATGTCTGCACCATTGTTTATTTAAACTGTTTCTATTGTTTATCAACATCCAGCATCCTCATTATCACCCACTACCTGATACTTATCGGTAACAATGAAATGGTGCAATACACATATCTTTTATGTAAACACCATTTTACACCAATACCTCCACTGTCATAGCTAACACCACCATCACTGCCTTCACGACTAAAACAATCCATTCATAACCATCCACCAGAAGCTGTCCAGTCGGTGTTGGTACATTTACAGTAGTTTTGGTTTCATCGATGTCTGGCTGCCTAGTAATTACATAAATTGGTCCAGTTGGACAAATTTATATGATTAGCTAATCCCTAAGCTCTTTGGGACTTTGATAAGCCTACTAATATCAAATACCATCTTGTAATTCTCCCTAGTCGGGCAGAATATGGATTTATAGTTAATGAGAGATCGTAATTTTTCAAAATGGCCATCATAGCTTATGAGGGTTAGTTTAGTAATGGCTCTCTTCAGATTTGTGTACAAAATAAGTGTTTACAAGGTTGCCAAATTTGGTGTTTTTATAAAAAGGTACACAATTATGTTATATTCGGTATGTCATCCAACTATTAAGTAGGAGAGTCGTTTGACACTGATATTTTAATGGGATTTTTTAATAATGTTGGCTATTTTAATTTAGTGTGGTGGTATTTATTTACTTTGTGCGTTTCATTTATTCTAGAGATTTTTAATTATACACAAATAACCCGACCATAGGAGAATGAAACTTAGGACGACGTTTCGCCCCGACTTGCATTATTAAACAGTTACATAGAAGCGCAAAGGGAAGGGACCCGGTATAATCTCCGAAATTGTATCAATGCTTATTCTCGTGGTACCTGACACTGCAATCTCCTAAACTCGCTCGGCTGGCCACTCACATGTGACTACACGACCTCATTCTTTCATAAGAACATAAGAAAGGAGGAGCACTGCAGTAGGCCTATTGGCCCATACTAGGCCAACACACACAAATGCCAATGTCTTGTTTTACAATTAAATAACATAACCCTCATGTTTCTTATTTACATACTGGCGGTATAATCTACCATTATATTACCTCGCCTGACGTTTGCTCGCTGATCAGAGATATTGGAAGAGCGGAAAGGAAGGTGGGGGTTGGGGGCTAGGCTGAGGAGTGGTCGTGGGGGAGGTTCTTGTGCTGAAAGGTGTTCATGGTTGTGGGTGAGGGGAGAAGGTAGGATGTAAATTATTTGCTTATTGTGCTTAAATTTAGTGAAATGGGGGAGGCGGGGAAGGCGGTGGGGCTCAGGATAGACATGTTTGGGGATTTGCATCGTGTAACCCTGGAGGCTGCAATTTTGCTCCTGTTATCACCTTCTCAGTCTCTTCCTGTGTTTTTCGGGGTTTATTCTCTCCTTCCTCTAATAACTCTGTTCTGTCACAATCCAAGTACACATTTATCTCTTGCATTATTTGCTAGTTATTCATGTCTTTCAGCTCAGGGACACAGCTGTACATTCTCGATTAATGTGTATGTACTTGGCTAGTTGAACGTCCCACACCGATGATATATACACAAGAATCAGTAGCACCTCTATAAGAGTGTCTCGGAGGAGACTATACCAGGCTAATTTTACGCCTTTGAATGTAAAGGCTGAAAGGTATTATCTGGCCTGAGCTCACTGAGAGAGTGGCACTCTCCGAGATATGGGGCCCCCTCTTCCTTTACCCAAGATGAAGCCGGAAATAGTCGACTAACACCCAGGTAATTATTTTCCTGTCAACAGGTTATTAATATATACTAAAATCAGTGTTATTTACATGTCTTAGAAGCGGTGAGGGACCTGCTACCAAATCGTGGCAGACATCGCTGGTACACTTAAACTAGAGATGGAACGATGCCTATTTTTTTTCTTTTTGCCGATAACCATACCCAATTTTAGATCAATATCGATACTTTTACAAACACATGGGAATGCTTATTGTTTTATTTTACCTCAGACATGACATCTCCACTGCCTCCAGCCTTCTCCCTCGTTGCAACATTCATCACCCATGCTTCACACCCATATAAGAGCGTTGGTATAACTATACTCTCATACATTCCCTCTTTACTTCCATGGACAAGGTTATTTGTCTCCACAGACTCCGAAGTGCTCCACTCACCCTTTTCCCCTCATCAATTCTATGATTCACCTCATCCTTCATAGACCCATCCGCCGACATGTCCACTCCCAAATATCTGAATACATTCACCTCCTCCATACTCTCTCCCTCCAATCTGATATCCAATCTTTCGTCACCTATTCTTTTTGTTATCCTCATCACCTTACTCTTTCCTATATTCACTTTCAATTTTCTTCTTTACACACCCTACCAAATTCATCCACCAACCTCTGCAGCTTCTCTTCAGAATCTCCCAAAAGCACAGTGTCATCAGCAAAAAGCAACTGTGATAACTCCCACTTTGTATTTGCTTCTTTATCTTTTAGCCCAACACCTCTTGCCAAGACCCTCGCATTCACTTCTCTTACAACCCCATCTATAAATATATTGAACAACCACGGTGACATCACACATCCTTGTCTAAGGCCCACTTTTACTGGGAAATAGTCCCTTCCCTCCTACACACTCTAACCTGAGCCTCACTATCCTCATAAAAACTCTTCACTGCTTTCAGTAACCTTCCTCCTATTCCATACACCTGCAACATCTGCCACATTGCCCCCTATCTACCCTATCATACGCCTTTTCCAAATCCATAAATGCCACAAAACATCTTTACCCTTATCCAAATACTGTTTACCTATATGTTTCACTGTAAACACTTGGTCTACACACCCCCTACCTTTCCTAAAGCCCCCTTGTTCATCTGCTATCCTGCTTTCTGTTTTACTCTTAATTCTTTCAATAATAACTCTACCATACACTTTACCAGGTACACTCAACAGACTTATTCCCCTATAATTTTTGCACTCTCTTTTGTCCCCTTTGCCTTTATACAAAGGAACAATACACGCTCTCTGCCAATCCCTAGGTACCTTACCCTCTTCCATACATTTATTAAATAATAGCACCAACCACTCCAAAATTATATCCCCACCTGCTTTTAACATTTCTATCTTTATCCCATCAATCCCAGCTGCCTTACCCCCTTTCATTCTACCCACTGCCTCACGAACTTCCCTACACCCACAACTGGCTCTTCCACACTCCTACAAGATGTTATTCCTCCTTGCCCTACACACGAAATCACAGCTTCCTGTCTTCATCAACATTTAACAAATCCTCAAAATATTCTCTCCATCTTCCCGATACCTCTAACTCTCCATTTAATAACTCTCCTCTCCTATTTTTAACTGTCAAATCCATTTGTTCTCTAGGCTTCTCAACTTATTAATCTCATTCCAAAACTTTTTCTTATTTTCAACAAAATTTGCTGATAACATCTCACCCACTCTCTCATCTGCTCTCTTTTTACATTGCTTCACCACTCTTTTAACCTCTCTTTTCTCTCCATATACTCTTCCCTCCTTGCATCACTTCTACTTTGTAAAAACCTCTCATATGCTAACTTTTTCTCCCTTACTACTCTCTTTACATCATCATTCCACCAATCGCTCCTCTTCCCTCCGCACCCACTCGCCTGTAACCACAAACTTCTGCTGAACACTCTAACACTACATTTTTAAATCTACCCCATACATTTTCGACCCCATTGCCTACACTCTCACTAGCCCATCTATCCTCCAATAGTTGTTTATATCTTACCCTAACTGCCTCCTCTTTTAGTTTATAAACCTTCACCTCTCTTTTACTTACTGATTCTATTTTCCTTGTATCCCATCTACCTTTTACTCCCACTGTAGCTATAACTAAAAAGTGATCTGATATATCTGTAGCCCCTCTATAAACATGTACATCCTGAAGTCTACTCAACAGTCTTTTATCTATCAATACATAGTCCAACAAACTACTGTCATTACGCCCTACATCATATCTTGTATACTTATTTATCCTCTTTTTCTTAAAATATGTATTACCTATAACTAAACCCTTTCTATACAAAGTTCAATCAAGGGCTCCATTATCATTTACACCTGGCACCCCAAACTTACCTACTACACCCTCTCTGCATGTTTCTCCCACTTTATGCTTATTGCTCGACTGGTATTAAATAACTAAGAAATGTCATAAATGTAATTATTTAATGTCTTTGAGAAGCCAAGGCAATGTCATTATTCATTATAGAAACCCCTGGTGACTTACAAACTAAAAAAAAGATAAGAAAACGTTAAATTTTTTAGTATCTACATACATATTTCGTAACCTGTCAGAAATCAAACACAGATCTGAATAATTTCTAATTATATTAAACATGAAATTAAAACATTTAACACACTCATGATAATGTTGATTTTGAGCTTTAAAAATCCTCTTAAAAATTTAGGAAAATGTACATTATTGTAATTAGTACTGGAAATTAAAATCTAAAATTTTAGTTCAGAACTTGAACCTCTGTACATTACACAATTTAACTGTATTTTTCTCGAAATTTTATGAAATTAATTGATATTGGTTTATCCTACTAACCAATATTAAAAAATATACAATATACATTAATAGGTAAAATGAAAAATATCCAATTTCAAATTGAGAAACATCAACTTCTCTCCATTTTCAGAATTTTATCCACTCCTGTGAGGAGACTACAGTAGGAAACATCTACTGCAGGTGAACAATTTTTCACTCTCTGTGGAGGAGGTGAACTCTAATGGTTGCTGACCTGGTTCACCAGAGAGGGAAGATCGTATTGCATTTCCATCACTGTAGTGTAATTTGCTTCTTTAAGTAATGACACGTTTGTCAGATATTTATTTATTTCTGCTTTTATGTTTGGGGTAACATTACAGAGCGTTTGTTTTATGCTCCCGAGGTACGTAGATGTCTGTGTCGCGCTGTTGCTGGGAATGTCGACTGCACGACATTGTATGGGAGGAAACGTTTTCGGAACACCAGCCCTTTCTTTAAATCTCTTAAATCTAAAACTTTAAGTGTTGTGACCAGAAATATGATTAAAACAAAATAATGATGCATTTTTTCGATTAAAATATAATGGCTTGTTGGTGATTCTTTTTATTAATTTGTCTTCGCTCCATCAAAGTTCTTAGTTGCGGGCCAAGGATGGTTGGCTACACCCGTGTTGACTTCGTACGTGGTTTGTTTATAATCTCGGTGTTGTGGGCTGTTGTGTGGGATCCAGGACATACTGTAAAGTACAAGAGTTATCTGAACAAAGTCTCTACTAAGGCTATGTCAAGTTAAACATAGAAAGGCATCACACTGACTGAGTCACATGTGGTGGTGTCTACTGTGTTCGTTTATGAGTTATATAGTTTGCCTGCCATGGGTTCGAGTCCCACCCGTTCTCTGATGAGTGTATGTAACCCTCACCATCGTTAGGTAGAGTCTTAATTTTACTATTTGTAAGCACATATATTTTAAAACTCTCAGTGTGCATCGACAGATTTTTCACCGATACCGATACCATGAATTTGCCAATACTCACCGATACGCTTCTGTACTCGACTCTCCTTATATTAAATCGTATATCGTTCAGTTCTGCTTGTTACCTTTGCATTCATTTCTTGTGTTTGGAATCATCTTCACCGTGTCACTCCATCATAGAACTTGTTACAATTTTGTAGTATGCATTTGAACCGTATGTATCGTGCCCGAGCGATGTAATCACTGTCGGGCCTTGTATTTCGTGCTATGCCTCCTAGCTGCCATCTGGCGGGCCAAGTTCAAACATGAGTGGAATCCAAGGGAAGTTGTTTCTTTCTCTGTTCCTTGACACTTTCTCTCGCTAGGCCTCGGCCTAGCTCGGGCTAGCAACCAACACTAAATCTAAATCTAAGGCTCTCCTCCGAAGATTATTATTATTCCACCAGATGCTCCAACCTTTCTGAATATATCTGGTAGCAGTTAAGTGTAATGTCCAGAGAGAGAGAGAGAGACACACACACACACACACACACACACACACACACACAGACATACAGACAGACATACAGACAGACATACAGACAGACAGAGAGATAGACAGAGAGACAGATAGGAAGGAAAATTGATGTCACACAATACTTCATCGTCCCATACAATCAGAATTGGCCTTGCAACACGTTATCTATACTCTAGTCGAGTCTCCTAGCCACAGCACCGATAGGCAGGTAAATGCAGGATTTATCGTCAAACACACTTCATTTCCACGAGACATCTTAGCCTTAACTGTTTTTTCTCAGCCTCTTAAGCTCTCCTTAATCACATGTTCAGCATCGCCTGTAGTTTGTTGTCTGCTGCTGTAGCTCATCACGGCCAGTTACAGCACCACAGAGTTTAATGGTGTTTTTTTCCGGGAGTGTCCTTAGATAGGTTCATCTTGGGCTCCACAAGCCTGGGTGTATGGTGCTAGGTTCTCGACGGTGCTATACAACCTACGCTGGCTATTCCTCCACCACTTGATCAATTCTTATTCTGTCTCCGTGAATTCCTTGTGAATTTTGGGCCAAAGCTGTGTATCTGAGTGCCCGAGACACTCAAACCCAAGTGGATATCCATGCCATGCAAGTGCCTTACCCTACACCTGGCTGAGTCACCTGGAGCTTTTCTTCAGCCTCTTACCACTATTCTCGAGCTATTTTAGCTTGAGGTGTATTGTGGTGTGTTTTCCTGCGTGATACTGCCTCCACATGTTCTGTAAGCGGGGCAGCCAAGCCTTCAGACGCGTGCATCCTACCGCTGCCACCACATATAGCTAGAAATGTTGGAGTATCTGGTAGAGTAATAACTGGAGGCGAGTCTTAAGGTTTATTGGGTATACGGTAGAGGCTTTGTGTTCGGTTGCTAGCACACATCAAGGGAGAGAGTTGGGGGGCAACATCTTGCTGTTCCTGTGTGTCGAGGAAGTGAGGAAGATGCAGCGTCTCGTGGACCCATCTCTAGGTTTGAACTCTACCTACCAGACGGTATGGCGCGAAATACAAGTCTGACAGGGGATACAATTTTTTCTTTTTCTTATCTGCACCTTTTATAGAGCTCTGCATTGCATGCTCCATTTTCTATTTTTGATTCTTGTGCGGATTTACATGTTTTCAAGAGGTTCACCCAATCTTTCTCACCATCCTTTCTGTTATTTTACTCTGAAAGATTGTTACGTGGGCTTGTCTGTAGTTTAGGTTTATTTTCCTATAATTTAATAATTCCCTTGTCTGAAGTAAATTTCTGAGGAACTTGGTGAGCGAAATGGGCAGAGCTTAATTTCCATGGTAACCGCCGTGATATTTTGTCGGATTCTATTGACTCTGAAGCTTGAAGTTCAATCTGAAGTTTAATAACTTATAATAATTTACTGTCCTGGTCCTCTTGATACGGTTCATCAGAATCAGCAATTCTCTTTAGGTTATAGCTACGTTGTGCAGCATGTCTGTGGTAGCTACGTTATGCAGCATATCTGTGGTAGCTACGTTGAACAGCATGTCTCTGGTAGCTACGTTGAGCAGCATGTCTCTGGTAGCTACGTTGAGCAGCATGTCTCTGGTAGCTACGTTGAGCAGCATGTCTCTGGTAGCTACGTTGAGCAGCATGTCTCTGGTAGCTACGTTGAGCAGCATGTCTCTGGTAGCTACGTTGAGCAGCATGTCTCTGGTAGCTACGTTGAGCAGCATGTCTCTGGTAGCTACGTTGAGCAGCATGTCTCTGGTAGCTACGTTGTGCAGCATGTCTCTGGTAGCTACGTTGAGCAGCATGTCTCTGGTAGCTACGTTGTGCAGCATGTCTCTGGTAGCTACGTTGTGCAGCATGTCTCTGGTAGCTACGTTGTGCAGCATGTCTCTGGTAGCTACGTTGTGCAGCATGTCTCTGGTAGCTACGTTGAGCAGCATGTCTCTGGTAGCTACGTTGAGCAGCATGTCTCTGGTAGCTACGTTGAACAGCATGTCTCTGGTAGCTACGTTGAGCAGCATGTCTCTGGTAGCTACGTTGAGCAGCATGTCTCTGGTAGCTACGTTGAGCAGCATGTCTCTGGTAGCTACGTTGTGCATCATGTCTCTGGTAGCTACGTTAAGCAGTATGTCTCTGGTAGCTACGTTGAGCAGCATGTCTCTGGTAGCTACGTTGAGCAGCATGTCTCAGGTAGCTACGTTGAGCATCATGTCTCTGGTAGCTACGTTGAGCAGCATGTCTCTGGTAGCTACGTTGTGCATCATGTCTCTGGTAGCTACGTTGAGCAGCATGTCTCTGGTAGCTACGTTGAGCAGCATGTCTCTGGTAGCTACGTTGAGCAGCATGTCTCAGGTAGCTACGTTGAGCATCATGTCTCTGGTAGCTACGTTGAGCAGCATGTCTCAGGTAGCTACGTTGTGCATCATGTCTCTGGTAGCTACGTTGAGCATCATGTCTCTGGTATAAGATGAGCTCAGTATTCTTGGCAGGTTCTCGTTCCTGAGTTGTATTTCATTACATTACAGTGGCCGTCCCTGTGCTGTACTCTCATGAACTCTTCTACTCTAATTCACATGCACTTTCCACCATGTACCAAAACGCAATTGTACACTAATAACTCACTTCTAGGGAAATTCTTCAGTCTGGTTCCTCTATGTTCGACTCACTTGAGGGAGAATATTTAGTACAGCCTTAGCTGTTCTTCGGTATCTTTTATTCTCGATGGATTCTTAATGTACCAGCTTAGGAAATTTTTTTCAATACTCGGTGAGCTTTACTTATCCACGTCTCTGGGTTTTCATGTAGTTTCAGTTTCCCTCATCTTTTTATGCATGGTTAAAATCACACAAAATCAACAGCTTGTTACGTGCCCCTGCTTGTTGCCTCGGCAATTCTCTCCGCGATATTTATCGTCGCTTCAGGGGTTCTATCGCATTCCAGCCGGAGTCTTCTATTGTCTGGTGTTGAAATGTATTTGACAGCCAGAAAGACCCTTGGCATTGTGTGGTTACTATTCCGTGTGAATGTCTTGGAAATTTCTGGCTCGTCCTTGGTCTCTTTTTTTTTTTTTGTCTGTCTTTCAAATAGTTTCTCTCTATATATCTGTCTTTCGTTTAATCTTTCTGTCCGTGTCTCCTTGTCATTCATTCTGCATATTTATGCAAGTGACTGTGAATATGTTTGCGTTTGAGCCTGTGTATATTTTTATGTTTTGTGTTTGAATATTTTTTTTGTGTATATATGTATGTGTGTACTCACTTATTTGTGGTTGCAGGGGTCGAGACTCAGCTCCTTGCCCCGCCTCTTCACTGATCGCTACTAGGTGTGTGTATGAAATAATTTCCCAAAAATCATTTTGAACCTAACGAAAAAAATATACTTCACTGTGTGTGTGTTTATTATTAAATTATTGTAAACTTATCTAAAATATATTCAGTTGGATTAGGCTAAATTAAATTGCTAAATTAAATGTATAAGATTTTTTTTTAGAAAGGACTTAATTTAAAATGAGTTCTTGCTAATTGACCAATTCTACCTATTCAACACGACACACACACACACACACACACACACACACACACACACACACACACACACACACACACACACACACACACACACACAAGGACCAGGTGATAAGGCTGAGGAGAGAAGATGGGGAACTCACAAGTAATGATCAAGAGGTATGTGAGGAGCTCAACTTGAGGTTTAAGGAAGTATTCACAATGGAGGAAGGAAGGCAGCTGGGTAGACAGGACATGGTTCGTCACCAACAAGGGATGTACCAAGTGCTAGAGGGCATACACACAACTGAGGAGGAAGTGAAGCAGTTACTCAGTGACCTCGATACCTCAAAGGCGATGGGTCCGGACAATATCTCCCCGTGGATTCTTCGGGAAGGAGCTGAGGTACTGAGTGTGCCACTTACCACAATATTCAACACATCCCTTGAAACTGGGCAGCTACCTGAGGTATGGAAGAAGGCCAACGTAGTCTCCATTTTTAAAAAAGGAGACAGAAAAGAGGCACTAAACTATAGACCGGTGTCACTTACATGTATAGTGTGCAAAGTCCTGGAGAAAATCATCAGGAAAAGAATGGTGGAACACCTTGAGCGGAACAGGATAATAAACAGGATAATAATAGACACCAGAGGTAAGGCAGGAGAGAGAAGGGTGGGTTGATTGCATTTTCCTGGACTGCAGGAAGGCCTTCGACACAGTTCCTCACATGAGATTAGTAAAGAAGTTGGAAGAACAAGCAGGTATAACAGGAAGGGCACTGGAATGGATCAGGGAATACCTCAAAGGGAGGCAACAACGGGTCATGGTGCGTGGTGAGGTATCACAGTGGGCGCCTGTGACGAGCGGTGTTCCGCAGGGGTCAGTCCTAGGACCAGTGTTATTCCTGGTATATGTAAATGACATGACGGACGGGATAGAATCAGAAGTGTCTCTATTCGCGGATGATGTGAAAATAATGAGGAGAATCACATCGGAAGAGGACCAGGCAGGGCTGCAAACAGACCTGGACAAGCTCGACATCTGGTCTAGCAGTTGGCTTCTCGAATTCAATCCCTCCAAATGCAAAGTCATGAGGATCGGAGAAGGGCAAAGAAGACCGCTGACAGAGTACAAGCTAGGCGGACAAAGGCTACAAACCTCGGCAAAGGAGAAAGACCTTGGAGTGAGTATAACGCCTAGCACGTCTCCGGAGGCACACATCAACCAGATAACTGCGGCAGCATATGGGCGTCTGGCAAACCTTAGATTAGCGTTCCGTTACCTTAACAAGGAATCGTTCAAGACACTGTATACCGTGTACGTCAGGCCCATACTAGAATATGCAGCACCAGTCTGGAACCCACACCTGGTCAAGCACGTAAGGAAACTAGAGAAAGTGCAAAGGTTTGCGACAAGGTTAGTTCCACAACTCAGGGATCTGTCTTATGAAGAAAGGTTGAGGGAAATAGGACTAACAACACTGGAGGAAAGAAGGGTCAGAGGAGACATGATAACGACATACAAAATACTGCGGGGAATTGACAAGGTAGATAGTGACAGGTTGTTTCAGAGAGGGAACACAGAAACAAGGGGACACAACTGGAAGCTGAAGACTCAGATGAGTCAAAGGGATGTCAGGAAACATTTCTTCAGCCACAGAGTAGTCAGGAAGTGGAATGGACTAGAGAAAGATATAGTGGAGGCAGGAACCATACATAGTTTTAAGACAAGGTATGATAAAGCTCATGGAGCAGGGAGAGCAGAGACCCAGTAGCAGACAGCGAAGAGGCGGGGCCAAAAGCTGAGTCTCGACCCCTGCAACCACAATTAGGTGAGTACAATTAGGTGAGTACACACACACACACACAAACACACACATAAAGGAGACATCCCCAGACATAATAGCACTCACAGAAACGAAACTCACCAGGATGATAACACATGCAATCTTTCCACCCGGATATCAAATCCTCAGGAAAGATAGAGGGAGCAGAGGGGAGGAGGAGTTGCACTACTCATTAAGAACCGGTGGGGATTTGAGGAAGTGGAAGGAATGGATGGAATGGGCGAAAGGGACTACATAGTAGGAACAATTCAGTCTGAGAGTCATAAGGTGGTAATTGCTGTAATGTACAACCCGCCACAGAACTGCAGAAGGCCAAGAGATGAATACGACGAGAGCAACAAAGCAATGGTAGACACACTAGCTGAGGTGGCCAGAAGAGCCCACATGGGGAGAGCAAAGTTACTAGTTATGGGTGATTTCAATCACAAGGAGATTGACTGGGAAAACCTGGAGCCCCATGGAGGTCCTGAATCATGGAGAGCCAAGATGATGGATGTGGTACTGGAAAACCTCATGCATCAACATGTTAGAGACACTACCAGAGAGAGAGGTGGGGATGATCCAGCAAGACTGGACCTAGTATTCACCTTGAGTAGTTCGGACATTGAGGATATCACGTATGAAAGGCCCCTTGGAGCTAGTGATCATTTGGTTCTGCGTTTTGATTATATAGTTGAGCTACAAGTGGAGAGGGGAGCAGGAATAGGAAGGGAGAAACGAAACTACAAAAGGGGGACTACACAGGCATGAGGAACTTCCTACAAGACGTTCAGTGGGAGAGAGAATAGGCAGGAAAACCAGTAAAAGAAATGATGGAATATGTGACAACCAAATGCAAAGAGGCAGAGGAGAGGTTTGTCCCTAAGGGAAACAGAAGTAACGGGAAGACCAGAACGAGTCCTTGGTTCACCCAAAGGTGTAGGGAGGCAAAAACTAAGTGCACTAGAGAATGGAAAAAGTACAGAAGACAAAGGACCCAGGAAAATAAAGAGATTAGCCGAAGATCCAGAAACGAATATGCACAGGTAAGAAGGGAGGCTCAGCGACAATACGAAAATGATATAGCATCAAAAGTCAAGTCTGACACAAAGCTGTTGTACAGCCACATCAGGAGGAAAACAACAGTCAACGACCAGGTAATCAGGCTGAGGAAGGAAGGTGGGGAGTTCACAAAAAACGACCAAGAGGTATGTGAGGAGCTTAACATGAGATTTAAAGAAGTATTTACAGAGGAGACAGAAAGGACTCCAGGAATTCAGAATAGGGAGGTATACCAACAAGTGCTGGATGAAATACACAAAACCAAGGAGGAGGTGAAGAAGCTGTTATGTGAACTCGATACCTCAAAAGCGGTGGGACCTGACAACATTTCTCCGTGGGTCCTTAGAGAGGGAGCAGAGATGTTAAGTGTGCCACTAACAAAAATCTTCAACACTTCCATTAAAACTGGGCAACTACCTGGTGTGGAAGTTGGCAAATGTAGTCCCAATTTTTAAGAAAGGAGACAGACACGAGGCATTAAACTACAGACCTGTGTCACTGACGTGTATAGTATGCAAAGTCATGGAGAAGATCATCAGGAGGAGAGTGGTGGAGCACCTAGAAAGACACAAGCTTATAAACGACAACCAGCACGGTTTCAGGGAAGGAAAATCCTGTGTCACAAACCTACTGGAGTTTTATGACAAGGTAACAGAAGTAAGACACGAAAGAGAGGGGTGGATAGACTGCATTTTCTTGGACTGCAAGAAGGCGTTCGACACAGTTCCTCACAAGAGGTTAATGCAAAAGCTAGAGGATCAGGCACACGTAACAGGAAAGGCACTGCAATGGATCAGAGAATATCTGACAGGGAGGCAACAATGAGTCATGGTACGTGACGAGTGGGGTTCCACAAGGGTCAGTCCTAGGACCTGTACTGTTTTTGGTATATGTGAATGACATAACGGAAGGGATAGACTCAGAAGTGTCCCTGTTTGCAGATGATGTGAAGTTAATGAGAAGAATTAAATCAGTTGAGGATCAGGTAGACTACAAAGAGACCTAGACAGGCTACAAGCCTGGTCCAGTAAATGGCTCCTTGAATTTAACCCTGCCAAATGTAAAGTCATGAAGTTCGGGGAAGGGCAAAGAAGACCGCAGACAGAGTATAATCTAGGTGGCCAAAGACTGCAAACCTCACTCAAGGAAAAAGATCTTGGGGTGAGTATAATACCGAGCACATCTCCTGAGGCACACATCAATCAGATAACTGCTGCAGCATACGGGCGGCTGGCAAACATAAGAATAGCGTTCCAATACCTCACTAAGGAATCGTTCAAGACTCTGTACACCATATACGTCAGGCCCATACTGGAGTATGCAGCACCAGTTTGGAACCCACACCTGGTCAAGCACGTCAGGAAATTAGAGAAAGTGCAGAGGTTTGCAAGAAGACTAGTCCCAGATATAAGGGGATTGTCCTACGAAGAAAGGTTAAGGGAAATCGGCCTGACGACAGTAGAGGACAGGAGGTTTAGGGGAGACATGATAACGACATATAAAATACTGCGAGGAATAGATAAGGTGGACAGAGACAAGATGTTCCAGAGAGGGGACACAGAAACAAGGGGTCACAATTGGAAGTTGAAGACTCCTATGAGTCAAAGGGATGTTAGGAAGTATTTCTTCAGTCATAGAGTTGTAAGGAAGTGGAATAGCCTAGAAAGTGATGTAGTGGAGGCAGGAACCATACATAGTTTTAAGACGAGGTTTGATAAAGCTCATGGAGCAGGGAGAGAGAGGACCTAGTAGCAGTCAGTGAAGAGGCGGGGCCAGGAGCTATGACTCGACCCCTGCAATCACAAATAGGTGAGTACACACAATGACGCTGCGTGTGCCACTAACCACAATCTTCAACACATCCCTAGAAACTGGGCAACTACCTGAGGTATGGAAGACGGTAAATGTAGTTCCTTTTTTTTTAGAAAGCAGACAGAAACGAGGCACTAAATTATGGACCAGTGTCACTGACGTGTATAGTATGCAAATTCATGGAGAAAATTATCAGGAGGAGAGTGGTAGAGCACCTGGAACGAAACAAGATTATAAATGACAACCAGCACGGATTCATGGAAGGCAAATCCTGTGTCAAAAACCTTCCGGAGTTTTATGGCAAGGTAACAGAAGTAAGATACGAGAGAGAGAGAGGTGGGTTGACTGCATTTTTTTGGACTGCAAGAAGGCCTTCGACACAGTTCCTCACAAGAGATTAGTGCAGAAGCTAGAGGATCAGGCACATATAACAGGAAGGGCACTGCAGTGGATCAGAGAATACCTGACAGGGATTCAACAAGAGTCATGGTACGAGATGAAGTATCACAATGGGCGCCTGTGACGAGCGGGGTTCCACAGGGGTCAGTCCTAGGACCAGTGCTGTTTTTGGTATATGTGAATAAATGACGGAATGGATCGACTCAGAAGTGTCCCTGCAGACGATGTGAAGTTAATTAGAAGAATTAAATCAGATGAGGACCAAGCAGGACTACAAAGAGACCTGGACAGGCTGGACACGTGGTCCAGCAACTGGCTACTTGAATTTAACCCCGCCAAATGCAAAGTCATGAAGATCGGGGAAGGGCAAAGAAGACAGCAGACAGAGTATAGGCTACGTGGTCAAAGTCTGCAAACCTTACTCGAGGAGAAAAATCTTGGGGTGAGTATAATACCGAGCACATCTCCGGAAGCACACATCAACCAGATAACTGCTGCAGCATATGGACGCCTGGCAAACCTGAGAATAGCGTTCCGATACCTCAGTAAGGAATCGTTCAAGACACTGTACACCGTGTACGTCAGGCCCATACTGGAGTATGCAGCACCAGCTTGGAACCCACACCTGGTCAAGCACGTCAAGAAATTAGAGAAAGTGCAAAGGTTTGGAACAAGGCTAGTTCCAGAGCTAAGGGGAATATCCTACGAAGAAAGGTTAAGGAAAATAGGCCTGACGGTACTGAAGGACAGAAGGGTTAGGGGAGATATGATAACGACATACAAAATACTGCGAGGAATAGTTAAGGTGGACAGAGACAGGATGTTCCAGAGATGGGACACAGAAACAAGGGGTTACAATTGGATGTTGAAGACTCAGATGAGTCAAAGGGATGTTAGGAAGTATTTCTTCAGTCAGAGTTGTCAGGAAGTGGAATAGATTTAAAGTGAGGTAGTTGAGGCAGGAACCATACATAGCTTTAAGACGAGGTATGATAAAGCTCATGGAGCAGGGAGAGAGAGGACCTAGTAGCGATCAGTGAAGAGGCGGGGCCAGGAGCTGAGTCTCGACCCCTGCAAATACAAATAGGTGAGTATAAATAGGTGAGTACACACACACACGCACACACACACATACACACATACACACACACACACACACACACACACACACAGACTGCAAACCTCACTCAAAGAAAAAGATCTTGGGGTGAGTATAATACCGAGCACATCTCCTGAGGCACACATCAATCAGATAACTGCTGCAGCATACGGGCGGCTGGCAAACCTAAGAATAGCGTTCCAATACCTCACCAAGGAATCATTCAAGACTCTGTATACCATATACGTCAGGCCCATACTGGAGTATGCAGCACCAGTTTGGAACCCACACCTGGTCAAGCACGTCAAGAAATTAGAGAAAGTGCAAAGGTTTGCAACAAGACTAGTCCCAGAGCTAAGGGGATTGTCCTACGAAGAAAGGTTAAGGGAAATCGGCCTGACGACACTAGAGGACAGGAGGGTTAGGGGAGACATGATAACGACATATAAAATACTGCGAGGAATAGATAAGGTGGACAGAGACAAGATGTTCCAGAGAGGGGACACAGAAACAAGGGGTCACAATTGGAAGTTGAAGACTCCTATGAGTCAAAGGGATGTTAGGAAGTATTTCTTCAGTCATAGAGTTGTCAGGAAGTGGAATAGCTTGGAAAGCGACATAGTGGAGGCAGGAACCATACATAGTTTTAAGACTAGGTTTGATAAAGCTCATGGAGCAGGGAGAGAGAGGACCTAGTAGCAATCAGTGAAGAGGCGGGGCCAGGAGCTATGACTCGACCCCTGCAACCACAAATAGGTGAGTACATACATGTATGTATGTATATATATGGCACGCGGCCCACTGCCGGGGAGCTGGACGAAGTATTAGAGATGTAGCTCAGAGTTGTTATCTATGTTGTTTTACTCAATATTGTATTTTTGTCAATGTATTTTGTCTTTAAATAAATCATATATAAAATATAGGGGGTGGTAGTAGAAAATTTTCAAACAGCTTCAGGGAGAACTTTGAGTTTTCCCTGAAGTAAGTTTATTCTTTTCTCTGAGGATGAGCGTCCCCAAGACAGTTCCAGAGGTGGTACCTCCCTATATTTTTATATAAATATATATATAAATTTATATAATAAACACACACTATGGGAAACGGAAAGCGAGAAATAAAACATAAATTTTATTTTTTTCTATGTATTTTTTTCGATTCATTTGAACTGTCCAATTGTTGTCCCGTATTGTCCAATTTCACTTCCAATTATACTTTCATTCTGCAATACTTTAACTGGGAAACAATTGGTCATGCAAAAACCAGTGTTCATGACGCAAACTATTTTTTGATTGTCTGGCTGTTGTGTCATGCAGGAAAGTTTTGTGAGGAGAGTGAAAAGGAATTGAAGTTGTTTGAGAGCTTATTATATGTCCTTCAATGATCACGTTCAATTTGGAAGTACATGTTATAGCAGAAAGTGTTTGTAATATTTATATTAATATTGCTTATGTATATAGTGTACCTGTGACCTGTTTCAAGAGTTTTTCTACCCTCGTAGGTAGGCGTGGTTTCAGGGGATTCTGTTGACTGTCTTTTCAACTAGGCTGTTCTATTTATGACCATGTTTTTGATTTCCTTTTCGAATTCTGAGGGATTTGTGTAATGTCTGATATATAATTTGGTAGGTGGTCATAGTTAATTAATGAAAAATTATCTCAATTCTCTAGTCTTATAGTGCAATACTGAACACTGATTAACATTGGTCTTTCAACATTAATCTCATTCTTTTTCTGTCTTTGGTGTTCGCACCTACTGGGACAAATGGGCTTATGCTACGTTTTTATTTTATTTATTTTTTTGTATGTGTAGAAATGTTTAAGATTTTTTGCTATTTCCTTTACGGCTTTTTTCCCTTTTTTTCTTGCGTGTCCAAACACTGTACTTCCTACCTCCAGAACTTAAGTCCCCCTAACCATTTTCCCCAGAATCCCTTCATAAATATTGCCATGCTGACACTCCACCATAAAAAACACTTCTCACGCAACCTTGCTGGATACTCTAGCCTCTAGCACTCTAAACCTCCTTCACGCCCTGCCTCGAGAGAACCCCTTCCCTACCTCTCACCCCCATCTTATACTCCCATGGTAATTCTCTCCTGCGCCATATATAAATATTCCAGACATCTCCAACCCCTCCACAACCCTCTATACCACTGGTAAGCTCACACCGTTTTCTAATTTCTACTCGCATAAAAATCTGCATTTACTATTCGATACCATAATTTTTATAGGGGTAAGCCAGCGGAAGGTCTTGGTCAGATAACCAAAAGATCCAACGGCGTCAGGAAACACTTGTCCTGTTTCCTGACGAACCTTACCTACCCTAACTATTCGATATAGTATACGTGTTTATATAAAGTTATTATATACGAATAAACTGTCATCTATAAAAAAAATAGTTCATGGAATTGGAATTTCTCTCGAACTGTCTCGGGTTTCAGATTCCTGATACTGCTGGTTTGTAAGTATGTTTACAGATTCAACACGGAGGTAAACAACGACTCTACGTTAAAGGAGGCCATAGGACAATTAGGTATTGCATTATTATATAACTTGCACCATTTTAAAGTATTATTGAATAATAGATTTATAGATGATGCTTTCTAAGCTTTTTTTTTACTCAGATGAATTTTGCAGGCTAATTAAGCTAATTTCAGAGCCCAGCTATATCTAAGGTATACTACCCCTCCCTGGGATGCGACTCAAAACAATTGACTAACACCCAGTTATCTACTTATTGCTAGGTGAATAGGGGACGCAGGTATAAGGAAACACGCCCAACGTTACCACCCGTGCAGGAGATCGAACCACGGACACTTAGTATATGGTCTGATCGCGCTGCCAACAGTTATTTTTTATTACTGAAACGATCGACATCCAAATGTGAAATATATCTATGAAATAGAATAAAATTGTAAGTTACCTTTTAGTGTAAGGTTTTATTGAAAGGCCTGAGTGCTTTCACTACACCAATATACAGAAAGCCTACATTTGCTGGCTTAATAGATAAATTCGCTTCAATTATACTAATACAATTTAAACGTGATTTAATAACTAGTAACCGGAGCTTAACCGGTTGTGTTCGAGTTATACCAGTTGGCATCACGCGCTACGCAATTTTTAAGATTTATTTTAGAGCAAAATGAGTTAAATGTTTTCATGATTCACTAAATCGTAATAACACGATTGTAAACAAATCACAGAACAGGTCCAAGCTAACCTCCCTGAACATTGAGACACTTGTGCAACATATGGGAATCTTTATTAATAAAGGCTTTTTTGTGTTAGTTACTGGTTGTAAAAGGCCCTTGCCGATAGTGTGTACTCACCTAATTGGGTTTGCAGGAGTCTAGTCACACTCCCTCTATGTGTGTGTGTGTGTGTGTGTGTGTGTGTGTGTGTGTGTGTGTGTGTGCGCGCGCGCATGAGTAATTTTCACAATCGTGAGATACAGTGTTAATGTTGATATTTTTAAGCACCAATATAACATTTATGTGTTTTAAAAAGTATCGGCTGGTGTCTGCTGTTCTTTAACTGATTCTGGTATAATAGAAGTAGCCGATACCCGCCGATACCGATACTTCAGCACATCCCTAATAATTTATTATTTCTTTTTGTTCAGGTGTGTAGATTACCTGTGGAGTGACCACTGACCACACAGTAAGTAGTTCACTGTAATTTGCAGAATTACTTCGGAGTTCATTGACTCTGGTTGGTGTTTACCATTAAAACTGAGGTTTGGATGCAGTGGTTTGCCTCGTTAAAAGGCAGTGTGTTGCTTCAAATTTGCCAATTACGGACAGAAATTTGTGTGAAATTATCCTGAGAACAATATCAAACAATAACAAACTGCTAGATCTTAATTAATAATTAATTACTGGTATCACATAAAATTTATCGAGTCTAGACCTTCAGACAACACCACAACATGAATTAGAAAAATATCAGGAACGTTCTGAAGTTTTCTCGTGATGGTGTGTTGTCTTTTGGTTGATGTGGAAGACTAGTCGCCTACTGAATATTGCCAGCAGACACTTGGTCATTTCTTCAGTTCCAATTCCTGATGAGCCGGGCTATGGTACCTACTGTTGACGGCAAATTGCTTGCAACAACAGCCCGTTTGGTCAGGCCACATACCTTAAGGCCTGAGGAATAACAATTGGATATCTTTACTGAGATACGTTTCGCCTGACAGCTGGCGAATTGTCTTTGTATTCCATTGGTTTGATTCTTACTGTATATTTGAATGTATATCAGAATGCTTTTCTTTAGCTTTAGAAATTCCAAAGTCACACCACGTAAAGTCAGCATTTTTATACCAAAAAAAGAAATAATAAATTTCACTAATTCGAGGCAATACTAGTGGTGCCACCTGTCTGTCAAATTATTGTCCTGTATAGAAGGTAATTTAATAGCAATACAGAACACAGGTGATAGTGTTGCCTGCATAACACAGGTGATAGTGTTGCCTGCAGAACACAGGTGATAGTGTTGCATGAATTTTAATGATATTGCGACATAGTACTCGACGACTGGAATTATATGCATGTGTTAGGTGTAAAAACATGTGTTTGAATGTGTCATTGGGCGGAAGGGAGGGCGAGGAAGATGAGGGAGTCGATTTTGCCAGTGTCCATCACTGACTTCAGTTGATATTCCCAGAAAGAACAAAAAAAAAAAACTTAAATATGGTTCATTGGTCAGTCAAATGAAGGCAAAAATCTTCCCAGTCATGGATATACACTGTGACATCTTTTATTTCTCATAAAGAAAAAAACACATCGAAGGCACCCAGATTTGTTCATTATATTAAGTTTGGAAAAAAAGGCCAGAAAATCCTATTGTAGTTGAATACTTTGTCTTTCTAAAGATTAAAAAACAGGTATGAATGTTTTATGGCCTACAAAAAACATAATTTTTTTGACGTTGGCCATGGAATTAATTACCAATATGGACAAGAAAATGGTGAACAACTGCACAAATCCACATATTACTGTGTAAAACATTCTCTCCTCAAGCTTGTGTATTAAAACGTTTTGGGATGGCAGTAGACAGCTCCGCCAGTGCTGGGCTTGCCACCCTCTTCATGGAAATTCACCACCCTCATCCCTAACACTTTCATGCTAAGATATGTTGATTTTTTGGTTTTTTATTCCAGATGTTCTAATATCCAAGCGCTGTCGAGCCATCTGTAAAGCTTACACTGGAACTCGAAAAAAAAAAAAATCTTGGCGTCTTCCTGTGCAGGTCTCCCAACATCGACCATCGTGTCTTCAAAGTGAATTGAAACTTTACCGATGAAGATAATCTAAACATCTACTCACACCATGACACCCACACTAAGAGATGTGTCCTTAATGGCCTTTTCCTGAGAACTGTTCGTATTTCTAGCCATTGTTTCCTTGAAGAGATACGCAGCTACATAACACAAGCCTTCACAAGTCTTCATTTTCTGTTTTTCTTCATCCGGGATTGCAGACTCAAGGCACAAAATATCCCCAACAAATCCCCCATAGCACATTCCTCTAAACAGTTCAGAATGCTCCCGTGTGGTGATGTTGCTAGGAATATCCGCTAGTTGCCTTTTGGAAACATCAGCATTTCCACCATGAATACTTCCTCCATTAAAGAACTCACTAGGAAGAGAAGTCTCACAATTCTAACTTCCACAAAAAGGCGTTCTTCACCATTCCCTGTGGACACTGTCCTATGAAATATGTTGGGAAAACAAGGAGATATCATTTGGTAAGCCTAAGTAAACATCGAAGTGCCTGCGGCAGAGACGACTGAAAGAACGCCTGTGTCCTCCTCGGTTCATTTGATGATTTGGAATGAGGCACAGCTCATCCTCACTGAACATAAAATATCAACAACTCTGGCACACATGATACTCAACCAGAAAAGGCCCAGCCTCCCTCACATCAAAGGAATCACGTGAACTCATTGTATACCTGACCTCATCTCAAATAAGTCTCAATTGCATTTTACAGGTCACTATTCGAGACCCACACCTCACGTCCAGCCTATATACTTATTTTCGACGTTTGTGTTAGAAGTGACCAAGGTCCCAGAACCGAAACGTCTTCTAATATGCAATAGTATTTGTTTACTGGTCTGGGTTTTTACACACACTGATCATAATTATAAATATTATTCTGACCACCGAATGTGTTAAACCCCCGAATATCATTTAACACTAAAGGAAAGGAAATTAAACATTTTCGATTCAAGCTCTTAATTCCTTGCATTAAGAGCACTACGCCAGGATTAAGCATAATTTTTATACAATCAATCGTCACTAATTAAATGGGTAAAAACGAAAGCCCTGAGTATTTCAGTATATAGCCTAGTAGATACTACTGTAAAGGCTCTGCTGCATACCTCAATGAAAGTCCAAGTAGTTAACAGGTCAACTAGTTAACGCTTCAGTTAATCCTGAATTAAATGCACTGGTAAATGTCATGATAAATAAGTCAATAAATTTCCCCGTTAGTGCCCAACTAAGTCCGTTAATTTACACCTCTTAAAATGCGACATTAATTCCCAGGTAAATTGGACAGAAACTGCCCAAGTAAATGAACAGTTAATGCCCAAGAGTTAAACACCAGAGTAAATGAACCAGTGAATCCCGAAGTAAATGTACAGAAAATGTACAGAAAATTCCGCAGTAAACGCACCTGGAAATTCACCAATAAATGCCCAATTAACTTTCTTTCACCGCCTCCAATAATTGCTTTAAAAATTTATCATATCCACCACAGGTAAATGCCTGAATAAATTTCCTTATCTCCATTGCCAGTAAATGTCCCGGAACATGTTCCACTAACTGTCCCCATCACCAGAACTAGTGCATCCCCCAGTAAATGCCCTGGCGACTCTTACTATCATAACTTCTAGTAAATGTCCAAGCAAATGTCCCAGTAGCTCTCACCTCCAACAATAAATGGCCCAGTAACTCTCTCTTTCACCACCACTAATAAATGGCCCAGTAACTCTCCCTCTCTTCAGCACCAGTAAATACCCTAGTGGCTTTGTCTATCACCGGCACAAGAAGGCTTGGAGCCACATAACTATGTCTAAGTAGCCTCTTTCAGGTCCCACCAGAGACTCCGAAACCTGCATCAGCTATGCCACTTTTCCCCGCAAGTTGAGCTCTCACGAGAAGAAAACACAGCAATTCATTTTTTTTCCCCGGCGCGGAGCTGTGGCAACATTGTTGAAATTTTGTTTAGTGGTGTTGGTAACAGTGATTTATTATATTATTCATGCTTTGTGTTTGTATAAAAAATTCCGATGATTTTGAGTATGTGTAGCCGTTAAAGAGAGAGAGAGAGAGAGAGAGAGAGAGAGAGAGAGAGAGAGAGAGAGAGAGAGAGAGAGAGAGAGAGAGAGAGAGAGAGAGAGAGAGAGGAGAGAGAGAGGAAGAGGAAGGGAGGGAAAGATAGAGAGAGAGAGGAAGGGAGGGATGAGGGAGGGGAAGAATGAATGCTTGCTTGCTTGTGCATTTGTTTGTGTATACATATAAATGATAATATACAATGGAAAGTGAAAGAAACCAACAAATTACGCAAACATAACAAGAAAGCAATTGGTTGAAATTTAGCTCTTGAGAAAGCAATAAGAGAAAATGTGAATCGACCCTTGCAATTACAAGTAGGCGAGTACACCCTTGAAAGATGAGCGTGTATTCACGTGACGCAGATATGAGATTACCATCTTGACAAAGACTAATAAGTTAAAATGCCGTGACTGGAGCATCTCACAATAATGATGTTTTAAAGAATTTCCTCTTTTCTCTTTCTAAGCTGTCTACTCATTTACTCACACAGCTGTGACTTAATAATGGTCATGGTTGAACCGAAATGTCTTCTAAAGTCTTCTGGTAAATGTCCGTTTTTGTTGCTGTTGTTTTTATTAACACATCGGCCGTTTCCCACCAAGGCAGGGTGGCCTGAAAAAGAAAAACTTTCATCATCATTCAATCCATCACTGTCTTGCCAGAGGTGCTCTTACATTATAGTTATAAAACTGCAACATTAACATCCCTCCTTCAGAGTGCAGACACTGTACTTCTCATCTCCAGGACTCAATGACCTTGATGAGGGAATTACTAGTGATATGAGCAAATTCGCCGACGACACGAAGATAGGTAGGATAATTGATTCAAACATAGATGTCATAGAACTTCAGGAAGATTTAGACAAACTTAATTCGTGGTCAGAAAAGTGGCAGATGCAGTTCAATGTAGATAAATGCAAGGTTCTGAAGCTCGGGAGTGTCCATAACCCAAGCACTTATAAGTTAAATAACGTAGAACTTAGCCATACAGATTGCGAGAAGGACTTGGGGGTGATGGTAAGCAGCAACCTTAAACCAAGACAGCAATGCCTAAGCGTACGTAATAAGGCAAATAGATTACTGGGATTTATATCAAGAAGTGTTAGCAACAGAAGTCCAGAGGTTATATTACAGCTTTATACATCATTAGTAAGGCCTCACCTAGATTACGCAGCTCAGTTCTGGTCTCCATATTACAGAATGGACATAAATTCGTTAGAAAACATTCAGCGTAGAATGACTAAATTAATACATAGCATTAGAAATCTTCCTTACGAAGAAAGATTAAGGACCCTTAAATTACATTCACTTGTAAGACGTAGAATGAGGAGAGACATGATCGAGGTATACAAGTGGAAAATGGGTATTAACAAAGGGGATATAAATAAGGTCTTGAGGGTATCTCTCCAAGAGAGAACCCGCAATAATGGATTCAAGTTAGATAAGTTTAGATTTAGAAAGGATATAGGAAAGTATTGGTTTGGAAATAGGGTAGTTGATGAGTGGAACAGTCTGCCTAGTAGGGTTATTGAAGCAAGGACCCTGGGTAGTTTTAAATTTAGGTTGGATAAATTCATGAGTGAAAGGGGTTGGATTTGAGTGGGAATTGCACATGAGTAAATAAAATTATCAAAGCTTATTTCTTGGGTAGCATTGAAAATTAGGTTGAACAAATATTCTGTTAGTGGGATGGAATGTGAAGGACGTGCCTAGTATGGGCCAACAGGCCTGCTGCAGTGTTCCTCCTTTCTTATGTTCTTATGTTCCCCAACCACACGGGGCTCGTAGGAAGCTAGACCTCTCTGGTCTGCCATCTTCTCCGCCCCAGGAAGACTGACGGGAAGGGCAGTCTTGCCAAGTATGCGGAGTATTACCAAGTAGCACCAAACAGTAACACAAAAATAAGTAATTTTTGAAGTTAGGAATACTTGGTGAACGGTGCCAAGCAAAAACAAACCCATATAGTGCCATGCAATTCCTGGGAAACATGTGTTAGCCTGTTCAAAATTATCCTAATTGCCCAAGTTATGCTATAAAAGGACACAAGACAGAGCAGTATCGCAGATAAACAGGATTTTAGGAAGGGTAGAAAATGCGTAGATCAAGTTTTTTATACTGAAGCGTATAAGCGAACAATATTTAGATAAAGATAAGGAAGTTTTCGTTGCATTTGGATTTAGAATAGTGGCAGTTGTTGCAAGCGACTGAAATAGGAGGCAGGTTAATTAAAACAGTTAATAGGGTTCATGAGGACAGTGTGTTTCATGTTAGGGTATGTCGGAGAGAAGAAAATTTCTTTTAAGTAAGACTTACGGAAGCGTGATGTCACCATGATTGTTTTACATATAGATGGGATTGTAAAACAAAAATGCTAGGGTGTTAGAGAAGGAGGTGTGGGATTAAAAGATAAAGAATCTAATAGAAAGTGAGAGTTGTCACGGTTGCTTTTCACCGATGACATCCCTGTCGGGTCACCATCTGGAGAAGACCCGGGCCGGATGAACCGGCGAACCTACTACAATATACCGATGGAATGGTGCTTTTGAGACATTCTGAATATAAGTTGCAAAGATTAGTGAACGAATTGTGGAGTATATGTAAAAGAAAGAAATTATAAGTGAACATAAGAAAGAGCAAGGTGAATAGTGTAAGAAAAAAATTAGGTGATGAAAGACTGGATACCAGATTAGAAGGAAGGAGTATGTGAATGTGTTGTGACATTTGGGAGTGCACTTGTTGGCAGACAGGTCTATGGAAAATGAGGTGAACCATAGAACTGACAAAGAAAAAAAGGTGGGTGGTGCATTGAGGCATCTGTAGAGGCAAAGAATGATATCCATGGAGACAAAAAGAAAGGAACGTTTTAGAGTATAGTGATACCAACACACTCATGGTTGTGAAGTATGGGTTTTGAAAGTAGCAACAGGCAGTGGAGATGTCATGTCTGAGAGAAATGTGTGTGAGGATAAGGACCATTTAAGCAGGATGATACAGGAAATAGTCAATTTAGACACCTACGAAGCCTTGTGCCTTCTCGCAAAGTGCCCTGAGTCTGCCCAGTTAGTTTTTTTTAGTTGTGCCGATTGAGCGGCTAGTGTTTTGTGCCCCCGTAGCTCATCCTATGAAGGATAGCTAGAAAAACTGGATTACATAAGTCACAACTGGGCATTGTTACATTACTAGAAATAAATACTAATCATTTCATATTTTACAATTATTTCATACAGTTTATGTACATAATACAGTATGGAAAACAATCTTATTTATGCACAGGAAGGGGGCACAGGAAGCTGTACTCCCTTAAAAGCATGAGGGAAATGGTCTGTGCTTACACTGTATAGGCCGTGAGTGGCATCCTTTACGTCAGCAACAATGCCATATACGCCGGAAACAGTGCTAAATATCAACAACAATGGCAGATATCTTATTAATATTACTCAAGGAACATCACTTTATGCGCATGGAACAATTATAATTAATATCTATACTTCAGGAGCAGTTCCATGTTCCCGCGTAACAATGCCATATTCATCCAGAGCAGTGTTATGTATACGTCAGGAACAGTGTTATGTATACGTCAGGAACAGTGTTATGTATACGTCAGGAACAGTGTTATGTATACGTCAGGAACAGTGTTATGTATACGTCAGGAACAGTGCATTAAACGTTCACAACATCCCCCTATACATTCGAAACAGTTTTACATAAGATACTATCCTCAGTACGTCTGGAATAGTGCGCAATTCAAGCAGTGTGTCAAGAGTGTGTGACAGCAGTGCCTCCGGCACTCAGACACCCTAAGTAGCCCACTCGGTGGCTGAATGCGTACAGTAATCAACGAAGGTCTTAAAAGAAACCAACCAGGCGCTCCCTCCTTGAAAACTCGAGTTTGGTGCTCATTATAAGCTTGCTTCTTGGCAAAAGTTTAACGTTGTGTGTTCACGTTTTGTAAGTTAGGTTTCTATGTAAGATTTTCTTCTTATTTTTCTAGAGTTTTCATTTTCAACGTTAAACGTCTTTTTTTTTAATTGACTGAAGTGTTCTATTCTATTCTATATGATCTGCCGGTATGGATCTGAAGTGTTGCATTTTTCTTGTCTCAATATTTTTGAATTTCTTATATTTTCTTAGTCTCATAAATTTATCTTATCTACTTATAAGATTTACTGTCTCATAACTTAATCCAACTCGTTAGTCTTTTTTTTTCTCTTGTTAACCTTCACAAATAAAACCAAATTATTTTATTCTATTTTTAAAGAAGAAAAAATGGAGTTATATGAATAATAAATAATGCGATCTCCCCTGAGGGATACCACATACTGAGGAAAGAAAAGATAGAAAGAGTTTCTTAGCTGGTCTACACTCTGTGCAAGTTCTACGAAATTAAGATTTAGAAATAGCTTTCTAATAATTGAAGGTCTAAGAGATGTCACCATAATTATATACAACCATCTTTCAAGCAACGGGAGATCCAGATAGGATTAAAACAGAAACAAGAGTGGAATAATATAAAAAATAATATAAGGTAACGTCGAATGTAATCAGTAACTAGTTTTAATTAAAAAAAAATTAAGTAATATCGATTACTAGTTAATGACTAACGGCATTAATCAATATTTTTAATAATTATGCACACTAAGGAATGGCTATCTATCCTGATATCAAAATTAATAATGGCATTCTCAAACAGTATGTTGAAAATTAGCTAGCACGATGGGGTTGGCCTCAATAAAATTTCATAAATTTGCATACAGTTCCATATTTCAAAAGACAAAGCTCACGGTAATGGAGTTAACCCTTTTTTCCTGGTTTAGTTTTAATGCTTCTGCACCCATCCTGGAACAGCTGCCATGGAGGGGAGAGGGTGAGCATATTAATCAGTGCTGCTATCTTAGTGAGGTTCGTCTGTTTGTCTTCCTGGAGGCCGTGGTGATCAGAGGAAGGTTACAAGAACGTAGGATTGGGTTTTAGATTGTCCTGCTCTTGTCTATGTAATCTGTGAGAAAACTTCATCATTCTTCCTCCTGCATAATCCTTATGCCGATTACTCTATATGGAATGTCCTGTGTTGGACAGGAGGGGTGTTCTTTTATGGAACGTGTTTACTCCAATGGATATCAGCATCTTGAAAGATGGGTCTTCGACCTATCACAAAGTTCATTCGAACACCTTTTATCGGTTATAGACCTCTCTGTTCTAGTTCTGTGAATCTGGACTTCAGATTGTCTCTTTTTTTTTCAAACTGCCTTAGCCATCCTCTTGGATGGATATGGAAGGAGATAAGGAAGATGTCTGCTCGACATACTCCTTCGTTGGCAGGTGGTAGACGTTCTTTCTTAGGTTATCAACACTTTGCTGAAAGCTTCTCCTCTGTCCGATGCGGCGGGAGCTACAGTGCAGGAGACGGTCTATTTGCCCATTGTGGAGGACATTGGGAAGTCATACAAACTGTTGTTTGAGATTAGGGAATTGTCTCTAATGTTACTAGTGAACGTATTTAATGGTATTTGGGTTAATGGGGTACTTATATTTGGCGACAGTCTGTTCTGGTTATCTCCAAGCCAGGCCGAGACTGCAAGAAGTCTTTGAATTACAGCTCGATCATCGACGAGCTCCATTTGAAAGGTGTTGGGGAGAAGGTTGAATATTCATTTGGTCTAGTACTTCAAGGCATCTCTTCTGCATTTTTTTTTTTTTTTTTTTTTTTTTTGCTGCTGCAAGTTCTGGTCAACTAGTGACTTCTTGATTCAGCTGGCTAGTGACATTAAGGAAAGTTTTGCCAGATGAATTAGTAATTTGTAGATCTTAAACTTTAAGAAAAACCTATAACACAACGTGGAGGTATGGCATTTCTCGATGTCTTACCTTTAATGATCTGCTAGTCATCTGACTAGCAGGCGACTAGTAGATCATTCAAGGTGAGGGTTAATTCGAGCTGCTCGTGGGAGTTTTTCCTGGAGGAAGGGGTCTAGCAGGGCAGCATGGATGGTGTGGTCAGTGTTGTTATCTCTGACGATCTTCTAGTGTATTGATCAGTCTCCTGGGGTGACCCGTCAATGGCTTCAGGTAGCAGTGGATAATATCAAGGAGTAAACTGCACCTAACGCCTTTCGGTTTTCCACTCAAAAGACGGTAGCTGTTCATTTACCCAGTCCCAGATTCGATTGCTTGCTTCTCAAATGCAACTCCATGGTGTGCTCCTTCCTTATGAACAGTAAGTGCCATTGTTTGGCGTGAAGTGACTTCTCGTATAAAGAAGTTCAAAATGGATGCTTAGTGGGTGACTGGGATACTCAATGAGTTCTCTAGCCATACCAACGGAGGTGAATAAACGAACCATGAGTGGCCTGTATGTGGCCTTGTTACAGTCCAGGGTGGGGTATGGCTGCCAGATCTACTCACCTGGATAATTCTTCCCCGCTGTCTAAATATTTTTCCTCATCTTGGGATACAGCTTTACATGGATGCACTCCGTACTGTTAATACCTCTATGTTGAGTCTATTGAATTAGCCCTGGACCTCCACTGTGAGGAACTAGGCCTTCGCTACTTGTTTCAGGTTTTGCTTACTGGTAATACAGCTCAAGTTTCACTCTTCGTGGAGGAGAGGGAGTGGAAGCCTTTGCTCATTGTGAATGACTGTGACATTTGGTGTTCGGCTGCTGGCCCCTCTCCTGGACTGTGGCCTCGATGTATTTGCAGAGAAGTTGGCTTCTCTCCTGCCCTCCCTGAACATTACAGTGAACAAGAACCCCTAGCTGTCGGGAGCCAGAGATAACATTGACTGAAAATATTTTCTTGGAACATAATTTTGTAAATGCTTCAAGGATGACAGTCTTCTCAGGCGGGTCAAAGCTTGAAGATGGTCTTGGTTTTGTCATCGCTAGAGAGAAGTTACATTGTGCACAGTTGCCAAGCGAGTTCTGTGTTCACAGTGAGGCTTCACTCAATACTCACCTCTCTCATCCTGGTAGGTTTCTTCGTTCACCCTGGCTCAGAATTATTCTATTCGTCCTGTGATCCAAAATACCTAAGATGGTTACCCCCATCTCCTAGCGTGACACAAGGATATAGTGTCCTGGGAAATAAACAGGCAGATCCTGAGGAGAAGGCTGTTTAGCAGACTTCTGCCTTACAATTACTCCATAGACTACATGCATTCAGTAGATATGTCCTTGGAAAGTAGCAGGCCCTGTGAGAATGCATAAGAACCAAATTATACAAGGTGACGGCAGGATGTGGGTGTGTGTCCCTCCTTATGCAACCTGAATCGTTGCTCTGAAACTAATCTCTGTCGACTGAGGATCGGTCATGCACATCTCGCCCATATCTACCTCCTCGCAGGTGCTCCTCTGGATACCCTGAGATGTACTACTGACTCTCTCCACAGATCAGGCCATCTGATTATTTTACAAAGTTTTTATAGTTATTGGAGTGTCTGTGTGACTATTTGGAACTTTGCGGAGATTCATTTGACATTACCAGTGTAACGGGATTTTAACCTGAAACTCATTTTAACTTATGATGGTAGTTATTTGTTTTTAAATTCAAGTTAGTAGTTTTTACTTGTTTTAATCTTTGTTTTTCTGTCGTTTTAGTATGTGTTTGTGTTTTGTAAATACTTTTTCCAATAACTGTGAATTATCTACATGGTCAGAGCGCTATTTAAATTTCAACTTTTCCTACGTACAATCCATATAAGCTGCGCAAGAGTTTAAAACCTCAGCATAAATTCAAATTCAAACAAAACCACTGGTGTGTTGCTAAAGGCTACAATTTATATAACGTAGCACTTGATGGTTTGCTTGCATAAATAATATAGAAAAGTGACATTAACAATTTCAATATAATACGAAAAAAGGGATATGCGAATCGTATATGATTAGTTTGGATCAACTGCCATATACAGGTAGGGGTAAGATTCCTTCGTCCAGAGACTCGCGTCTCACCACCACAAACTCGGTGGGAAACCTTGAAAGGCTTGGAAAATCTAAATCCAAATTACCCTTACATATAAGGCTAACAACATATCAACATATGCCCTGTAGCATGCAGCACATGCAATAGCCCTTTTATATAATACATCAGAAACTGATGCTTTCAAATAAAAATACTTAACCATTATTCATTTTATGGATACGAAAAGAATGACGCATCCAGAATTAAAAATATAACATTTATTTACGAATATATTTCTCTCTGGTCTCCAGACATTCAAGACCAAGTACAACTAACATCATCTCACTAAGTACGATGCTAATCCAGGTTACGTACACAAGAACCTTGAGTGTGCTTAACACTGTCGTTGTATGTGTTTTGGTAGTGAAGCTTCTCTCCTGCTACAGGATACCTTCCTTAAGTTAGTGTGGCAGTGTCTCCCAGTGTGTGTCTGTTACTGTTTCTGTGTGTCAATGTGTGTGTCTCAGTATCGCTGTCAATGTTTATCTGAGTGTGTGTCTGTCATTGTTTATTTGTCAATAGGTCTTTGTCAGTGTTTCTCTGTCTGTATGGTACTATGTCTTTGTTAGTAGTACGTCTCTGTTAGTATGTGTTTGTTAGCGTGTCGCAGTATACCTCTGTTAATATGTTTCTGTCAGTGTGTCTTGGTCAGTGTCTCTGTGAATGCCTGTCAGTGTGTCTGTGTCTTAGGTATTGTGTATCTGTCAACGTGCATCTGTGTCCTTCTATCAGTCTGTCTTTATCAGTCTATCCCTGTCCGTCTGTTTATCTGTCAGCTGGTATGTCTGCCTGAATCAGCCTTGTAATCTGAGTCATTCCAGTCTGTCAGAATCTCTACGTGAGTCTGTCAGTATGTTTTCCTGTTCAATGTGTCTTTGATTACAAGTCTGTCAGTCAACCTCTGCCTCGTGTCACATCAGTGTTCTCACCTCTGCCTCGTGTCACATCAGTGTTCTCACCTCTGCCTTGTGTCACATCAGTGTTCTCACCTTCTAATGACATTCAGACATGAACTGAAGCTGATGGCAAAATCATAAAAGTTACATTTCATGACAAATATTTCACTTCGCAAATTAATATGAAAAAATAACGAGCCTCGATTTTGAGCTTAACAAACACCAGTGAGATACATTGTGAAATGTTCGCGCTCTAATAAAATAGTTATTTGTAATCAAACAATGACTGTGCAATAGGAAATGGCGATAATTTTTATATAGTTTCTCCGTCACAACAGCAATATATATTTCGAATTATTTCCCAGATAATATTAGTTACAGAAGACTAATAACTGGATTTTAATCAGTTATACATTTATTCATTAGAATGTTTAAGGATATCACTGAAAGAAGAAATTATTTTTTAATTTTTGGTGCATTCATTGTGAAGTATTCGCACTGAATAAATGTATGTATATAATATAATATAATATATATATATATATATATATATATATATATATATATATATATATATATATATATATATATATATATATATATATATATATATATTATTATATGTGCGTGTGTGGTGCCGAAAAGATAAAAATGGTCAATTAGTAAGGACTCATTTAAAATTAAGTCCTTTCTAAAATTTTCTCTTACACGTTTAAAGATATATATTTTTTTTAAATTATGTTAATGTAAAAATTAATAATTTTGTATAGAAAGAACCTTAGAAAAATTAACTAACCTTATAACAAACCCAATTTAATTTAGTCTAATCCATCTAAATATATTTTAGATAAGTGTATAATAATTTAATGAACAAACACAATGAAATACACTTTTTATTGTTAGGTTCAGAATGATTTTTGCGAAATTATTGCATACACAAATTTTCGCTTGCCTTATTCGGCAAGAAGAGCTTTGCTATTTAAGCCAAAATCGTAAGTTTCACCTATTCGGTACGGCATAATATATAATTTGCACATTAATATACATGAAAAAAAATATCTTTAAATGTATAAGAGAAAATTTTAGAAAGGACTTAAATTTTAATGAGTTCTTGCTAAATGACCAATCTTATCTATTCGGCACGACATATATATATATATATATATATATATATATATATATATATATATATATATATATATATATATATATATATATATATATATATATATATATATATATATATATATATATAATCAGAATTAAGCTGAATATAATTGCTGTAGTTCTCTAAGTTCTGGACACTTCATCGCAAAAAAAAAATCTAGATCCAAAAAGTTTCATTATCGGTAAAAATATATTTTACAGGATTTTTTTCCTCAAGTAATAATCAGTATTATGGAATCTTTCACGGTTATTGAAATTTACTCGTTATTAAATGCTTGTTGTCTATGTGTCAACAAAACATTCATCAGTACAGTTCACCAGATTTTCCTCTTAACCATAAAAAGCCAAAACATTTCCATTTGCATTATCGAATGAAAATCTTATATGCACAATATGTAGAGAATAAGTATTATGGAAAATGGGTAGACTAGCGATAAAATGTATTGATCCCTCTCTTATCACATATCCACCTGTATCTATGCTATTATGGCTTGTTTTCTTTCACAAACCTGCTTAAGACAACCATAGGACATAAATTAGCGCAAAAGATTCAGAAATCAACGTCGACTCACAGGGAGAATCAGCGCAACATCATGGGGGGCAACAACAGATGGCCCTCCCACAATTTAATTATTGTAGGTATTACTACATAAACTATGAAAATAGCATTCATACCATTGCAAGTACGCACTATTTCAAGCTCTTGAGTTCTCTTAACTTCCCTTAGGGTTTCTTTGCATGTGCTATCGATCTTCGCGATTATTGCATATATATATATATATATATATATATATATATATATATATATATATATATATATATGCTTAACAATTCGCATACAGGCGAAATTATTTACAAACATTGTCTCTAGGTCCACAGAAGGACTTGAACCTCCTGCAAACTCTGTATCAGAGTCCACAGTACTTTACCACGGTGGTAAAGTGCTGTGGACTCTGATACAGAGTTTGCAGGTTCGAATTTTGCTGTGGACGTAGAGACAATGTATATATATATATATATATATATATATATATATATATATATATATATATATATATATATATATATATATATATATATATATATATATATATATATATATATATATATAAGAAGCAACTGCATCGTAAATAAGTAATGGCCATATTCTTTTCCCTGATATTCAATATACAGTGTTTTTTCAATATAGATGGTAGTTTGGAATTTTCATATCAAGGTCAAACTTACATTGATAGTGTGTGGTGTGTTAACATTCTTGCTCATTCTCTGGCGCTCATTCTCTCACTTTCATTCTCATTCTCACTCTTTCACTTTTTCTCTCACTCTCTTGTTCATTTTTTGTCTCGCATATTCTCTTTCTTACTCTTTCACTCATTCTCTCGCTTAGTCGTTCTCTCATTCTCCCTCTCACTTTTTCTGTCTTTTCACTTCCTCAATGAGACCTCTCTCTCTCTCTCTCTCTCTCTCTCTCTCTCTCTCTCTCTCTCTCTCTCTCTCTCTCTCTCTCTCTCTCTCTCTCTCTCTCTCTCTCTCCTTCCCTTTCACTACAGAAATCCTTCTCGCTTCACCCCTCTTTCTCTCACCCCAACCCTGCCCCCCTCTCTAGCGAAGGCTGAGTGCTCTGGGCACATGCACTCATTGATCCAGAGTGATCTTCAACGCACTCAAGTGTGTCGATCCACTCAGACCACTCTTGTTCCTGAAGGTCTTTCAGCAGCGGGGAGGGGGAGGGTGGGGGATTCAGGGAGGGATATGTGAGGGAAGGGGGCTGCATAACTGAGGATGGGGAGATATGCATGGGGGAAAGAGATAGAGTAGAGGAAATGCTGAATGAGGAATGAGGAGAATAGAAAATTGTGAATGAGTAATGAGGAAGGAGGATAGAGAAGTATGACAGGAGAATGAGGGAGGGGAACATGAAAGTAGGAGTAAAAAAATTGCCGAGGGAGGGAGTTATGGAAGATTAAACGAAAGGGTAGATGATAGGGAAATTGTATGATAATGGAATGAAAATATTGTGAAGAGGTAATGATGATTTAGTAAGGGACAGAGGTGAACATGGGATTGGAAGAGAAGATAGGATAATGCAGTGGAAGATATGGAAAGAGATATAGAAAAATAGTGGGAGAGAAGAGGAAAAAAGAGGAAGAGATAAAGTATGAGGGAGCTGGAGAAAGAGAACGATATATATTAAAGAGAGATGGAGGAAGAAGGAGAAAGAGAGATGTAATGTAATAAGAAATAAACAAGTACATAAAAATTTACTGTTCATGAAGAAAGATTATCAATATCAAACAAATACGAAAAAAGATTAGATAAGGATGAAAAAATAAATACTAAATAAAACGAGAAACATAATTTACATGTGAATGAGACAAACGTACAGTCAACATTTATTAGTATATTAATTATAATTAAGAACATGAGGCGTAGAATAACTGCACTGACTTAAAACCAAAATGAAGAAGAGGAAGATAAGAGGAAGAAAAGAGGAAGATAAGAGGAAGATAAGAGGAAGAAAAGAGGAAGAAAAGAGGAAGAAAAGAGGAAGATAAGAGGAAGATAAGAGGAAGATAAGAGGAAGATAAGAGGAAGATAAGAGGAAGATAAGAGGAAGATAAGAGGATGATAAGAGGAAGATAAGAGGAAGATAAGAGGAAGATAAGAGGAAGATAAGATAAAGATAAGATAAAGATAAGATAAAGATAAGAGAAAGATAAGAGAAAGATAAGAGAAAGATAAGAGAAAGATAAGAGAAAGATAAGAGAAAGATAAGAGAAAGATAAGAGAAAGATAACAGAAAGATAACAGAAAGATAAGATATAGATAAGACAGGAGGAACAGGCATCCAGAACTGAAAATATTGAGAAGAAAAACAGCAATCGTAATTACCTAGCAAGGGATGCACTCCAAGCACTGTAATGACCATCCTAGCTTCCAGGGCATAGTTTGTGATCTTTGATTATACAGTAATGAATGGTTCGCTGGAGTGTCAGTGAGGAGGTTGTTGCAAGCTGCACTTATCCTTCCAGACCAGGTACTGTACCTGAAGGTTCCCCATTATCCACGTACTATATGACCCCCTTTGGGTTTCTCACTCCACTGTAACATCACCTCCCTCCTCTGTAACATCATCCTCCATTGTAACACCACCTCCCTCCACTGTAACATTTCCATCCATTGTAACATCCACCCCTCCACTCTAACACCACTTTCCTCCGCTGTAAACATCTTCCCTCCATTGTTACATCACCTCCCTCTACTGTAACACACCTCCCTCTACTGTAACACCACCTCCCTATACTGTACGACCACCTCCCTCTACTGTAACACCACCTCCCTATACTGTACGACCACCTCCCTCTACTGTAACACCACCTCCCTCTACTGTAACACCACCTCCCTCTACTGTAACACCACCTCCCTCTACATTAACACCACCTCCCTTTACTGTAACACCACCTCCCTCTACTGTAACACCACCTCCCTCTACTGTAACACTACCTCCCTCTGTTATACTTGCCATATTGGGTTACAGATGAAATTGGCATATGCATAATTGCATATTAATTATCGAAAAATTGTGTAAGACCAATAATGTCTGGGATCATGAACTTCCTTTAAGTGATTTACATTGATCTACATAGAGAGAGAGAGAGAGAGAGAGAGAGAGAGAGAGAGAGAGAGAGAGAGAGAGAGAGAGAGAGAGAGAGAGAGAGAGAGAGAGAGAGAGAGAATTCATTACGTACGGAGTTTCTACGTATGAGTTTATATATGTATTTCGTTCCAGGTAAGTAAAACTTGCGATTTTGGCTTAAATAGCAACGCTCTTCTTGCCGAATAAGACAATCGATGGAATTCTGGTCACCTTCAGATTTTCACCACTGCTGTGGCTTCCTGCTATTGGGCGTCATGAGTTTCAATTGTCCGTTTTATTGAATAAATAGTGATATGTTAAATAACTAAAGTATCCTTCTAGTTGGCTTCAAAATATTATTGATGAGGTATTTTATAAGAAGAATGATACCAAGTAAGTTTAGCAGAGTGGTTCAAATTTGATTTTTTTCTGAAATTGTTAAAACTTAGAAAAATTAGAATGAAATGAATTCCTGATCGGCTTCAAACTTTCACCGGTGGTAGACTCTATTAAAAGAAAACTTGGCGCTCATTTTGAGCGAGTAAATTTCATTTTGCCATTTTCGTTGGATACATTGTTTTCCATGGAATAATTTGAGAATGCCTCTTATGATCGGATTCAAACCTTTAGTGCTGGTGTATCATAATATGAAAAATCTTTGTATTGAACCTGGAACGTGCGAGTGCAAATTTACCAACTTTTAAGCAATTTTATCAAATCGAATTTTCTTAAAATAAAATACTTTTTTTATTTTTTTAAATTTAACAATAGACATTCCTTTTATCCGGATAATGATATCTCTGAGATGACAAGAGAAAGCCTCTTCACTTCACCTTCAAAGAAAGTGTTTGTTAATGGAAAACTTGAATAAGATGTTGGGCTGTGTGTATGTCCTATTGTTCCATTTTTATTTAATTAATTGGGTTGTTAATATTCATATGACACAACTTGTCAGTGCCTCTTCAGATTCCCTTCAAATTTGCAGTGCTAATATTTAAGTGCATTACAAACTTATGCCACACTCTGCACTATTCTAATAGGCAGTGTTGTACAGGGGACTCAGGTTAAGCTATATGGAATACCTTTCTTGGATCGCTCAGCGACCAATTTATATCTAGTTTAGAAATTAAACTAGAATGTAATTAAGTTTAAGCTTTTGGTCCATATTTTTTTTCTTCCCTTCAGGAAGTATAATTTAATTACAGTTCATAACGCAAATTATTACAATACCATACAAAGATTAAAAGTGGCAAAATGGCACCTACGTACTCTATAAATAATGCCAACCTCCTAAGTAGGATACATTATTAGAGGGAGAAAATGTTTGACCCAGTATCGTAGGCCACATGTTATTTCCTCACAGCGTTCCATATCATTGTTCAATAACCACACGTTCTTAAATAGGAATAACAAAAAATTCATACTATTTTACACATAAAATTAGCAGATGTGCACCAACACTTAAATTTCACTCTCCGCCATTGTCGAATTAGAAGGCACCATTCTGAACTCTTGAAACTTCGTTACAGAGAGATTTGGAAGTTGTTCGAGCCATTTCTGGATGTTAGGAAAGGATTCAAAAACTTCGGTCACATGGCACCTACACCTGCAAGTTATTCCAAGAATCTCGCCCTTCATACCAGAGTTGAAAACTAGAAGGCGATAAGGCCATTTATTATGAGCAAAAAAATAATGGAAGTGAGGAAATAAAGACAAAATCTGGCAACCGCTTAGGCTCCCTCTTCAGGTATTTCCAAAAATTACTGGAATATTAGTTTGGGTCTTCTTGTGTGGAGACTGAAATGAAATAACTGTTAAAAATTAAGCACAGTTTTTGTTTTATTGTTGATCAGTTGTCTAGCATTATATATACCTTAAACACTCGTGACACTAGGTAGGCGCATCCGACTCGACAAATTAAACCACATCTCTATTATCTCATCAAATTAAACCACATCTCTGTTATCGCAGAAATATCAACGTTTTCCACATATGCCATGAGTTTCTACTCATCCATCTGGTTTCTAACGAAGTGACTATTTGCATGATAAATGTTAAGAAGCTCCCTCTTCTGTCTCTCCTGCCTCCTGCACCTTGCCTCTCCACTATCTCTGCTGCTTCCATTACCACTTAATACCACCGAATCGCCATGACCAATATTAGCTAATAATTTCACCTCATTCCACCGAAAGCTGTCATCCTAAAAAGCCAACACTATCATAACCACTGTCAAATCACACTGCCCACTACTGTAGTAACTCATTCCATTCTTTTCTCACAAATACCCATACCTATAGCTATTTTCTATTTGAAAGAAGCATCATTGCCCTCCACTGAACTAGCTAAGGCTGCTACTCCTGCCCTACGCAAATGGTCCTCCATCCTTAGCATGCATGGCATTTCTGCCATATATGTGATCCAAGTTGTCAGCAAACAGTACTGTAGTATCTAGACAGTGGAGATACGGTTATGGAGGAGGGGTTGTGGAAGCGTGGCTGTAACTGCCTATATTGGTTTGTTGTTACTATGTCTATGCTGTTGTCAGTGTTTGTTTTCACTATACATCTTCTGTTGTCCCTGCATATGTATAATTGTCACTACTTACTCAATGTATACACTGTTTTCACTGCGTGTATAATGTTTTTACTACGTTTGTATTGTTGCCACTGGGTGTATACTATGGTGCTAGTCACTACATCTTGTCACTGCTTTTATTGTGTTGTCACTCTGCCTACACTGCTACCAGTGTTATACTGTTATAACTACGTTAATAGGCACGTTAGTTTTGTCACTACATCCATACTCGGGTCACTCTGTACGTAGCGTTGTTGTCACTATTTCTATAATCTTATCTCTGCGTGTATAATACTGTCACTAAGTCTTTACTGTTGTCACTGCTGGTAATCTTATAGAAGAAGTGATTACTCTGTAAATGCAGTGAAACATCTACAAGCAGTGATAACACTACAAGCCCAATTTCAACTGTTCAGGGATAGTGAAAACACTTCATAGTGACAAAACTATAGATGCAGTGACAATACTTTACACGTAGTGACAAAAACTGTAAAGACGCATTGAGATATCTATATGCAGTGACGGCAGTGGTATAGACGTAAAGACTTCACTCTGCCTATAATACTGTTGTCACAGCTTCTATAGTATTTATGTCACTACATCTGTTGTTGTTGCCACTACGTTTATACTTTTGTTGTCACTGTACCTATACTGTTGCTGTCAATCCGTCTAAATTACTGTTGTTATTACTTGCATAGTGTTGATATCTATACAGTTTTATCTTCGTCTCTCAACCACTTCCCTGTCTCTCTTTGTAAATATTCTGTTGATGTCTCAGTGCAAAATACTGAAGGCATATATCACTATCTATAAAGGTAAGCCTTCGAGGATTCCGTCTGCAGGGAGCTTCTGACCTTCAGAAAGCGAAGCAATCCTTACACTGGGCGAGTCCCCGGTTTTCTCTTTGAAGTCCTCTTTGTATTTTCAGTAACGAAAGAAAAGGCAGAAGGAAAAAAAAGTTCCCAGCTTTAGTGGATTAAAGAGAGGGGAATCTTCAGAAGTAGTGGCACTGACGAATGGATCTAATTACCACAACAATGCTAGGCCGGAGGGACACCATCCATCACTTTCTACCCTGCTTGCAAAACCTTTGTGTACCGACGCTTTTTGATATTCTTTGTCTCGTCCGCAAGAAAACTCTCTTCTTGAGCGCCTGTCGTACCTGCTGCGTGAGAGGATTGGTGTGTATTTGTGGTTACCTGTGTATGTTACAAGAGTATAACTGCTTTCGTGGTGTCCAGTCATGAGTGTGTAGTAACTAGAGCACATCTGTGCATCACTCTTTGTTTAACTTATTCTCCAGAGCTTGGTCGACACCTGACGTAACTATGTCAAGCCACATTCGTTTGCCACCATAACTCCCTTTTCAAGGGAGGTGCCTTCATTTCGGTAAAGGGTTCTTGATCCAAGGGATTGAAACTAACTTCTCATTCCTTGCGTCAATACTAAATTCCTCCGACTCCTCATGCGCTATGTGAGACCTCTACGAGTTGAGCGCTTCCTCGTGAATATTATATTCCAGTACATCGCTAGATCAAGCCGCGCCCAACATGGAGAGGTAATACCGTAGCTTGACGTAGCAAGGAGAGTGTTGCAAGGCGATATAAAAGTCTTTGAATACCCAGACCCAGTTACAGTATGCATCCGCCCCTGCTGTTATGGCCCGCCGCCTCTGCTGCCGTGTCCCGCCGCCCCTGCTGCCGTGTCCCGCCGCCCCTGCTGTCATGGCCCGCCGTCCCTGCTGCCATGGCCCGCCGTCCCTGCTGCCATGGACCGCCGTCCCTGCTGCCATGGCCCGCCGCCTCTTGCTGCCATGGCCCGCCGCCCCTTGCTGCCATGGCCCGCTGCCCCTTGCTGCCATGGCCCGCCGCCCCTTGCTGCCATGGCCCGCCGCCCCTTGCTGCTATGGCCCGCCGCCCCTTGCTGCCATGGCCCGCCACCCCTTGCTGCCATGGCCCGCTGCCCCTTGCTGCCATAGCCCGCTGCACTTGCTGACAATTCCCGCCTTTCGTAATTTCTCACAATATCAAGAAATAATAGAATTATCGTTATCGTGAAGGCGTTTCGCAAACGTTGGCTTTATCAGCTCAATGCAGAGATAACAGGGAAAAGGCTAAGATGATAAAGAAACAGTACAGTCAGAGAGAGAGAGAGGTGCAGTCTCAGGTTGAGAGAGAGGTGCAGTCTCAGGTTGAGAGAGAGGTGCAGTCTCAGGTTGAGAGAGAGGTGTAGTCTCAGGTTGAGAGAGAGGTGTAGTCTCAGGTTGAGAGAGAGGTGCAGTCTCAGGTTGAGAGAGAGGTGCAGTCTCAGGTTGAGAGAGAGGTGCAGTCTCAGGTTGAGAGAGAGGTGAGTCTCAGGTTGAGAGGTAGTCTCAGGTTGAGAGAGAGGTGTAGTCTCAGGTTGAGAGAGAGGTGTAGTCTCAGGTTGAGAGAGAGGTGCAGTCTCAGGTTGAGAGAGAGGTGCAGTCTCAGGTTGAGAGAGAGGTGCAGTCTCAGGTTGAGAGAGAGGTGCAGTCTCAGGTTGAGAGAGAGGTGTAGTCTCAGGTTGAGAGAGAGGTGTAGTCTCAGGTTGAGAGAGAGGTGCAGTCTCAGGTTGAGAGAGAGGTGCAGTCTCAGGTTGAGAGAGAGGTGCAGTCTCAGGTTGGAGAGGTCTAGTGAGAGTGCAGTCTCAGGTTGAGAGAGAGGTGCAGTCTCAGGTTGAGAGAGGTGCAGTCTCAGGTTGAGAGAGGTGAGTCTCAGGTTGAGAGAGAGGTGTAGTCTCAGGTTGAGAGAGAGGTGTAGTCTCAGGTTGAGAGAGAGGTGTAGTCTCAGGTTGAGAGAGAGGTGCAGTCTCAGGTTGAGAGAGAGGTGCAGTCTCAGGTTGAGAGAGGTGCAGTCTCAGGTTGAGAGAGGGAGTCTCAGGTTGAGAGTGCAGTCTCAGGTTGAGAGAGAGGTGCAGTCTCAGGTTGAGAGAGAGGTGCAGTCTCAGGTTGAGAGAGAGGTGCAGTCTCAGGTTGAGAGAGAGGTGCAGTCTCAGGTTGAGAGAGAGGTGCAGTCTCAGGTTGAGAGAGAGGTGCAGTCTCAGGTTGAGAGAGGTGCAGTCTCAGGTTGAGAGAGGTGCAGTCTCAGGTTGAGAGAGGTGCAGTCTCAGGTTGAGAGAGGTGTAGTCTCAGGTTGAGAGAGGGTGCAGTCTCAGGTTGAGAGAGAGGTGCAGTCTCAGGTTGAGAGAGAGTGCAGTCTCAGGTTGAGAGAGGGTGTAGTCTCAGGTTGGAGAGAGGTGTAGTCTCAGGTTGAGAGAGAGGTGCAGTCTCAGGTTGAGAGAGAGGTGTAGTCTCAGGTTGAGAGAGAGGTGCAGTCTCAGGTTGAGAGAGAGGTGTAGTCTCAGGTTGAGAGAGAGGTGCAGTCTCAGGTTGAGAGAGAGGTGCAGTCTCAGGTTGAGAGAGGTGAGTCTCAGGTTGAGAGAGGTGTAGTCTCAGGTTGAGAGAGAGGTGCAGTCTCAGGTTGAGAGAGGTGCAGTCTCAGGTTGAGAGAGAGGTGTAGTCTCAGGTTGGAGAGAGGTGCAGTCTCAGGTTGAGAGAGGTGTAGTCTCAGGTTGAGAGAGGTGCAGTCTCAGGTTGAGAGAGAGGTGTAGTCTCAGGTTGAGAGAGGTGCAGTCTCAGGTTGAGAGAGAGGTGTAGTCTCAGGTTGAGAGAGAGGTGTAGTCTCAGGTTGAGAGAGAGGTGCAGTCTCAGGTTGAGAGAGGTGTAGTCTCAGGTTGAGAGAGGTGCAGTCTCAGGTTGAGGAGAGGTGAGTCTCAGGTTGAGAGAGGTGAGTCTCAGGTTGGGGGGAGAGAGGTGCAGTCTCAGGTTGAGAGAGAGGTGTAGTCTCAGGTTGAGAGAGAGGTGCAGTCTCAGGTTGAGAGAGAGGTGCAGTCTCAGGTTGAGAGAGAGGTGCAGTCTCAGGTTGAGAGAGGTGCAGTCTCAGGTTGAGAGAGGTGAGTCTCAGGTTGAGAGAGGTGCAGTCTCAGGTTGAGAGAGGTGCAGTCTTCAGGTTGGAGAGAGGTGCAGTCTCAGGTTAGAGAGAGGTGTAGTCTCAGGTTGGAGAGAGGTGCAGTCTCAGGTTGAGAGAGGTGCAGTCTCAGGTTGAGAGAGAGGTGCAGTCTCAGGTTGAGAGAGGGGTGTAGTCTCAGGTTGAGAGAGGTGTAGTCTCAGGTTGAGAGAGAGTGTAGTCTCAGGTTGAGAGAGGTGCAGTCTCAGGTTGAGAGAGAGGTGCAGTCTCAGGTTGAGAGAGAGGTGCAGTCTCAGGTTGAGAGAGAGGTGTAGTCTCAGGTTGAGAGAGAGGTGCAGTCTCAGGTTGAGAGAGAGGTGCAGTCTCAGGTTGAGAGAGAGGTGCAGTCTCATACAGAGTACGTATTACAGATGCTGCTGTCGCACATATGCAAGTTAAAGCTGATAGCATCCTGGCTGTCAGGCTGACAAGCATCATCTCATTTTTTATTTATAGTTATTATATATGATATACATGTGTGAGCTGTTTCTTCTTCCCTCACAGTTTGGCCAGAGGCCAGGCTTCCTTATAGACTGCTTAGTTATGTTGTAAATGTGCCTTACTTATCAGACTGCCTAGTCAACCAGGCTGTTGCTGCTAGCGGCTGACAGGTCGATATAGCCCTCACGAACCAGATAATCAGGCACTTGCAGAAATTAGGGAAGGAACTTCTTTTCTGAAACGTCATTAATATCTTACGGTGAATATCAACTTCGTCGTGTGGCATGTCTTGCTAGTTAATTTTCTCACTAACGAGGGTAGTGGCATTATGCTAAGTAAACAGGACATCATGGGAGATGTCTCAAAAATAAGTGTAACGTGTCATCGTCTCCTTTCTTGTATTAAGGACATGTCAGCGTGTAAGCATGTGTGTAGTCATGAGATTCAAGACGGATGTTAAGGTGGTTAAAATTTAAGTTTAATAGAGTACGCTGAGTAGTAGTATGCTCTCTCTCTCTTTCTCTCTCTCTCTCTCTCTCTCTCTCTCTCTCTCTCTCTCTCTCTCTCTCTACCTTTTTATGTCTCCATCTCTGCCTCTCTCCTGAACAGCAAGTGTCAACAAGGAAGCGACAAACAAATCCCTCCTCAGCTTCCTTCACCAGCATGTAATCTCCGGAAAGATGTCATTGATTCTTTAGTTCATCTCTCGTCCTCTTGACCTGGATTTTTAGGCAATATTTTATGAGCTCTGACTACCCCACTGCCGACATCAACTGTGTTTGTGGTCGTGGTGGTTACTTCTAGTGGTTAGGTTCGGTAGTTGAAGTAGTTATGGTGGGGGTAGTGGTGGTGGTGGAAATGCTGTACTACTGTACTAGTCGTGGCGGCGGCGGTGGTGGTGGTGGAAATGCTGTACTACTGTACTAGTCGTGGCGGCGGTGGTGGTGGTGATGCATGAACCATCTTAAGAATGTAACCATGACACTCACTTCCTTAGATGACACAGAAGACTAGAAACACTTTTCTTCTCCTTTTGGCCACGCTCTGCACACACTGATTTAGGACAAATTTATCCACGCTTTCCCTCGTTTTACACTACTCGTGTTTTACATGAGATTATACGCGTTTTGCACGCGTTTTATACGAGTGCAAAACGCGTTTTACACACGTATTCCATTCATTTTACACTTGAGCAATGTTTTGCACGAATTTTACTTCACCAAAACATATATTTCTAGCAGCATCGCTGGAATCATTGTTCGTTTTCAAAAGGCATTGCTAAATTACGTAAATTATCACTCTTAATAGAAACTGCTGATACAGTTGCGTTTTATGGGACTAATTAAGCCAAATCATAATGCTAGTGTTTGCTAATCCTGTGCTCATATACTCTTAAAATATTGTTAAGATGATTCTTCTGAAACGTTGTTCCAGCGTCCTGAAACAATGTTCCAGCGTCTGAAACGTTGTTCCAGCGTCCTGAAACAATGTTCCAGCGTCTGAAACGTTGTTCCAGCATCCTGAAACAATGTTCCAGCGTCTGAAACGTTGTTCCAGCATCCTGAAACAATGTTCCAGCGTCTGAAACGTTGTTCCAGCGTCATGACACCTTGTTCCATTATTCAACAGTACTGAAATTGTTTTCTCACCCCAACTCACATTTCACACAATTCACAAATAATCAAGACTTTTTGGAGGAAAAAGAGACGATGTTTAGGTCCATCTTTGACCATTCTGAAATTCATTATCCCGAAACATCGTTTGAAGGTTCCTCTTGGTTAAGTTAGGTTGTCCCCTATCCATAAAAAATAACCAATTATAATATACAACAACGGAAAAAAATATAACTAAGAAAAAAGGCAATAATGAATTTCTGCTGGGCTAAAAGAAAACGGCCACCCACCCACTTTAGATTTGCTTTAATTAAGGATCCTTCATCAGTCCACCATTTGACTGTCTTTATAACAGTCAAATACTGTCTGTGATTAAGTGGATGGTCTGCGTTTTGTTTGGTCCTTTCATGTTTGACTGTGAGTTACTGAGTGATCCTTAATATACCTTGATCATGTCTCCCCAAACCCATCGCTCATCCAGTGAGGTTCAGAATATTTTGCTATTTCTCGTAGCTGGTGGTAGTTAAGGAAGATGATGGTAGTGGCCGTGATATTGTTGGTGTCTGGAAATTATTTCTATGTTGGAATCCATATAGTGAACATAAATACAAAGTTGAGATATAAACATGCACTGTTCAAATGCGAATAATTTTCAAACAGTAATTACGTACATTATGTCTGAGTTATAATTAAATGTTTACACCATTACGGTTTAGATGTATTAAATATTTATTGCTACAGGACGGGAATGTAATATTTTTAGCTTATTTAACTGATCTGTTCTTTTATTTTTCCTTCCGTCATCTCGCACCTAGGTAGTGTGACTAGACAGAGTAGAAAACACTTTCACTGTCATTCGTTTAATCGCTTTCTTGCCAGAAGGGCGCTGACATCAGAGTTCAGATGACCCCCCCCCCCCAAACATCCGAGTGCAGGCACTATACTTCTCACCTCTAAGACTCGAGTCCGACTAACTGGTTTTCTTTGAGTCCCTTCAAAAATGTTACCGTGCCCACACTCCAACAGCACGTCAAATAATATAAATCACTTTCCTCCATTCCTGTGTAACACGGTCACACATGCCTGTTGCATGTCCAAGTCCCTAGCACCCAAATTCTTCTTTATCCTCCCTCCCTCAACCTTTTGTAGAACGATCCCTAACCCTACTCTTCACTCTATTTTGCCTCAAACTCTCTAGATGTCCAAACCATCTCAACAACAATCTCCTCAGCCCTTTGAACAATACTTTTCATAACTCCACAGTTCACACCTAATCTCCAAAATCCGAATTCTCTGTCTAACATTCACACCACACATTGCCCTCAAACATGATATCTCTATTCCCTCCAGTCTCCTCCTCGTTGCAAAATTCAAAACCCATTGTTTCACACCAATACAACAGTGCTGCTACCACTATACTCTGGTACTTTCCCCTTTTAGCTTCCATCGATAAAGTTCTTTGTCTCCACAGGTTCCTCAATGCATCACCCACTTATTACAGTTGTCAGTTCCATGGTTCGCCTTATCTCTCACAGAACCATCCACTGATAGTTCCACTCCCAGATATCTGAAGACATTTAATTCTCTCATATTCTCTCCCTCCATTCTAATATCCAACTTCTCATGGCTTTTATTATTTGATACTCTCATAAGCCAATTCATTCCAATATTTCTTAATAATAAATTAATCATAGTTTCATAAACTGAAGGACCAACGAAACCCAGAATGTTTTTGGTTATGAAGTCTAGCTGCTAAACTCAGGCAGAGGTTCAGGGATGCTTCATGTCTCAGTTTCACAAGTTGGAGCCAGGCAGCTTGAACTACACACGGAGCTCTTGACGCCACACAATAAGTTTAACAATTCGAATCGATGTCAGAAAAGCTTGATGTCAAGAAGCTTTTTAAATATTGATGTTAAAATACATTCCATTGTCATAGAATAAATTTTTATTTAAGCCAAATTTTTTATAACAGCCCGAAATCCATGCAATGTGACTTACCCATCACAGGAATGCAATCTCAGCATTGCTCTCATTAATTAGCCAAGGACGGCAAGGAAGAGGAGTCAGACTAATGAATATTACAAACATGTTAAAAGGCCAAAATGGCTTCCGAGAGACGGTGTGTTGAGTCAGTTCCCATACGGCAACATGATTCACAAATTCAGTGTTAATCCAACAAACCTTATTCAAAGGGCTTGGGAGTTACGTTGTGTGTATGCATTAGTAAATACTTCATTAGTTACAGTGTGCCTGTCTGTCCAGTGTGAATATAATATTGGTAAACAATACCGACAAATAAGACACATGTTGCACAAGTGTCTTACTGTCTGTTCTGAGTAGATAAGATCCCTTATATACAGCGAAACAGTTAATGCTGTGTGGTAGCAAGACCATTTGACTACCAGTCACTAAATTTATAGTGGGTATGGATAGTTATAAGCGAAATGATATCCTTAATTATACACAAGAGTACTACTAGACTTAAGAGATATTGACAGTAGGAAGTGTATGTCACGAGACATTGTATAGCAGTGTAGTAACAACAAATTTTAAACGAGTTCTTCATTGATTGGTGGACTGAGAGTAGAGATAGTCTTGTTCAGGATGCCATTCATTCATCATTCACGGGAATAGATAAGTATCCTGATTAAGCTCTAACTTTTTATGTGTTCTTGGATGAGTTGTTAATGAAGGAGAGATCTGCGAGGTCCAAGACATTTTCAGAAAGCCCAAGTAATTTCTTATAATTATTTATCTTTACATAATTCTATGTAAATTAACCACGCACAGTCCGTGGTGTTAATTGATGGAATGGCTGTAGCAGTAGCAGTGGAGAAGTAGTAGTGGTCATCGTAGTGGTAATCGTGGTGGCGGATGTGATGGTATTCGTGGTGGTAGTGATGATAGTAGTTGTAGTATAATGGTGGTTTTGGTGTTGGTGGTGGTGGTAGTGGTAATCGTAGTGGTGGTGGTGGTAGTGGTAATCGTAGTGGTGGTGGTGGTGTTGGTATTATTGATGGTGTTAATGAGAACAGCAACGATGATACAGTTCCATTATGATGGTTGACCACACTCCAGCGGGGCCTCAACTACACTAAAAGCATGAAAACATAAACAGAACTAATTTTCAACCTTAAATTTTAATTATATTGCGTAACTTCAATCAATTGCGTATCATGTCACTTGGGAAGCATGTCATGTCACCTGGGTTGCATATCATGCCACTTGGGTTGCATATCATGTCATCGTCAAAGTGATAGGTGACTGTCTCTCTAGGGAGTGTGAGGAGAGACAGGAGAGAATAAATGACTGTCTATAGAGTGACAGTTGACCGTCTCTAAGACTATAAAATATAACTGCCTTTCGAGAGACTATTAAATGACTCTCTAGGGACGGTTAGATGATTCTAAAGAGTATTAAATGACAGTCGTTGTAGAGTGTTAGATGACTGTGCGGAGTGTTAGATAACCCCTCTATCTCTAGAGGGTATTAGATGACTGTATTTCTAGGAGATTTAGATGACTGTCTCTCTAGGGAGTGTTAGATGACGGTCCCTAGAAGTGTTAGATTATTGTTTTTCTAGATTGTGTTAGGTGACCTTCACTCAGGAGAGTGTCAAATGATTTTCTGGAGTGTGTTAGATGACTATCGCTCGAGCAAGTGTTAGACGACAATTTCTAGAGAGTTAGATAAATGTCTCTAGAGACATTTATTTCTCTAGAAAGAGTGTTTGAAGTCTCTTTATATATAATGTTAAATTTCTCTAGAGAGAGTTTTAGATGATTGTCTTTCTAGAGAGTATTAAATTACTATCTTTCTAGTGTGTTTCTGAGGAGTGTTAGATGTCTCACTCTCTATAGAGTTCTAAATGACTCTCTCTCTAGTGAGGATAAACCTAGTTACTCTTGTTTTATAGCTTTATTAGTGATTCCTAAACTTCTGATGATCGTGTACTCGTAACCTCGGTACAAGTGTGTAAATAACTGTCTGTAAATAATACCCGAAACAATGATATGCAGACAGGACATTATAGCTAAAAGTAATCTAGGGAAACAAATGCCTGATCGATGCATGGACTTATATTTTCGCAATAACAATATACGTTGATGTTCTTTTGTGTAGGCAGAGCACTGACATATTTCTTTTATTAAATATGTTGTCTCAGTATTTAGGAACTTTACTCTTGTATTAAAAAATAATGACTACAAATAAATAATAACACACATTTGAACAACTCGCTAGTCTACCAAATCCCTTCACGCACCCATGAAGGTACACGTACCCCTGGGGATACACCTTCCCCTGGGGGTACAGGTACTCCTGGGGATACATGTACCCCTGACGATACACGCTACCCTGGCGATAAACGTACCCTGGGGATACACGTATCCCTGGCGATACGCGTACCCAGGGGATATACGTGCCCCAGTCTGGAAACCCCCGGTAAATATTATACATCTTTGAGTTTTCTTTAAAATGACTCTTTTGTTCCTAATATAGTTTGACAAGTACTGTTTGGTAGGTTTCTGCCTCGCAGTTAGCAGCCGGAGGATCGAGCCTCCACACTTGCACTGCCTGACACTCACTCGTTAACCCCCTTCGAATATAATTATTCATTTTATTTACCTAATGGTCTTGTATTTGGTGTTAATTGATGAACTATGAATACAACCTTTTATTAATATTAATATTTTTACAAATATTTACATCTCTTTAAAGAAAGTAATATGTTATTTCATTATTCTGAGAAAATTCGTCTATTTTAATTATAAGACAATTAAGCAAAATAAGGAAATCAAAACTTTATATGATTCGATTAACCTTATTGACTGGCATTTGTAGAGGTTCGATTCATCTAAGTTTTGAAGCTGTTTCACCAGAGGTTTGAAAGGGTTTTATTGGAGATTAAGCACGGTCTGACGTAGGTTATAAACGATTGGATTTCTCACCTTCAGTTCAAAATCCTATCAGAAGGGATCGAATTAATCTCATCTTAGGATGGAAACTGAAATAAAAAAAATAAAAATGCCTATATGTGGAACTGTCGACGAATCATCACTGACGGTCCATTATGGTCTCGAGGTGGTTTGAAACAGCTATATCAGGAGATGGAAATGAATCCAATATGGCTTCATAGGGAATCAAAACAGACGCATCGGGAGACGGAAGTGAGTCCAATATGGCTTCATAGGGAATCCAAACAGACGCATCAGGAGATGGAAATGACTTCATCGCAGGTGGAATTCGAACTGGGCCAATCGAGAGCTCGGAATGACCCTATTGAAGGGATCGAAGTTACAAATTTGGCCAGGCTGGGGTTGAAGGGAGCGTCGCCCAGGCTGTGGAATGGTCTTATCAAGGGACAAGGGTTCAGAAATGGCCTCGGCGGGGACGGGAAATGGAGTTTGCGATTCTCCGAGACTCGGTCCATTACGGCAGCGAGACGAGGCACTCAGTACTGCCCTGAGGATGACGAAGACGGTGCCACGGGTGATGTGTTGCTGGTGGCACGCTGAGGCAGGCACTGCCACACAGTGACGGTAGAAAGGGTAAAGAAAAAGGAAAAGAGAGAAGAAAGTTGAGGTAGAAGAGCGAGGGAGAAGGCGGAGTAAATGCAAGGATGGAGAAAGAGAGAGAGATAGAGAGGGGTAGAGAGATAGAGACAGAGAGGCTGAAGAGAGATGGGGGTTGAAGAGAGAGAGAGGGAAAGAAAAATAAAGGATAGAGCGCGACGATAGGATGGGAGAGAATGGAATGGAGAAATAAAATTATGAAGAAATGCGAGGAAAGAAAGAGGAAAAGAATGACACAATACGAGGGTATAAAAAAAAGTTCAGATGGATGAAAAAGAGAAAAGGAGGGAAGAACGAAGATGAAATATATATATATATATATATATATATATATATATATATATATATATATATATATATATATATATAGAGAGAGAGAGAGAGAGAGAGAGAGAGAGAGAGAGCGACGAAAAACAAGGGTAGGAAAGGGGAAGTGCTGGAGATAAATGGTGTAAGTGATTGAAAGGAATAGGGAGGGACAAAATAAGAGGGGGAGAGAGGAGAAAAACAGGAAGTAAGGGGTGAATATGAGGAAAATACATATACCAAATAACGGACGAGAGAGAGAGAGAGAGAGAGAGAGAGAGAGAGAGAGAGAGAGAGAGAGAGAGAGAGAGAGAGAGAGAGAGAGAGAGAGAGAGAGAGAGAGAGAGAGAGAGAGAGAGAGAGAGAGAGAGGGAGAGAGTGTGTGTGAATGAACCAACGAACGAATAAATGAACGCACGCACACACACACACGCACGCCTCATCTCTCCTCTTATAAGAACACGAAAGCATAAAGAAAGTGCAGACGGTTCAGAAAATCTATGAAACTTATATCCTTGTTGTGTCAGCTCATTTACATAAAATATGCAAATTTCATGTTAAAATATAAATATATTTTGTTGTTACTTAGACAAGGAATTATTACATTATTCTGCTTTACGTTTCTCGTGAAAAAAAGAAGCGACATTCTGCCTTTGGAAATTCAATTATTATTTAATGTTCCTTGTATCAAATATGTATTTATTAAAATATTTATTATTCTCTTGCTTTTCTTAAGGGATATAGTTGTAAAAAATATATATACATTGGTTCATGGAATGATAAAGTACCTGCAAGCACTGGACTTCCCACCTCCAAGACTCGAGTCCAGTTACCCGGTTTCCCTGAATTTCTCAAATTGCTACCATGCTCACACTCCAACAGCTCGCCAGCTCCCAAAAACCATTTGCCTCCACTCCCATCTAACTCGTTCACACATGCTTGGCGGATGTCCAAGAGCCGTGTTCACAACCCTCCTTTACCTCATCCCTCCGTCCTTTCCTAAGGCGACCCCTACCCTACCTTCCCTCCACTTCAGATTTATACACCCTCCAAGTCATCCTATTTTGCTTCATCCTCTCTAAATGTCCAAACAACCTCAACTCCACACGTCTTACTAATCTCCAAACTACGAATTCTCTCCATAATATTTACACCACACATTGCCCTCAGACACAACATCACTGTCTCCAGCCAAAGCTCTGCACCCAAATAAGAGTGTTGGTACCAATATACTCTCATACATTCCCGTTCTTCGTCTCCACAGATGCCTCATTGTACCATCCACCTTTTCTTCCATCATCAATTCTTTGGCTCACTTAGTCTTTCATATACCCATCCGCCGACAAGTTCACTCCCACATATCTGAGCACATTCACTTCCTCCATACTCCCTCCCTCCCATCTGATATTCAGTCTTTCATTACTAAAATTTTTTATCCTCATCATCTTACTTTTTCCTTTGTTCACTTTAAACTTATTTCATTTACCCTCTCAAATTCGTCCACTAACCTTTGTAGCATCTCCCAAAAACAGTGTCATCAGCAAAGAGTATCTCACAAGTCCTATTTTGTTTATTAGATTCTGCATATTTTAATCCCACGCCTCACCGCAATACCCTAGCATTCATTTTCTACAACCCCATCTATAAATATGTTAAACAACCATGGTGACATCATGCGTCCTTGTCTAGAAAGTAATCTCCCTCTCTCCTACATACACAGGCTTGAGCCTCACTATCCCCGTAAAAACTCTCAACAGTTTTCAGTAAACTACCACTTATTCCATTCACTTGTAACATCTGCCACATTCCTACCCTATCCACCCTATCATATGCCTTTCCTAAATTCAAGAGAGCAACAAAAACTTCCCTATCTTTATCTAAATGTTGTTCACTTGTTTACTTCAATGTAAACACTTGGTCTGCACATCCCCTAATCTTTCTAAAGCCTACTTTTTCATTTGGAATCCTGCTCTCTGTCTTACCCTTAATTTTACACTCGTTTGTTTCCCTTCCCTTTATACAAAGGAACTATGCATGCTCTATGCCAGTCCCTAAGTACCTTCCCCGTTTTCATACATTTATTGAACAGAAGTATCAGCCACTCCAAAACTACATCCCCGCCTGCTTTTAACATTTCTGTCAAGATCACGTCAATCACAGCTGCTTTACTCCCTTTCATTTTACACACTGTCTCATGCGTCTCCACCACACTTATATCTGGCTCTTCCTCACGCCTAAAGGATGTTATATCTCCCTGTCCAATGCATGAAATCACTGCCTCCCTTTCTTCATCAACATTTAACAGTTCCTCAAAATATTCCCGCTATCCTCCCAATATCTCCAACTCCCCATCTACTAACTACACTGTTCTGTTTTTAACTGTCAAATCCATTTGTTCCCTAGGCTTTCTCAACCTATTAATCTCACTCCAAAACTTTTTCTAATTCACTACTCTCATTTTATCTCCTTTTACACTCCCTCGCCACTCTCTTAACCTATCTTATACTCTCCATATATTCCACACTTCTTATATTACTTCTGCTTTGTGAAAACATACCTTATATGCTAACTTTTTCTCCCTTACCACTTTCTTTGCCTCATGATTCCACTAATTGTTCCTCATCCCTTTCTCTCCCACCCTCCTATATCCACAATCTTGTGCCTCCATATCCACGTCTTCAGCCTCATTACCTATACTCTCAATAGCCCATCTCTTTCCCAATAGTTGTTGATATCTTAACCTAATTACCACCTTTCTCCTCACTTATTCGCTGATTTCATTTTCCTTCTTCCCCATCTACCTCTTACTCAAACTGTAGCTACTAACTAAATAATGATTTGATGTAACTGTTGCTCTATAAATAACCAGAAGTCTACCCATCAACCTTTTATCCACCAATACATAATCTACCACAATTACTCTTAACATCTTCCAATATCTCTCTCCTCTACATTCCTCTCTTCGCATCCAACTTTTATTTTACTCTACATAATCCATGAATTTATACATTTATATTCCCTCTTCTCCTTCCATGACTAATCCTTCAACATATTGCTACTCCTTTCTTAGCTCTTAACTAAATCGGAAATCCTTACCCTAATCCCATTTATTTCTTCCCACTGAAATTCTCCTACTTAGAGCAGTGGTTCTCAACTGGTGGTCCATGGACCACTGGTGGTCCATGGTGACATTTAGGGTGGTCCACAGAACGTTCACTATATTTGTTAATAAACTAAAGATTGGTGCATACAGTCTTATTTTTTTTCGAAAATAAAGTATGGATCAGCAATACGCGCATTGACCAGCGTGAACGACGGTGGTCGGATAATGGATTCGCCCGTGTCAGCGACAGCGGTAGTCAAACTGCAGAAGTGATATCACGTTAACCTTGCCTGTTGAGGCAGTTGCTTCGTGACGTCGTGAGTGTGCGCGCGTGAGAGCGTGGACCATCCCTGTTCGATTCCAGTCAGTTGTTACATGGCTACATGTGTTTCCGTTGTTTAGTGCAGTAGACACTGAACTGCTGAGCTGATTAGTTGTGTCTTTCGTCCTGGACTGTTTTCCAGGTGTGTAAATTGATTTGGTTTTCTGCTATAAAATTTAATATAAAAGGAAGCTGGGAGGAAGATTAGAATACAGTAGTGTGAAATATTTCTGGTCAGTTGTTATGCTGCTGTGTGCTGTGTTGTGCTGCTGTGTGCTGTGTTGTGCTGCTGTGTGCTGTGTTGTGCTGCTGTGTGCTGTGTTGTGCTTCTGTGTGCTGTGTTGTGCTGGTTTATGCTGTTTATGAAACTGATGGTCTTTTATTATTGCATGTGTATTATTATCTTCTGTTTTTTTCATATCTTATTGTCAAACTCGACATATAATGAATATATTTCGTCCACAGATATAGATACATGGCAATGGCAGGAGTGAATGTTGAGCGCAAGTATTCAGAAGACTACACTAAATTCGGCTTCACCAGTCAAGAAAAAGATGGCATGGAATTACCAGAGTTTGTTATTTGTTTGAAAGTTTTGCGGAATGACTTAATGAAGCAGCTAAGCTTAATTCCATCTCGAAAAGAGCGGCAGTTATCACTTTTCAAGCGGCGGCCTTGACGCGACAGGTACATTCTATGAAAAAACACCAATGCAGTGAGCGCTTCCTACATTGTCGCATACAAAGTCGCACAGGCCAGGAAGCCTCATACGATTGTAGAGAAACTTGTGCTACCCTGAGCAAAAGAAATGGTGAGGCTTGTTGTGGGCGAGGACGCAGCACGGAAGGTAAATGATATATCAGTTTCTAATGATACAGTGTCGAGACGTTAAATGAGATCTCACAAAACATCAGTGAACAAGATTTGGATGAAATAATGAAATCTCCATTGTTTGCCATACAGTTGGATGAATCAACTGATGTCTAACTGTCTTCTCAGTTATTGGTATTTGCACGATACATTGCTGAGGGAGACTTCTTTTGTAAGACTCTTGACACTAGCACAAGGGCTCAGGATGTGTTAGAAATTATTAACAATTTCTTTGAAGTAAATGGTCTGGATTGGGTAAATTTGGTGGGTGTTACCACTGATGGCGCACCTGTGATGCTGGGCTCAAGATCAGGCTTTCAAGCGTTGGTGAAACAGCTGTTCCATTGGTAACAAGAGTTCACTGTTTCATACACAGAGAGAAACTGGCATCAACAACACTACCTGATCACCTGAACACCATTTTCAAAGGATTGGTGAAGGTGGTTAATTACATCAAATCGTCAGCAGTGAACACCAGACTGTTCAGAAAATTATGCCAGGACATGTGTTCCGTCTTTGAGGTGTTGGTGTTGTACACTTGTGTACGGTGCTGGTCACAAGGGAATGTAGTCAACAAAATTTTTGAACTGAGAAAAGAATTGATTCTATTTCTCCAGTCTCAAGGGAAAGAAGGTTTTACAAATATGCTAGAACTGTCAGAATTAGAACTAGCATAACTTGTCGATATTTTTGGTATCTTGAACAAACTGAATGTTCAGCTGCAAGGGAAAGGAGCAAATCTGTTCTCTCACTAAGGAATTATCAAGACTTTTCTTGAGAAATTAGAACTCTGGATCGGAAGAGTAGAAGGTAAAAATTTAATTCAATTTTCATGTGTGGATGCCATGCTAGGGAAAAGGAAGCCATTCAGGTGCATATTCTCCAGCATTTACAAAAGCGGAGGGATTTTAGCGATACTTTCCGGAGGTGGACATGACAAGGGATGGGTTTTCTTTCATCAGGAATCTATTCCTAACAGATGTTGATGGTGTTCCAGAGGCTGTGATGGAGGAGTTCTTGGACCTAAAAAATAATTTGGCAGCTAAAGATGTGTATCCTGCGGTCTATCATGAATTTTTTTGGGGCCAGTATGATTGTTACTTACCCTAATCTGTCAACACATGCAGTCAGATTTCTTTTGCCATTTGCATCAACTTACAAGTGTGAGAGTGGATTTTCATGTTTGTTGCTCATTAAGTCCAAACAGAGGAATCGGCTTGCAGTTGAAAGCGATATTCGTTGTGAATTTTCAAGTACCACTCCTAACATTATCAAGTACCACTCCTAACATTATCAAGTACCACTCCTAACATTATCAAGTACCACTCCTAACATTATCAAGTACCACTCCTAACATTATCAAGTACCACTCCTAACATTGAATAACTTGTCAGTGAGAAGAGAGTCCAAAAGTCTGGTTGCAAGGAAAAGTTAAATAATCAAATTTCAAAGAAAAATGTTGGCTGTATGCTTCATAATTTCAAAATTATGTTTGTTAGAAAGAAATTTCACAGCAAAATGTTAGATATGTATTCATTTATTTCCAGGAAATTATGTTTGTATGAAATATATTTTAGACCAAAATGTTAGATATATATTATTTTATATAACTTCTCGAATTTCTGTTTATAAGAAATATATTCCAAATCAAATTGCCTGTTGTTTTTGCTTTGCCTTTATGTATCATTACTTAAAAAAATTAAATGGTCCACGATATTTTTATAATTGCGTTGGTGGGCCATGGGCTGAAACGAGTTGAGAACCACTGACTTAGAACCAGGACATCTAGCTTCTTTTCATTCACAACTTTCACAATAATGTTTTTCTTATCTGCACTACATCCACGCACATTCAGACATCCCAACTTAAAAAATTATTCTTATTTTTAACAATTTATACATAACAAGTTACTACCCCCTTTGTTCCCGTCATTTTAGTCGGCTTTTACGACACGTATGGCTTACGGAAGAAACATTCGTATTTCACTTCCCTGTGGAGATGAAATAAATAACAGCAAGAAAGTATTATGAAAATAGACAGTCATATGTGTGTGTATACATATACACAAGTGAAAAGAGAACATGAATTTATAGGAAGGCTTCGCCTCTCACCGAGAAGGGGATTACAGAGCTCCAGGTCAACGCGTGGGACGACAGGTCAAGGAGTGAGTGTGATGGACAGGACAATTCAGTCGTTTTTCAACATGTTAGTAACAATAATCACAATATTCGTTGGGAAGCTGTCGCAATCTATAATCACATTGTAGCTACAGACGCAAAATCATAGAATCTGCCGTTATATCTACCTCGTAGCCATTCTCTTCTGACTTATCTCGCTCCCATGGTGTTTCGCCCAAAGAACTGCCTGTTTGTTTATTATTAAATTATTGCAAACTTATCTAAAATATATTTAGTTGGATTAGGCTAAATTAAATTGCACTTGTTATAATAAGGTTAGGTAAGTTTCCTAAGGTTCTTTTGGTACACAATTATTAATTTTTACATTAACATAAATAAGAAAATATATATCTTTAAACGTATAAGAGAAAATTTTAAAAAAGACTTAATTTTAAATGAGTTCTTGCTACTTGACCAGTTTTAACTATTCGGCACGACATATATATATATATATATATATATATATATATATATATATATATATATATATATATATATATATATATAAGGGTTAAGACCAAAAATACAGGGGGAAGGGGGAGGAAAGTGAAGGACAGGACATCCCAGGCAGAAGAAAAGAAACAAGAAGGAAAAAACAGGAAAGGAGAAAAGGTAGAGAGAGGAGAAGAAAAAGGAATCAGGTTAAGACACGTGTGTTTGGAGGTTTGGAGCATCTGACCATGTAATTGAAAAAGAAGGATCTACAGAGACAAAGTCACGACTAAGATTCATACAAGGAAAGTCGTGTATAAGGGATGATTCAACCAGACTGCGACTGTGAAAGTTAAAAGTAGGGTAGACAGTTTTAGCAAGCCTAACACTACTTTGTGCTCCTTGAGTCTGTCATAAAGAGAACGGCCAGTTTCTTCAAAGTAATGAAGAGAACAAGAGCATGAAAGAGGAGACACCAAGGGCATCTAGAGCGGGAAGAGAACGAACGAGATTTCTGTGAAGGGTGTTAGTTTGGTGAAAAATAAGTTTGATGTATAAGGAACAGAGAGAGTTGCTGAAATTAGAAAAAACTGGAAATATAGGGAAGGCAGAGAACAAGAGATTTACCAGGCGTAAAGGAAGGTGTTGAAACTGGAGACAATGGAAGATGAGGAAATCAGTCACTCATGCCAGGGGACTGATAATCTCTGTACTGATAAAGCCACTTGTTGACAAAACATCTTCAGAATAAAGATACCCGTGTTGCTTGTGTGTCTGATTCATCAACATGCCTGCCTAATATTTCAGTCCCTAACTCTCATAACCTCCTTCAAACCCTCTTCTAATCTTTCATTGGACTATTTTCATGTCTTCCATATATCCATATTTACTCACCTTCTAGGGCATCCTACCATCGTTCATCTTGTCCATGAGTAAATTTTCATTTATAACTTTTATATACCACGACACAGGATTATAATTTAAAACCATACCACGGGTGGGGTCGAACCCGCGGTCGGAGAGTCTCAAAACTCCAGACCGTCGCGTAAGCCACTGGGCCTGCTAACTTCAATAAGATTCATCCTACTAGGTTTAATTTGCTTTTATCAATCAAACGAACACAAGAGAGACGCATTCTAGAAGATCTACTGACCCATGCATGGATAATCTTCCTCACACTCAGTCTTTCTCACATATCTGACCAACTTGCTATTGTACCTACTGAAGGTTTTAGCTTCAGTGTCTCTACTGGGAGGTTTGGTTCATTCATCTACGATTCTAATGCCAAATCATTGCTTTCAAATATTTCTGAATCCGGATTTAGCACGTGAGAAATAGGAAGGGCAGCCAAGACGAGAGAACGAATTACTAAGAATGGAAATTTCCGATTCGAGGAACAGAGGGTCACAAATGCGGAGAACATGGAGAAAGAAATACTTTTTTGAGAGAGAGGGAGCATGATAAGAAAAGTAGTGGATGTACATGCCACTGTGCGATACATGGAAAAAGCAAAAACCTGTATCCGAGCAGTGGACATGTACAACAAGCAAAGGAAGCAAAGAATTAGATTCCCATTCATATATAAACTTGATGGAAGGATCAAGATTGTTAAAGGCATCGAGAAATGGTTGTTAGAAACTAAGAGTCATGAGGCCAAAGAGCAGAGATGTCATCTACATAGCGGAGCCAGAGGGAAGGACGTACACCAATAGTAGGAAGAACAGTTTCGAAGTATTCCATATAAAAGTTAGCAAAAACAGGGGATAGAGGAGAGCCCATAGAAGATCGACTTTTCATGATATTTTATAAATCTTAGAAGGTGAATAGGGATGGGTTTCTAGGATTTGCTGGTGATGTTGGAGAGTTTACTTGGGTAGGTTAAGAACACACTTTGATATCCGTGTGGATGTTTCTCGAGGTTTTGTGGTGGTTAACGTGGTTGAAGGGAATTAGTGTCGAGTTCCTCAGTGTATTACCATTTTGTTTCAAAGTTTCTTTGCCTTTATTTTCTTGCAAATATATGACTCAATCTGGGTAATGCAAGTGTATAAGCTGTATACACAAAGTCTAGATTTGGAGAGCTGCAAATGTCTTAGAAATAACTCTAATACCATGCTTTACTTTATGGCTGAAATTGTTTTCTAGATAATAGCATTTGTAAGTTTCCTGTATATAGCAAATATTCTTTGTGATAAACTTTTAGATTCATATAAATATTTATACAAAAGTGTGGACCAAACGCTGGTCCAGGGAGAGGTGCGCATGTTTATCAATGGTAGAATGTACCGAGTAGTATGTGAATAAGACAAAATATGCCGATTATGGTATTTTATTGAGATGTTTCGTCCACCTGGGGAATTAATAGATAGTTTCGTCCCTGGGAAAGGTAAAGACTCGTCAAATAAATGTCATAAACCACATATTGTGGTTTATTTTTCTCATATAGGGAAGTGCATCACTAACTATTTTAAAAGCTATCGTCAATTCTCCGGAAATAATTCAATCACCCCTTCTCCCCCGACCTCACCTTAATAAACAATGATATCAATATTTTTTTGTCGGTAATCAGTTTAGTTGGTGGCAGCCAACTGATGGGTAATTGACTTAACCGCCTAATAACCGATAATTACCGAGTAATGAGCTCAATTACGGCAGTGACAGCAACCATGCTAATCCACTTACAGGCGAACCATCACTTTAATTATTGTGTCTCCCATGTGCATTACATATTAATGCAAATACTGCTTTATTATTGTTGTATAAGCGTTGACAGTAAATTAAGATTACTGCTGCTAGTACTACAATTAAAACTATTTATATTACTACTAATACTGCTTGCTGCTGCTGCTACTACTACTACTACTACTACTACTACTACTACTACTACTACTGCTACTGACGATGATAAGAAGAATAAGGTAGAGTGAAGCAGAGTCAAAGTAACTCGGTGATTTATCATTACTCTCTTCCTAGATATGCACACAAACATAAGGCTCAATTATTAACCCAATAAACCTCAACATCTTTACCAAACTTAGTGCTCAGGCCCTGTACTGCCAAAAACCCACACTCAAGTCTTGCTAGCATGTGTCTCCGCGTAACCTAAATTTATAGCTACCACTCTCATACTCTAACAGCATGTCATATGGAGTGGAATACTCGCTTCTACTCCAACCCAATACATAAATACTTTGATGAATAAGACACACCTGCAATACCTGGTTATCTTTATTGAGAATACGTTTCATCAGTCAATGTTTCTATCAATTCATAACAGAGGGAATTGGAAGGTGTTGAAACTGGAGACAATGGGAGATGAGGAAATCAGTCACTCATGCCAGGGGACTGATAATCTCTGTACTGATAAAGCCACTTGTTGACAAAACATCTTCAGAATAAAGATACCCGTGTTGCTTGTGTGTCTGATTCATCAACATGCCTGCCTAATATTTCAGTCCCTAACTCTCATAACCTCCTTCAAACCCTCTTCTAATCTTTCATTGGACTATTTTCATGTCTTCCATTTATCCATATTTACTCACCTTCTAGGGCATCCTACCATCGTTCATCTTGTCCATGAGTAAATTTTCATTTATAACTTTTATATACCACGACACAGGATTATAATTTAAAACCATACCACGGGTGGGGTCGAACCCGCGGTCAGAGAGTCTCAAAACTCCAGACCGTCGCGTAAGCCACTGGGCCTGCTAACTTCAATAAGATTCATCCTACTAGGTTTAATTTGCTTTTATCAATCAAACGAACACAAGAGAGACGCATTCTAGAAGATCTACTGACCCATGCATGGATAATCTTCCTCACACTCAGTCTTTCTCACATATCTGACCAACTTGCTATTGTACCTACTGAAGGTTTTAGCTTCAGTGTCTCTACTGGGAGGTTTGGTTCATTCATCTACGATTCTAATGCCAAATCATTGCTTTCAAATATTTCTGAATCTGGATTTATTCTCTACATAATACTCACAGCACATTCAAAGGCCAAGTCTAACACTCACGAGACCATACTTTAACCCTGTTCACGAGACCATACTTTAACCCTGTTCACGAGACCATACTTTAACCCTGTTCACGAGACCATACTTCACACCCATACACTACCATCGCCACCCCTGTATCCTGATCCATTCATCTTTACATATCTTAGTTTTATTTATTCATCTATATCCATTCATTTAGACGTATCTACCCATCGAGACAGATATGCATCCACATCTGTTAATACATTCATTCGGATATTCAGACATGTATCCAAGTATCGGGCTATGTATCCTTCTATTTATTCTTTTGAGACATGTATCCATCCATCTGGTGACGTGAGTGGTGTCTTCAGTCACAGCTCATGTCACCATAACTGGTCTTATGGTTCAGAAGCAAGACAGTTTTCTCAGAATGTTTAGTTCGGGGAAGGCGGGTAAAGAGGCCTTTAATTCGATTTATGACGATAATATAAAAAGTTTCTTCTCGCATTTGGCTTGAGCCAGAGATAAAAATAATGAGTGTCATTATTTTCATTTTCGTCTCCCTCTCTCTCTACTCTCTCTCTCTCTCTCTCTCTCTCTCTCTCTCTCTCTCTCTCTCTCTCTCTCTCTCTCTCTCTCTCTCTCTCTCTCTCGTCTCCCCTCTCTATCTCCCCCTCTCTACCTCCCTCTCTGTGTCCCTCTCTTTTTCTGTCTCCCTCTTTCTGTCTCCCTCCCTCCTTCTCTCTGTCTCCCTTTCTGTCTCCCTCTCCTCTCTCTCTTTCTCTCACCAGCCATCCCACCCCATTTCCATTCACATTACCTTTCAAGCCACTTTTCCTCCGTCCCTTTATCTTTCCCTTCCCTCCTCCCTCATTCTCTCTCCTCCTACCTATCCACCCGTCCACTAAGAGGCTTGAAGAGCAGAGTTTTTAAGACTAGTTTTAATACGTCATGAATACAAACTTGTGTGGAGACCCCGTGTGGAGACCCCGTGTGGAGACCCCGTGTGGAGAACCCTGTGGAGACCCCGTGTGGAGACCCCGTGTGGAGACCCCGTGTGGAGACCCCGTGTGGAGACCCCGTGTGGAGACCCCGTGTGGAGACCCCGTGTGGAGACCCCGTGTGGAGACCCCGTCAAGTCAGAGAGTACTTCCACTCAGACACGGTGTTACCCACTCCAGTGGGAGGAGAAGGCAGCAGCAGCCCACTTGAAAAAGTTTTTTAGTGATATGTAGTTACAATTTGAGGTAGAACTAAGCTAAGATTTAAAACTGGAATTTGAAGTGAAATGGAATCTTAGATGATATCTGTAGCAACAAGTCAAGATTCAAGTGCAATTTCGGTTGCAATTGCGTATACTTCAGTAATGACAGTGCAACATAAATAATCACATGCTGCGATTATGAAAGTGCAACAAATATAATTATTCGACGAAGATAATTTCATCAATGATATTATACAGCAATTTAAGAAAAGAAAGGAGCATTACCACTACTCACCCCTATCTACTACTACCACTACTCCCCCTACCAACTACTACCACTACTCCCCCCTACCTACTACTACCACTACTACCCCCTACCTACTACTACCACTACTACTACCCCTACCTACTACTATCACTAGTACTTCTACTACTACTTCCACTACTACATTACCTCTACCACTTCACTAATTTTTCCTCTCTCTTTGTCCCTTCTCTGTCCTCTCATATATATACACTGGCTCCCTCACCTTCGTGTGTTAGTGTGACTAGTTTATGATCTCAGTCGGACCGAAACGTCGTCATAAGTTTTTATTTGTCCTATGTGCGTGTTATCTGTGTATTACAAGTCCAAGGTCATTTGCTTTCCAAGAATCTAAACTTTACCTCTTCATCTCTCTCTCCTTTAGTTTCTGTGAAGGTTAAAATACTGACCAATATGAGGAAAACATTATTACTTAGAGAATTATGTCTTATAAGTACTATTCACCCCTTAGAAAATCCGATCGCATTTAATTATCCACACACTTGTAAACCTTGGAAAGAGAAGAGTAACCTGAACATTGGAGTCTATAAAATAACTTGCAAACAAAGATTGTGATTTGGTATAAGTAGGGCAGACATGAAGGATAAAAAGTTACAAAACAAAACCTCGCAATTAACAGAGGATATTTATGACAACGTTTCGCTCCATCCTGGACCATTCTCAAAGTACAACAGACCTGCGTAGCAGAGTAAATGTTTTATGAGGAGCTCGTTGAAGAACCAGATTCCTTTTATCATACACTAAATACAGTTTCAGTTAGAGAAATACAACATGTTGCAAAGAAACATAACTACAAACGTATTAAGAGAGTGAACTTCCACAACGAAGAACTCTCACCAGACATTGGCTAGGAACTGTTTAACAGAGGACCTTAAGGTGACTGTGCTGAATGTTGTCTGGTTATGTAGAGAGATAAGGCAAGATGAAGACACTAGTTACTGGCAAGAATATACCCAGGGATTGTTAATAACATTAATTTACATGAATATACATAACCTAAAACTTATATGGAGGAAAAACTTCAGGATTGTTAAGCACTGTGATCCAGAGAGAATAATAAACGATCTTGATCAATAGGAAGTTGTGGAAGAAAGCAGTTCTTGGCACTGATGGAAAAGGATATAACGTGTTCAGACAATACATCAGAATAAATAAAAATGGTAGTTAAGGTTGCAAAATCTAGTGCTACTAAGGACAGAAAAACTGATAACGGTATGGCAAATGTCCGCTGTTGAAACTGTCTACAAGGTGCTACCTAGAAGGCAAGATTGCAAGGCAGTGGAAGAAAGTGACAGTTACACCAGTTGATCCCAACCAACTGGTCAGTTGGCTGGGATCAACTGACCAGTAATATTTCTGGATTTGTCGAAGGTACTACAGACTTCATAATTAAATGCTCATTCAATAAAAATGACAGCTGTCGAGTACTTATTGACTTAAAAGAAGCCTTTGATTAAGCGAACCGACGAGCTATATTAAGAGAACTGAATGAAAGCAACTCGGGTATGGTTTCAAGATTTTATGTCAGGTACGAAATCTCTCGAACTAGGCACATCGCAAGGAGGAGTGTTGAGACGCACTTTATTAAATACAATAATGAATCGTTTGGCCTCCGAAAATCACTCCTGCAGAATAACAGCAACTATATATGCAGATGACATTTTGCTTCAAGGTAATGATAATATAAATATGCAGATTGTCCTGAATAAATTTGGGAGTTTGTGTCAGAGGATGGGTTTGATAATTAACAAAGTTTAAACTAACTCTGAAGACATCTGAAAAATATTCTCTAAAATACTAATGGAAAAAAATATTGAAAGATAAAATTTTAAATATATGACAATGGATATTTTAAACCACCTGTTGGGTTAATGCCAGAGGAGATTACAATCGTTGAAAACTTCAGCTGTCTTGGAGGAGCTGCGTACCTGTATTAAGAATGATTCACAAAAGTACTATACGTTCACTTTGACCCTTGTGGTTTAGCGCTTCTTTTGATTATAATAATAATATACGTTCACTTACTGACTATGCAGCACCTGTCATCTTTCATCTAGAAAACGAAAAATAAATTAGGTTGAAAATAAGATATAAAATGAAGCAACGAGAATTATTTTAGGAAGTCAGTGATATGTAATGACTGAAACAATGCTGATGTAATTAAACTTAGATTGGATATAGAGTATTAGAGCTATATATTACACCGGCAATCAGGTTAATGAGAGGACAGGGAGTGACAATTACTTCAGTTATTTAATTCAGTTATTTTAAGAAGGGACTCGAAGGGGCTAAGAGCTGAGCGATTAGGACTAAATAAGCGAGGATATTTGAAAATCCTAGTGCATGATAAGAAAAATAACTTACTAAATGCCTGATTACCACAACAGAAGGTGAAGAGACCACCATCTTGTATATAAATTTATATACTGCCCAGGACAGTTTTAGGCAATTTGTGGTAATAAAAAAGCGAACTCCCAAAATCGAAAATGTTATGTGTATATTGTGATGGTCCAGTAGCTAAGGAAGGAAAGCCTTAAGCAAACACCACGATGGGACTTAGGTTTGCACACAGCTTCCTCGATACAAGCAGAACTATTATACTTTTAACGGGTCTGAAGGAAGTAGCTAAGAAAAATGTTTTTAACAATGTAAAGGAGCTTACGATTCTTAAACAGCAGAATACCAGTACATCAGCGCATTATAAATGAATGTATGGATGGTATCAGTGGAGCTGATAAAAACGGATGTTCATATGGATACTCTCACATTTGGGTAAAACTTTGAATGATACTGTTAAATTACAGCAAAGAGAACCACAGAAAAACCAGAGTCCGATGATATATATCCAATCTCTGTCTGACAGACAAAGACTATGAGGAATCAGCAGGAAACAGACAATACACGGATCACAACTAATAATAGAAGTAAGCCCATACCTCTACCTATATCTAGTTTAAAATTCTAATAGGTCACTCAACCGAGTTAACTAATGCTGTCATCCCAGCAATACATAATGGAACCCCATCACATTCATGAGTGTCATTTCTGCCGTAGAAGTGATCTTAGTTGTCAATGATTGGTACTACAATATCCTTAGAGAGTTTGTCCAGCCAACAATTAACACCAGATGTCCTAGACAACCATTCGTTTCCAACTCCCCTTCATGACAAAAGGCCACTCACATGAACGAATCTTCCTGTATTTCCTACTCCATTTCTGCAACATTGCAAGCTCCTGACGTGTTTATTGTAACACGAAAGGCCTATCATTCAATTCCCCCCATGGTTATTGTGTGTGTGTGTGGAGGAGGTGTTGATTCGCCAGGAATGCTCCCGGCCCGGGTCTTTACCAGATGGCGACTCGGCTCCGGCTCCGGCTCCCTGTCGTGGGAGTATCAGAGACCTATGTCTCCCATGGGAGGGGGTACCCCTCAGCGGCGGGACCAACCGGCCCCAGGCCTAGCCACATTACCCTCCAGCACGAGGCAGGTAGGTAGATAGATGGTAGGCCTCTCTGGTCTCCCACCTTCCCCGCCCCAAAGAGGCTGACGGGAAGGTCAGGCTTGCGAGCCGCAGATGGTAGCAAACTCCAGCCTTGGTGATTGACGACCTGTGTGTGTGTGTGTGGTGTCATATAGGTAAAACTTCTTGCCGTGTAAGGCAAGCGAAAATTTGTGTATGCAATAGTTTCGCAAAAATCATACTCAACCTAACGAAAAAAAAATGTTCATTGTATTTGTTTATTAATAAATTATTGTAAACTTATCTAAAATGTATTTAGTTGGATTAGGCTAAATTAAATTGTGCTTGTTATGATAATGTTAGGTAAGTTTTCTACGATTCTTTTGGTACAAAATTATAAATTTTTACATTAATAATCAAGGAACTATAAAAACAAAACATCAACAGGAAGGCATATAAGGGCAAGACTACACCTCACAGTCGCGTAACAACACCCGACTCTCTGAAACACAACTGATACTCTACCCAAGCACTTGTCTAATTTCCGAGTCGATGTACGAAACTCGAAGTAAAAATTAGCCAAAAAAGTGGTCGAAATCCGAATTGTACGATATTCAGACTGGACGAAAACAGGTTTTACTGTATATAACTCAAATTATGGGTTATACAAGCTTGATAGCTATTTAGTAGTCTATTGTACACAATCTTAAACAACAACGCTATTCAAAATCACAGGATTGCTTATTATGCCAGGTGGTTTCATGATGGATTGGTGACACTCGACCTGTGTCTACTCACCAAAACTTCATACTATGTCAGTTGTGAATGGTTATATTATGCGTTTAGCTGTTATTCATTGACAGGTACACAAGATTACGGGATAACATAGGTAGTGGGGTTAAAGGATATTATAAGTAGAAATTTGGATCATAGAAATATCGGAATGGTATAGAAGATTCCCAAGTAAGGCATATTAACCGACACTGAGAAGGATAGTAGACAATATTTAGGAAGAGATACTTCTGAGTACCCCTGAGAACATTTGAGTACCCCAGACATGGACATTTAAATGGACAAAGAACACATACCATTCCCTTCTTTTATTAATTTAAAAGGTTTCACAGAATAATAGCAATCCAGTTTTCAGGCAGAGAGTTCCAGATTTTAGGCCCTTTAATGTACATTGAATGTTTGTATAGATTTAGTCGGACACGGGGAATGTCATAGAGATTTTTGTGTCTGGTATTGTGCGTATGGGTCCTGTTGCAACTATCAAGAAAGCATTTCAGTTCAGGGTTAATATTGAAATTTATGGTTCTGTACATGTAGGTTGCACAGTAATAAGTGTGGATGTTCTGAACAGTGAGTAAGTTTAGGTCTTTGAAGAGTGGGGGGTGTTGCCTGGGATTGGATTGCGTGATAATTCTTACTGCTGCTTTTTGTTGGGTTATTATTGGTTTTAGGTGGGTTGTTGCTGTTGATCCCCAAGCACAAATGGCGTAGGTGAGGTAGGGATAGATGAGTGAATAGTATAGTGTGAGTAGGGCTGATTGTGGTACATAGTAACGTATCTTAGAGAGGATCCCAACCGTTTTGGATACTATTTTTTGCTATGTGTTTGATATGGGTGCTGAAATTCAGGTTTCTGTCAAGGTGTAGGCCCAAGAATTTGCCATCATTATGTTTAGCAATAAGAGTGTTGCCAATCATTATGTTCAGTTGTGCAACACCTGTTCTGTTACCAAACATAATGTTGAAGGTTTTGTCAGTGTTAAGTGTAAGTTTATTGGCTGTCATCCAGGTTGATATTTTTAGTAGCTCTTCATTACCAATGGTGTTTAGTGAGGCAAGATTTGGGTGGGAGATGATATAAGTCGTCTCATCAGCAAAGATAATTGGTTTCAGGTGTTGTGATACATTAGGAAGATCATTGATGTATAAGAGGAAGAGCAGGGGACCAAGGACACTTCCCTGTGGCACTCCAGTATCAAGTGGTTGTGTAGATGAGGTTGTGTTGATACCTGTTAGTAAGGTAGGACTTGAAATATATATGTGCGTGGCCTCTTATACCGTAATGGTCAAGTTTTTGGAGTAGGATGCCATGGTCTACTGTATCAAAAGCATTCCTTAGGTAAATAAAAAGTCCTAATGGATATTCCTTATTTTCCAGTGCTGTGTAAAGCAGGCCAAGCATTTTTACAATTGCATCATTTGTGCTTTTGTTTTTTCTAAAGCCAAATTGGCAGGGGTTGAGGATGGTTTGTTCTGTAATAAATGAATATAATCTCTTGTGCACGAGTTTCTCGAAGATTTTGGATAACAACAGTAAGTTTGAGATTAGCCTGTAGTTATTTACATCTGTTGGGTCACCACCTTTGTGTACTGGTGTAACCCTTGCTGTCTTGAGTGGTGTCGGTGAAATAGCAGGCGAAAGGACATGCGGTACAAACTCTCATCTTTGTGTCAATTATATGAGAAGCATATGGTCTGTTTCTCACCTGCCAGACGCATAGGTGGGTGAATAGAACTGTAAGTATGTAGCAGACAGAACTAGGGATTTTGTTGTTCTTGATTCACCAGTACTCTCTCGAGCTGGGTCTTTTCCAGATGGTGACCCGGTCTTGGCTCTCTGTCGTGGGAGTGAAGTGAGACCAATGTCTCCCATGGGAGAAGGTACAAGTACCCCCTCATCATCGGGACCAACCCCAGGCCTAGCCCAATTTTATGCCCTCACGGGGCTCGTAGGGAGAAGCTAGGCCTCTGGTCTGTCATCGTCCCCGCCCCAGGGGGGCTCGTGGGAACGGCAGACTTGGGAGCTGTAGGTAGTAGCAAGCTCTGGCTCTGGCACCTTCCCCGCCCCAGGAGGGCTCGTGGGAGTGTTCCCCGCCCTAGGAGGGCCCGTGGGAGTGGTGTCTCGGGCAATAGAACTAGGGAGTGGGCTGACCAAAGCAGCCTGGCTAGGCTGGTGCATTGGCGTTTAGTGGAAGGAGGGGAAGAGGGGTCCAAGCGAGTGCTATGGAGTGTGAGACTGCTCAGATATTGAATACCCTGTGTTTTTTGTAAATTTCCTAGTCTAGTGTCAATTTGTGTATATGTATTAAATGTTAATCCAGTGTAAACCGCTATTTGTAGACTCAGTGAATTTAACGATTGTGTTTTCCACCTTATAGATAATTTAATTTGATTATCGATCAGTTATTGCCTCATATTGTCTCACAGCAGGTAATCTGGAGAATAGCTCCGGGATAGCTCATATAAAGATATAATATCTGTAAGTTCAGGAATCCCTTAAGGATGTAGCAAAAAGTTACTGTCAAGCTGATTTCAGAAAGGTTCTTACTTGAGGCTTTGAAGTGTTTAAAAAGACTAGGCTCCAAGTGTCTCATGAAATCCTAAGTATATTTACATTGATAAAACTAACAGTGGAATAACGGTAAAGTGTGAATTAAGAGAATAATAGTGAGAGTGAGAATGGATACCTTCCCACAAATGTTATAGTTAATATATAGCAGGAAATACTTGAGGATATCAATTAGAGGATAACTCTTATTTCTACCTAATCTCTATTATCTGTCTTCCCAATTCATTCTCTCTCTCTCTCTTTTACAAACGGTTATACAAGGTTAGGTTTAGGGTTTCTAAACTAAGAGCTGTTACCTACATTCTCTCTCCCCTTTACTCCCAGTCTTCCATCCCAGACATAACAAACATCTCCGGAGCATCAGTTGTGGGTTGTAATGAGTGCTTCAGTGTTCAAGACTCTTAAGATATGCAGCACTCTAACCTCTTCTTTTATTTACTGTAGACTCGTGCTCATGTGCGGCACACTCATCTCTTTCGCTTTCCCCCCTCTTCCTTTACTCTTTTCACGTGCCCCTCTCTTCCCTCTCTCCCTTTCTTTACCCTCTTTGATCACCATCTACCTTGTTTCTCCTTCGTCCCTTTTTTCTTATTTCTCTCTCCCTTCCTCCCTTCTGTTTCTCTACCTTCTCTCCCTCCCTTTTCTTCCTTTTTTTCCCATCCCCTCTCTTTCCCTATCCTCCATCCCTTTTTCCCCTCTTTCACTGTTCCTCGGTACGTCTTTGGGCAGTAATTAGAGAGTTCGACTCACGAGGCGACCTGGCTAATAACAGTATCAGTGGAAAAAGTATGTGGTTGTCTTAGTTTTAGCAGAACTGATGGTAACCAAAAGCAGAACCAATGGTATACACAGTTCTGGTAGTGGCAGCAGAGAAGTAACACGAACAGATACAATAGAAAGAGAATTAAGAAGACAGTTGTAGTCCATTCCTTCAATCCAGTGGCTTCCATCTCTCTGGTCAATTGAATGTAATTTTTCAATTAGGTTTTGTGTATTTTCCCTCTGCTTTTATACTGGCAGTGGCCGGAGGGTGTAATGGGTAGAGAGAGAACCTCCTGCTTTTCGTATATTGACTTGTGCATCTAAATAATTCACGAAAGTTCTTAATCAGAAAGTAGATTGTTCTCAGCAGGTAGGCTCGGCATAGGCTTCCTGCTATCTGTCTTTCCCATGTACGCTCATGTACTCCCACGTACTCCCGGGAGGACATGGGTCGAAGCCGCACTATGAGAAGAGATACATGGGCAAGTCTCCTTAAATCTACTTCCTCTGTTACCTAGCAGTAAATAGATATCTGAGAGTTAACAGACTTCTGTGGGTTCCATCCTGGCTCTGGACCTAAAACAAACCCCAGTGGAAATAAACCACATTGATTGGCCTTACTGAGTTATCTTGGGCTACTATCCCTCCGGGGTTAAAAAATACGTATTCTTCTTCTTGCTCCTGCTCCCCCTCCTCATTCTGCTCTTGCTCCTCCTCTTATTCCTCATTGTTTTCCATCCCCCTTTTCTCCTACTCTCTCATTTCCCTTTTTTTCCTACCCTCTCCCTTTTTTCTTACACCCTCTCCCTTTTTTCTTACACCCTCTCCCTTTTTTCTTACACCCTCTCCCTTTTTTCCTACCCTCTCTCCCTTCCATCTTATCCTACCCTCTCCCCCTTCCCTCTTTCCCTACCCTCTCTCCCTTCCCTCTTTCATTACTTGTAGCAGAAGTAGTCTGCTGGTCCTTGTTAAGAGTTTCTTGTATTCGTCCATCACTCTAACTTTTTCAGCTGCGCCTTTAACAATTTTCAGTAGATAGATTTTGCTTCATTAATGTAAAATTGACCGTAGTGCCATTCAGTTGCATGTTTATTCAAACAAGTTGATGGAAATTCTGTGACTGATTAACCATCTAGTATATCACGTCACAAAAAAATTTAGTTCTTTTACTTGAATGAGTTCAGGGTCTAAAATAGGCTTGTGTTACTCTCTTAACAGTGTTTAGAAAACATTTTCTATTGTTTATTTTAGTTTCAGTAGACAACCAACTCGTTGTTAAAGAAGGTCAGAGTAACAAGGTCCTCACAAAGATATTAATGATCCCGAAATATTTTTTTTTTTCAGATCAACAGCTGAAATAGACCTATTATTGTGTTTGTACAGGTGAGATTTCGTTAATAAATCTAGTTCACTGTGTAATTAACCCGCATATAGGAGAAAGAAACTTATGCCAACGCTGCAGTCCAAGGCGGACCGAAACGTCGTCATAAGTTTCTTTCTCCTATGCAGGTTATTTGGGTATTGTACCTTTTATTCTTCATAAATCTAATTATTGGTGAAAGGCTATAAATCAACATTTACATACAGCTCAGCATCAAACGGGCAAATATTTTTTAAATCTTTTTCTCAAGCAGGTGTAATTACAAGCTGGGCTTCGAACATCCAGATTTTCAAAGAATACTATATTACTTTAGCTATCTAGCTCGGTGCTACACTTTTAAAATATTATCCTGCATTGTCGTTCTCATCACAGAAAAAATAATTGCTAGTTATAAGAGATCTATATAATCAGTACTAATATGGCTGCATTTTCAGGAAATGCAGTCATGTCAGTTTTAATATCATATTCTCCTGTTTTCTGTTTGATACAGCTGCTTGAAAATGCAGCTTACTGTAACTAACACAATTTCTCATGGTTCGCTTGAAAATTGCAATATCTGCGCCTATCTGCACTATTTCTAAGACAGTATTAGCTGCTGTTGCGTTAAAGCACATGAATTTACGTTGTTTTCAGATTCTTCATTCCAAGGATGTCTCGTATGCAAATACTGATGTACACTGGAAATTGCCAGAATTTATTTTACGAATACTAAGGAGTTGAGGACTTAAACAGTTACTGTAGCAAAAACCACTCAGACAATACCTTGTTAAAGTGGTCAGGCCACCTTTCTAACCTCTTTCCCTGTCTACCCACAACTTTTTTCATTTCTCAATCCTAGTCCCAGTCCTGCCCTTCCCCGATTTTGGTATTCATCTTATGGCCTACCAAAAAAAAATTATGCACTCCTTCCGAAACCAATACATCATCTAACAATTTATCGTCAACAATTTATCATATGAATTGTTAGAGGCCTCTCAGACGTGAATTCATTCTTTACATTCTTTGTAATTTTCTTTCGATCATTTACTTTAGCATTATAAAAACTAGCTAACATTTTTTTTATTGAAGCAGCTGGACCAGCTGGAGTACCTATAATAATAATGGTATTGTAGGTGTCATTATTTTTCTTTTTTTGTCTTTTTTTTGTCTCAGAAGCATCCCCTAATGTGTGTTTTTAATTTGAAATTTGTAATTGTTGAGTACACTGAAAAAAAAAAAAAAATTCCCGTATCATAAAATATTATTCACTTAAATTTTCTTACTTTAAATTAAAAACAAAATTGTTCATAAAGCTGGTTTGATTGTATGTATGCATGTATGTATATATATATATATATATATATATATATATATATATATATATATATATATATATATATATATATATATATAATAGTTTAAACGGCTGTAAACGAATATGCAGAAAGATAGACGTGAGGCTCTAAGCGTGGTACTGATGGTGGCAGGTCCAGCGCATTATCGCTGAACTACGAGGCTTTTAATAGGATATATCTCCGGCAGCGGCACCAGCAGTGACTCTACTGTCTTTTTCGCAGTAAATATATCCTTACCTTTCTCAGAGCCAAATAGTCTATGAACTCTGTTTAAATTGAAATAATCGACTCTAAATGAATAAACAGAAATAGAAGCAGGAGGCTCAAATCGTGGCCACGGCAGTGGCTCTCCGCCTTGCTCCGCCAATTCACACGGAATATACATGTATTTTTCTGTGATATACATGTTATAAAGTGTGCCAAAGCCAAAGGTTGGCACACGAGACAGTGAGGTCAACGACATCAAGAAGCCTCGCTTCGGCTGGATGCCCGGCTAAGAGGGAGCCTTGATTCTTAACATCCAGCAATTCCCATATTCCCGCAAACAGCCCTGAAGGGATCGCCATCTATCCCTGGAAGAACTGCAACTTTTTGGCATGGGGCTATACTTGTGTGTGGACTCTGGCTGACACACGGATCCATCACAGCCTTCGGCAAAAGGGAGGTGCTGCCGATCACAGGAAGGAGTACAAGATCAACATGTACTTAAGGACTTAAGGAATTAATACCAATTCGTATCAGTGGAATCGGAGACACTGGGTCCATGGGAAAAGAACGCCAGAAGCTTTGACAAAGAACTAGATTCCAGGCTCATCAATACCACTAAGGACCCAGCATAGCCATCCAGATGGGAAATACCTGCTGCATTCTTGTCTCGCATCAACTTCGGAGGAGTTGGACGAGATTCATAATCGTATTTGATATGTTGTACTGTTGTAAGGATGTTTGTGACTTTTAAATAATCTCTGACCTAATATATATATATATATATATATATATATATATATATATATATATATATATATATATATATATATATATATATATAACTATTCTGGTAGGCTTTATAGTAAAAACAAGAGAATGCATTTTATTAATGTGAATGTGCATACAATATTACATTTGGAATAATCGATCTAATTTATTTTTATATCTTTTCTCCAGGTATGTAGATAACACCTGTAATGACCACTTTCTGAACACACGGTAAGTAGTTCATTGTAGTTTGCAGAACTTTGAAGTCCATTGATCCTCTGGTTTGGGTGGGCGGTGTGTGATATATATATATATATATATATATATATATATATATATATATATATATATATATATATATATATATATATATATATATATATATATATATATATAGTATTATATATATATATATATATATATATATATATATATATATATATATATATAGTATATATATATATTATATATATATATATATATATATATATATATATATATATATATATATATATATATATATATATATATATATATATATATATATATATATACACACACAAAACAATCGCAGACAGACGATCTTAGCAACGCAAGACAAGCCACAGGGAGGTGGAAATCTTATACGTATATATATAATGTTGTGCCGAATAGGTAAAATTGGTCAATTAGCAAGAACTTGTTTAAAATTAAGTCTTTTCTAAAATTTTCTCATATACGTTTAAATATATATATTTTTTTTCATTTATGTTAATATAAAAATTAATAATATTCTACCAAAAGAACCTTAGAAAACTTACCTAACCTTATTATACCAAGCGCAATTTAATTTAGCCTAATCCAACTAAATATATTTTGAATACGTTTACGGTGATTTAATAATAAACACAATGAAATATATTTTTTTCGTTAGGTTCAGAATGATTTTTGCGAAATTATTGAATACACAAATTTTCGCTTGCCTTATTCGGCAAGAAGAGCGTTGCTATTTACTTATGTAGTGCCGAAAAGGTAAAACTTGAGATTTTGGCTTAAATAGCAACGCCCTTCATGCCGAATAAGGCAAGCAAAAATTTGTGTATTCAATAATTTCGCAAAATCATTCTGAACCTAACGAAATATATATATATATATATATATATATATATATATATATATATATATATATATATATATATATATATATGCAAAATGATCACAGTAATCAGGTGATATCAAAATATGCAAGACAACCACTATGAAAAATAGAGGAATTCCAAGCGCTTTCGTGACTACTCACATTATCAAGGAACTACGATAGTTCCTTGATAATGTGAGTAGTCACGAAAGACTTGGAATTCCTCTATTTTTCATAGTGGTTCTCTTTATATATATATATATATATATATATATATATATATATATATATATATATATATATATATATATATATATCTGAACACAACGTTCACTTCCACACTTCCTCCCTTATACGTATATATATGTATATATATATATATATATATATATATATATATATATATATATATATATATATATATATATATATATATATATATATATATATATACTATATATATTGATTATATATAATGTAGCATGGGTTGGTGCGATCAAAACAAGTATTTTTTCATTCTTTCCCGACTTTCTTTAGACTTTTGCTGTAATTGTTTCGTCCTTTGAGGCAATAATGAGTTTAAGGAAAGCAATTTCGGGAGCCTCGAATTCATTGCGCTCTGAGAACAATTAATTTAGGCACACTTTAAAGTTCTTTACTGTCTCGTCTGACTGCTGGGTTATCTTCAGTGTTGCCTCTGGGCAGGGAACAGGGCAGGGAACTGGGTCATGTTTAGTGTTGCTTCGGGGCAAAAAAAAAAAAATTGTGACCACTGGATCATCTTTTGTGTTTCCCTGGGCCATGAATCACAAACATCTGCTCCTTTTATTGGAAGACAGAAATAATTTAGCGTTTCTTACATTGAGTTACAGTGCACTTTGTCGTTCCCTAAAAACGAACGCCAGTAATTCCTCATAAGGAAACAATTAGATGTTTCTTAATTAAAAATCAGACCAATATAATCTTCCTTGTATTGACGAATGTTTTTTTTTGTAGTCGCAAATGTTCGGTATAGAGAAAAAACAACACCCATAAAAAGTATCATAGTGTAAAACTACGAAATGCAGAAAATAACAATTAACTAGGGAGAGACGGTGAAGGTTTTAATTCCAATAAAGGATTCTAAACCGATGGAAACAGAAATAAACTCCTCTTTTTTGGATGGAACAGAATTTTTATCCATTCTCAAGGTCCTGTGTTTTATCGTAAGGAGATTAGCCCGTCTTCACGAATCAAACATTAAAATCCGAGTAACCATAATTATAATATTAATAAAATAACACTGAAAATGGTAATTCAGACTAATTTCCATGTATATACATAGGCTGCGCTAACATACAACCAAGTAGTTTGTATAGAAACATAAGCATACAAAGACTGGTTATGTTTGACACATGTTGACAGTGATGGACGCCGCTTGTTGTGGTTTAATTACCACAGTTTGTTTGTGTCGATGTGTGTATCATGTTATGTTCGTTGGTGTTGATGTGTATATCATGCGTGTTTGTAAGTGGGGATGTATCATGCAGTGTTTTGTCAGTGTGGATGTGTGTATCACTTGATGTTTGTAATTGTGAATTTGTGTATCATGTGGTGTTTGTAATCGTGGCTATGTACTCGCCTATTGGTGAGTACAAATCGCACTTAACAGCAGAGAGAGATGTTAAAGTCTAATGAAATCTTCAGAGTTTGGAGAGTGAAGTCAAGCTGTAAACAAGGTGTACACACGAAGAGCGAGTGTAGACAAAGAAGAAAGAGGAGCAGATGTAAACAAAGAGGACGAAAGAGTGTGTAGCCACAGAGCAGAGGAGAACAAGTGTAAACAAAGTGAAAGGATGAGCGATTGTATACTAGGAGGAAGGGGATATGTAAACAAAAGACAAGATAGGGAGTGTAAACAAAGAGGACAACTAAACGAGTGTAGACGAAGGGTAAACAAAAACTATAGAGCGGATATAAACAATGAGTACTGGAGTGGTGTAAAAGTGAATGAGGTGTAAACAAACAGAAGAGTAGGTGTAAGCAAAAGAGAGTGTAATGAAAGGGGACAGGAAAGTGAGTCTAAACGAAGGAGAGAGCACAGATCCTGAAAACAAAGACAAGATAAATAGTGCAAACATTGAGGACGGGAATAAGTGTAAAATAACAAAAATGGAGAACGAGCATAAACAAAGAGGACAAGAGAGAGAGAGAGAGTATAAACAAAAACAGGAGGGATGATGTAAACAAAGACGAGAGAGCGTGCGCGGATGTAAACTAAACACAGAAGAGACGAAATATATACATAGTATAAAAAAAGGCCAGGGAAAACAGATGTAAACAAAGAACTTCAGGAAACTAAGCTAAGAGTAGAGCCAATTATAAGCAAGAGCAGAGAGTGTAAACAATGAAAGAGCATGTGTAAATAACCGATGAGGATGCAAACAATGAGACGAGAGCAGTTGTAAACAAGAACAGATGAGGGAGTTGTAAACAATGAGAGAAGAGCCGGTGTAAACAGGAACAGGTGAGGTGTAAACAATGAGAGGAGAGCCGGTGTAGTGGAAAGCCGACTTTGATAAAGGCTGTGAAGACAAGTAACAATATTCTGGCTACAAGTCACAACACACTCCAGAGTTGGATATGATAACAGCACAAAGTTCGGGTCCAGCGAGGACTTGATAATGGTCCAGCACGGACCAAAATGACATTCAGTTTTCACGTCCAATTTGAGGGTTTGTTGTGATTCAGTTAACTTGTCCGAATTGCTGTTGTTGTTGTTGTTGTGATGGCAATTGTTCGTGTGTCACCTTGAAGCGGTTGGCAGGAGAGAATAATAGTGGTAGACTGCAGGTGTCGATGTGATGGTGGTAGTAGTGGTAGACTGCAGATGTCAGGGTGGTGGTAGTATTGGTGGTGGTTTAGACTACATGTGGTGGAGTGGGTGGTGGTGGTGGTGGTAGACCTCTGGTGACATACTGGGTTGCGGTAGCAATTATTTGATGACAACGTGGGTGTTGGTAGCAGTCTGCTGGTGACAGTGGACGGTGGTGACCAATCTTCTGGTGACAGACTAGATATGGTGGCACTCTTCTGGTGACAGACTAGATATGGTGGATGGGGCGGCAATCTCCTGGTAACGGAGTGTGGGTGGCAGAGCACTGCTTAAAGATTGGGTAGTTGCATGCACTCTGCTGGGAAAACAGTAGGTGGTGGCAGTCTGCGGGTAGCAACGCATGAGAGTGATCATGTTGTAACAACATGTCTGCCGCTGCTCATGTTTGCATGCTGCAATAAAAAAAAATTCTTGTCCAGAGTATTAAGTCAGTATTTTGGAGATGCTGCGTCTCTGACCAGACAAGAGCTTAATTAAGAACGCCTGGCGAAGCTGAGGTTGACACACCCAGACCGGATGGTGTCATGCTGTGTCTAGCGATGCTGAGGTGTGACATGACCAGACCAGATGTTTCCTGGTGTGTCTGGTGATGCTGAGGTGTGAGTCGACCAGACCAGATGGTCTTTCCCCTCATCCCCCTCCTCTCCTCCTCCTCCTCTTTCTCCTCTCCTCCTCTATCGCCTCCTCCAGCAGTAGGGTCACCACCAGCTTCACAGGATGGCCGTCAGGAATGCTTCTCTCTGGCATCATAAAGTAACTCCCATATAGCCGCATAAATGGTTCACTTTCATTGTTCCATACAATGAATGTTTTGTCTTGTTCTCCCCTCTTTTGTAACCTTATATATGATGGGGTCCACCTCTTGTGTAAATTGTGGGACCCATTGCCTCGGAGAAGTGGATAAAAAGGCTTCAACTAAGAATATTTAGATTTCTTTCTGAAGCCGTTTGAATATTCCACTTCCCCTACCACCCCATCTTTTTTATACAAACTTTATTTCAAGACAAAATACATAGGGAGTAAAACAACATAGATAACAACTCAGGCCTTCCCTTCCTCACCTCCACTGTCCTTTCTCTCCGCCATCCTCTTTATCCTCCATCATCACTATTCTCTATCCCGCTCTCCCTCCTATCTTTTTTCTTTATTATAATAAAGGCTTTTTACGGCCTGCCCTAAGCACGCTGGTTGGCGTGCTTGCAGACTGTCTCTGATTTTCTCTCTCTCTCTCTCTGTGACTATCCCTCTGCCTCTCTCTCTCTCTCTGTGACTATCCCTCTGCCTCTCTCTCTCTCTCTCTGTGACTATCCCTCTGCCTCTCTCTCTCTCTCTCTGTGACTATCCCTCTGCTCTCTCTCTCTCTCTCTCTCTCTCTCTCTCTCTCTCTCTCTCTCTGCCTTTCTCTCTCTCTTTTCACAAGGTTTGACAAGGTTAGGTTAAGGATTCCTAACTTTATTGACAAGCTAAGAGCTGTTACCTACATTAACTCATTTAAAAGCCTTTTTATTGTTACGAAACATACAAATAGGGAACAGGATAAGTTGGAGCCATCTGTGGGCCAGCAATTTCATGTCATCAGCTGACTTTACTTCTTTGATAAACTTATGCTGTACGAACATGTTCCAGCCTCGAGTCATCCGGGAAATAAATGATCTCAGATGTAGCGATGTCCTGGAGAAGAATACAGAGTGAAGTTGCTGCTTGCTGCCCGTCTTGTGGTGTACAAGCTTGCTTCTCGCTGTCCTCGAAGTGGAGCCAAGTGTGGTACTTTGACAATGATTGCCTTGTTCATAACAGTAAGGCCGCCCACATCCCTCCTGTGTTGTAGGCTCTGCTGAAATGACAGATCTATCCAGGCTGTGTCCAGGCGAGAGATGAGGCGTCTTGCTCTGTTCTGTCAAGAAGTCGCAGAAGAGGTTGGGGGCAGGCAGTCCAAGAACGTGGAGCATACCCATGGTGTGAGCGTACTTGTGAGCGTGCCTCTGCTGTCAATCAGATGCGAGATACGTCGAAATGCTGTAAGCTTCCTAGCTGTCGTGTTTGCCAAGTTTACTTCGGGGTTCTGCATGGTCAGTTTGGAGTCGAATTTCACCCCAAGGAAATCAACTTCATCCCCAGGTACCAACACTCTTTTATTCATACTTACCACTGCTCCAGCATTACGTCATAGTGTCTAGAGACCACCATCATTTGTGTTTTCTCAGGAGAAAATGTTGCCAGTCTCTCTCTCTTTTGCTCCCTCAGGTAATCAGTCCCTCAGCCTTTGAGTTGATGAAGACCACAGTAGTGCTGCTGGTTTAGAAAAACACGTAATTAAAACACTAGGACATATTTATTAGAAAATGTTTCGGTCCTGTGACCTTGATCACTTCTAACATACAGAGGTTGAAATACATTATATATAGGTGGAGAGTGAGGTGTGACGCATGGTGACCTGAAGAATGCTGTGTTGGGTTGAGGACGGGTAGACAATGAGATCATGTGATTCCTCTGTTGCTGGGTAGGTGGTGCTTTGCTTGCTTGAGTATCATGTATACTAATGTTTTAGAAGTTTTGTGGTTTCCAGTGTTATGTTCTATTGTGTCGGTGACACAATAGAATGTAGCACTGCAACGTAACACTGGAATCCACAAAATTTCTAAAACATTAGCGGTATTTATTACCAAGGTTTATACCACCGTAGTGTTTTACATATGTCCTAGTGATGCAAATGTGTCTTCAAGACTACGATGCTTTTCACCAACTCTTTTTCTCTCACCTCTCTTTTTCTCTCCATATATTCCTCCCTCTTGCATCACTTTTACTTTGTAAAAAACTCTCAGATGCTAACTTTTTCTCTCTTACTACTCTCTTTACATCACTCCACCAATCGCTCTTCTTCCCTCCCTCACCCACTTTCCTGTAACCACAAACTTCTGCTGAACACTCTAATACTACATTCTTAAATCTACCTCATACATCTTCAACCCCATTGCCTATACTCTCACTAGCCCATCTATACTCCAATAGTTGTTTATATCTTACGCTAAGTGCCTTCTCTCTTAGCTAATAAACCTTCACCTCTCTCTTACTTACTGCTTTCATTTTCCTTGTATCACATCTACCTTTTACTCTCACTGTAGCTACAACAAAAAAGTGATCTGATATATCTGTGGCCCCTCTATAAACATGTTCATCTTGAATTCTACTCAACAGTCTTTTATCTACCAATATGTAGTCCAACAAACTACTGTCATTACGCCCTACATCATATCTTGTATTACAGTGGCAGCCCATAGCTAAAATTAGTGGAGGTGCTGCTTCAGAAAACTTTTAGCCATTGTTTTAATATTGTGTTATATGAAACAAGCATATAAAATGAAAATTTATACATAAGCTTGATAAAATCATAAACAAAAAAATATGTTTTACTTACCTAAATTGTTACAGTTCAAGCTTGATCCTTTCATTAAAAACAAAATCCATTTTTCTTCTTCTACTTTGCTGGAAGCATGATAATCATCTAATTCTACACTTTATCACTTTCAAGAATATGGTACATAGTTTTTAAGCACAACACACGTCGCTGAGTCAAAAAGAAACACTACCTTACACTTCCACAACAGGGTCGGCACTGCATCAGCGACAGTGCTTTCTATCTATGTATCTTCTACTATGTATCTTCTACTATGTATCTTCTACTATGTATCTTCTACTATGTATCTTCTACTATGTATCTTCTGTCATGTATCTTCTACTATGTATCTTCTGTTATGTATCTTCTACTATGTATCTTCTACTATGTATCTACTACTATGTATCTTCTGTTATGTATCTTCTACTATGTATTTTCTACTATGTATCTTCTACTATGTATCTTCTGTTATGTATCTTCTACTATGTATCTTCTGTTATGTATCTTCTACTATGTATCTTCTACTATGTATCTTCTGTATTGTAAAATCATGGGTTGACAATTACATCACAGAATGATTGCAATCAGATCATATTTTTCAATTAAAACGTACTTCGGGATAATTGTTTTTTATGGAAATTATCGCTCATCGTTGACTCTAATGGATGCAATTATGACATATTAAATAGAGTTTAATTCTCGTTTATTATCGCTTTTGGAGGAAGGGATTTGAAGTGTCAGAGCTACTAATAAAGTTTGGGATATACAGCCGATGCTCACCTGGACACTCATATATATGCATAGGTGCATTAATATGCATGCGCACGCACGGGCTCTCTCTCTCTCTCTCTCTCTCTCTCTCTCTCTCTCTCTCTCTCTCTCTCTCTCTCTCTCTCTCTCTCTCTCTCTCTCTCTCTCTCTCTCTCTACTTCTCCATCTCTCTTTCCACCTCTCCCCCCCACTTCTCTCTCTCTCCACTTCTCTCTCTCCACCTCTCCCTGTCCCCCTCTCTCTCCACCTCTCCCTCTCTCTCTCCACCTCTCCTCTCTCTCTCCACCTCTCCCTCTCTCTCTCTCCACCTCTCCCTCTCTCTCTCTCCACCTCTCCCTCTCTCTCTCCACCTCTCCCTCTCTCTCTCTCCACCTCTCCCTCTCTCTCCCCCTCTCCTCTCTCTCCACCTCCCCTCTCTCTCCCCTCTCACCTCTCTCTCTCCACTCTCTCTCTACTCTCCCCACTCTCTCACACACAAAACACACACAGTCACAAAGTTGTCAGGAAGTGGAATAGTTTGGGAAGTGATGTAGTGGAGGCAGGATCCATACATAGCTTTAAGGAGAGGTATGATAAAGCTCATGGAGCGGGTAGAGTGACCTAGTAGCGGCCAGTGAAGAGGCGGGGCCAGGAGTTGTGACTCGACCCCAGCAACCACAACTAGGTGAATACAAAGAAACACACACACACATACACACACACACACATACACACACACATATACACACACACATATACACACACACACACACACACACACACAGAGAAGAGGCGGGGCCAGGAGCTGAGTCTCGACCCCTGCAACCACAATTAGGTGAGTACACACACACACACAACACACACAAAATATATATATATATATATATATATATATATATATATATATATATATATATATATATATATACATACACACACACACACATACACACACATACACACACACACATACACACACATACACACACATACATACACACAAACACACACACAACCCCTGTAACCACAACTAGGTGAGTACAACTAGGTGAGTACACACACACACACACACAAACATTAATATGCATACATATTAATGTAGTGGAGGCAGGTTCCATTCATAGCTTTAAGAAGAGGTATGATAAAGCACATGACGCAGGGAGAGTGACCCAGTAGCGGCCAGTGAAGAGGCGGGGCCAGGAGCTATGACTCGACCCTGCAACCACAACTAGGTGAGTACAACTAGGTGAGTACAACTAGGTGAGTACACACACTGTACCAAGCAAGTCACCAGAGGTGCTCAGCAGCAGAATAAGCTCTGTGGCAAAAACGCGACTGGCAACCCTAAGATTAATTTTCTTGAGCCTCAACAAAGAGGCTTTCATGATATACTACACCTGCCAGGCACATCATAAAGTATGCAGCGCCAGTTTGGAACCCACCACTGGTAAAATATGTCAAGAAACTTAAGGAAATGTGCATTGCTTCGCCACGAAACTTGTCTCGGTATTTATGAAAATGCTTTAAGAAAAGAGACAAAAAGATTTGAGCCTGGTGATATTAGTGAGGTGAAGGACATGAAAGCTATAAAGACCTAAAAGATGCTAAATAATCTTCGAAACGTTGAAATGTGTAGTGTAACTGGAGAAAATTCTATTGGTCACTTTCAAGTAATGCTCGTGCGTTGTTCTCAAAGGAAACTGCGCATTGATTTCTGTTTGAGTAATTTCTTATTTACCTGTTTTAATAAACAAATTGTTTTCTGTGCAGTAACTTAATGATGCCTGGTCGTGTCGTGTGGTGCATCATAATTAACAAAGCTTTTGCATGAAATCTGAAATGCATTGGTGATGATTTACCAGTTTTAAGACAGAAATTGAAGACATTAAAAACTGGTTTTCATGAAAATGCCTCGTACGATTTGTTTCCGATTTTTAATGCTGATATATCGCTGCAGTACAGACTCATGCCGCATTCTGTACTATTCCTTTTGCCTGCATTGAGATAGAGGTGGCTGGGTTTATGGAATACGGGGTACCTTTCTCCAACTGCTAAACGACTAGAATATATCTTATCTATTTTGTTTTGTCTTCCTCTAAGGATTACGTCTATAGCTTGAATATTCCTCGTTCAAATGTTCAACACTCGAACTGTAAACAGAAAAACTGTTCATTCAACTATTGGCCTGTTCAGGTCCCCTCAGGTCAATCTTGAATAGATGATTCACATTTCTTTTATTTCCTACGATTACCTGATAATGCCTCTTTTGATCGACTTCAAACTTTCATCACTGGTGTATCCTGCTTAGAAAAAAGGCCTTGATTAGCTTTGGAATGTGAAAGGGCAAATTTATCAATTTTACTTCTCAAATTGTTTTTTCTGTAAAATATTTGGAGCACTCGTCATCTGAACTGCGTTAATCAAGTCTGATGCAAATTTGCCTGTGTGCTAACATAGCTAATTAACTTGAAAATTGATTAATTTCTTGCAGTAAATGGAGAATGCCTCTTCTGCTATGCTTCAAACTTTTAGCGCTGATGTTCTTTAGTCAATGGAAGGTTTGCATTAAGTCCCAATTTTTCAATTTTTATTAAACAAATTAGGATATTGATTTAAATTCAGTAACTGGGTAATGCCTCTTTTGACTGGCTTCAAACCTTTAACGTGGTATATTTTGCTATTATGAAAGGTAAGATTAATCTGGTGTTATGTACACGCAAATTTATTGGTAAATTAATAGTTATTGAATTTGGAATTGCTAGAGTTCTTGTGATAACTGGAGAATGCATCTTCTAATTGGATTCTAACTTTTAGTGTAAATATGTCGTACAGAGATACATATTTTTAATTTTTGGTGGGCAGTGTTGCCTCCAATTTTCAAATTTTATTTTAGAAATATAATATTTACTCATCTGGTGCACTAGGCTGAAAAATTAAAGATTTCAGATCTACACTAAAGGGGTACCTTAAGTACTTGCCTGAGTCTTTTCTTCCTTCAAGGTTTTTTCATTTAACTTCAGAAAGCTTCATCTGATCGACTTGAAATTTTTGATACGACTGTATTATGACAACTGATAGAGTCATGAAAATATTGAGGCATGCTGGTGCTCTGTGTTCAGTTTTAGAAAGACCATTCCAGGGTTTAGTTTCTATGCACAATAACTTGACAAAGCCTCCACTGATCAGTTTCAAACGTCCATGACTGGTATTCCCTATAAAGAAGGCTGGGATTTTTATTTGAGTGTATAGGTGCCAATTCGCCAATATTTTCAATCTAATGTATAATTATTTTCCTTGAATTAAATTGAGTATACCGTTTCTGGCCGGCTTCAACCTTCAACGATTTATGAATATAATCGAGAGATTCATTCCAAATAAGTTTGCATTTAGCAGATGCAAATTTTTCAATTTCCTCACATAATGGATAAATTTGGAATCGTTCGAACCAAGCAGTAATTGGAGAATGCCTCTTTCATCAGCTAAAAGCTTTTAGAGATGGTGGTCTTTATTAATTTTTAGGTTGTGTAAATTAAATTTAAATATTAAAGAAAAATGGTCTCCATGTAGCAACTAAAGAATGTCTTTTCTGATCTTCTTCGATCCCTAAACGCCATTGTATCTTATTTAGAAAAATATTTGTATTTATCTTGTGCTGTGAAAGGGACAGTTTTCCAGTTTTACTGTAGAAATTTTGCAAATTAAAATATTGATGTTCATGCGAAAATTCTGAGTGTCGATCTGCTTGAAACCTTAAACGCTAATGTGTCTTATTTAGACGAAGTTTCGGAATGGTACTGTACTGATAAACACATGTGCAACTCTTGGGGTTTCTTTGTTGTGAAAATGTTTCGCCCCACTGTCCATCAATATTGATGGAATAGTTACATCGACTCCAGGCTTAGGGACTGATTACCTCAAACACCTTCTGTTCTTCCACCATTTTCATCTGTATTCGTGAAACGTTTCCACAGAAAATATACCCAAGTGTTGCACATGTGTCTACTTTATCATCTTGTCGGTTCACTGACCTATTTATCTGAAAGTGTCTATTTTAACACTACAGTCCCTCAGCAGCCTTTGTCTGCTTGCTCAAAGGAATGCAAATTCCCGCCTCTTAAAAAAAATGTAGAATATAAATGAGACGATAAAACTGGGAAATCATGAGAGTTAGCGTTTTTATTGCTCTTTAAACTTTCATGAATTTAGTGAACTCTTACGTATCATATTATTAGACGACTTTATACCAGACCCGGTCATGTATCCAGCTCTGAGGTTTTCGTTTATAATTTTATTTTTTGTATGCCACATCTGATCGGCTTAAAATTTTCAATTGTGTCAAAACTGCCAGTGATGACAGTAAGGCAGGAGGAGGTACATTATCTTCTTAAATAGCCTAAACAAGAAAAGGCACTGACGTATCCTACTTATAAGTAGGTTGGGATTGTTAGTATAGTGTGTGGGTCCCAAATTGTCAATTTTATTTTTATATTGGGAAAATGTTTTTCCTTGAAATCACTTGAGAAGACCTCTGAAATTCTACAGTCCAATGTGACTGAGGCAAATTTATACGTACACAGACTAAATCTTATAGTTTTAATCTATGTAACGTAAACTTGCTAATTTACTTCTAAATTAGTAAACTTGGAATTGTTAGTCTGTGCCATAACTGGAGAATGCGTCTTCCGGTCGACTTTAAACTTTAGCGGTGGTTTGTTTTGTCTCAAAGGAGCTTAATTGATTTTTGGATTGTGAAAGTTTTAATGTTTTAATGTTGGGCTCTGCAGGTGCCAGTCTTACTGAACAAAATTAGGAAAATTTAAATTCATAGATTGCATGTAATTTTTTTTAAAGAACACATGAGCCAATCGGCTTCAAAATTTCAACCTTAATATTTAACTGCATTAAAAATTTATGCAACACACTGTAATACTCTTTTTTTTTTTTGGTGGGGGTAGGGGCGCATCGAGGTAGAGGGGGCTGGGCTTACGAAATATGGGGATACCTTTCTCGAATCTTCTTGATTCGCGGGACTGCCGGCCCTGGTCGGCATACGTACTATGTATCTCTGTTCGTGTTGCGTGCAGTGAGGCACAGGGGGCTCGACTTATGGGATACCTCTCTCGGATCATTAAAGTACTGGGGGCTTGGGTTACGGGGATACTGGGATACTTTACTCTTCTCGTGCAGCGACCGATACAAATCTGGTCATGACAGATTTATGTGCGATCGACATTCTGTGCTGTGTAGTTGTGTACCTGTGTGCGCGGTCGTGTTGTGTGCACATATGTGCGTGGCTGTGTGTGTATAATCGGGTGTTATGTAAGTATATATGTAATCGGGGCATGTGTGATTAGGCAGGTGCTGTGTACTTGTGTGCGTTGGAGGGTAGTATGTACGTTTTAACGTGGTCTGGCGTTGTATACATGTCTACGTTATTTTTTCTTTACCTATGCAAGTATTCGAAATGTACGTAGATTCGTGTCTACTGGACCAGCCATTTGTGTATTTATGTAAATTATAAATGTTCCATAATCTATACTGACCAAATGCCTTCAAGGAAGTGCATTACTGTTTGTGAACGGTTCTTAATCCAAGGAATTACAGTTACATTCCACTTTCTTGGATTCAGAGAAAGGAAATCCTGTGTAACAAACCTACTAGAGTTCTATGACAAGGTGACAGCAGTAAGACAAGAGAGAGGTGGTGAGCTAGTACACCAAACAGGGAGTACAATGAAATTAGCTTAGAGGCGTCCACACCACCGTATGTCCTTGGGTAGGAGTACAACATTCAGTCCTACTGGATGCGCTACTCTTAAGGTTCAGTGGACTAGAGCATCATGTGTTTTCGCTCATCATGAGGCGGGCCAAAGCATCATGGGTTCGACCCCTGGCTAGTGCAGTGTAGTTATTGATCAGGTTACAATACTATCTATTATTTTATATAACTTCTCGAATTTCTGTTTATAAGAAATATATTACAAATCAAATTCTCTTGTCTTTGCTTTGCCTTTATATATCATTACTCAAAAAATGAAATGGTCCTCGATATTTATATAATTAGGTTGGTGGTCCATGGGCTGAAACGAGTTGAGAACCACTGGCCTAGACCAATACACCACACTCTCCAATCAGACACCACTACGGCACAATACACCACACTCACCACCACCCCGACACCACTACCGAACTATACAACACACCACCCCGACACCCCGCCCCCGACGATACAAACGACCAACACCCTTCTTCCCCCCCACACGCAACACAACCGAGCAATACTCATCACTTGGAAGTAATCATCAGCTAAAGACAGGCTGTGTGGCTGCCTAGAATTATTTCACGTAATTGAAGGCCACGAGAAACTTGATTACCAAACAATTATGACATAATTATCTTACATTACTTGTATATAATTAGATTATTATTATTATTATGATTAGCAGCAGCAGCAGCAGCAGGAGGGGGAAAAGGAGGAGGAGGAGGAGGAGGAGGAGGAGGAGCAGCAGCAGCAGCAGAGCAGCAGCAAGCAGCAGCAGCAGGACGAGGACGACGACGATGACTGTCTATTAATCATCTCAGTGATGAGGAAGACACTGTAACTGCTTCCAGCAGTACAATGTAACTGCTTCTGGCAGTACAGTGTAACTGCTTCTAATTAGCAGTGTAACTGCTTCTAATAAGCAGTGTATGCGCTTCTAGCAAGTACAGTGTATCTTAGCAGGCATAGTTTAACTTCTTCGAATAAACGCCGTGTAAATCCTGCTAGCAAACAGTGTAAAATGTTGGTGTAATCTCTCTTCCGTGATCCACTTTGTGCTTCGTAGGCCAGAGATTGAGTGTGTAATGGAGGGAGGGAGAGATTTTGGTAGGCAGCGGTAGTGCGGTAAGCAGATAGGTAGTGTGGTAGGCAGGAGTTTGGGAGGTTGGTAGGCAGACAGGGAGGTTGATAGGCAGCGGGAGAATGGTGGGAAGTGTGGTAGGTTGATTGGGAGGTTAGTAGGCAGAGAGGGAGATTGTTGAGCAGTGGTAGGGTGGTAGACAGATTGGGAGGTCGGTCGGCAGAGGGAAAGGCTGGTAAGCAGAGAGGGAGGTCAGCAGGAAGAGGGAGAGCGAGGTCAGCAGGCAGAGGGAGAGGGGGGTCAGCAGGCAGAGAGAAAGGTTGGTAAGCAGAGAGGGAGGGAGCTAGGCAGAGTGAGAGAAAGTCGGTCAGAGAGAGAAAAGGTTGGGAGGCAAAGGAGTGAGGTGTGTATAGAGGAAGGGGTGGAGATAGGTAGGCAGAGAGGGAGGGAGGTAGAAAGGGAGGAAGAGGGGTCAAATGTAAGAAACACTATAAAAATGAAACAAAGTGAAACGAGAAAAATAGAGGGGAATATGTCTACCTACCTGGAGGGAGTTCCAGGGGTCACTGCCCCCGCGGCCCAGTCCTTGACCAGGTGGGAGGGGAGGCAGAAATAAGAGAGGTAGAGAATGAAGGAAAATGGAAATTAATAACGAACTAAGATAGGTAGACAGGGAACAAATGTGGGAGGGAGGGAGGGAAGATGAAGATATGAAGGCAGCAAGAAAGTGTTGTGGAAGTAAGGAAAGAAAATCTATAAAACAATGATGTAAGCAGTAAGAGATGGAGTAAGGGAGGGAAGGAGGAAATAAGGGTGGGTGGCAACGAAAGATGGGAAAGGGAGAGAACAAGGTTAGGCGAGAATAGAGATGGAGGGAAAGATGAAGGAAGAGAGAGATAGAGAGAGAGAGAGAGAGAAGAGAAACAGTGTCATGAAGATTAGAATTTGATGTTTCATTAAAATATTTATAAGTAAAAATCTGCCAGTTTTTTTTATTAAACTATTAACTATAGCACGACTATAGTTAATAAATCTTGGAGATAGCTAAATGGAAATAAATGTGGGAGATAGCAGAATTTATATAACTGGGGCTATGCAGACTTCATCCTGAAAAATAACACTTGTCTGTCGTAGTTAGGTTGATGTGTTTGTGATATAACTGTAATGATATTAGATAACTAGGGAAGGGTGTTTGTTATAACTTAAAAGTTGTTAGATAACCAGGGAAGAGTGTAAGTTATAACTAGAAAGTAGTTAGGTAACCAGGGAAACGTGTACGTTATAACTAGAAAGTAGTTAGGTAACCAGGGAGGCGTGTGTGTGACTGTTCACTGAGACGTAACAATAAATATTTTACTTTTTATTTGGAAAATGAGAGATGAAGCTGCAAATTTTTCTTAAGGGATTTTTATTTTCAATTCATAACCTCGAATAACTTATGTAGTAATTGGTTCTTTTGAGAGTTATGTAATGCTGGGTTTTGCTGTGGGTTATGTAAAGTTGGGTTCCCTGAGAGTTAAGTAAAGTTGGGTTCCCTGAGAGTTAAGTAAAGTTGGGTTCCCTGAGAGTTAAGTAAAGCTGGGTTCCCTGAGAGTTAAGTAAAGCTGGGTTCCCTGAAAGTTAAGTAAATCTGGGTTCCCTGAGAGTTAAGTAAAGCTGGGTTCCCTGAGAGTTAAGTAAAGTTGGATTCCCTGAGAGTTAAGTAAAGTTGGGTTCCCTGAGAGTTAAGTAAAGCTGGGTTCCCTGAGAGTTAAGTAAAGCTGTGTTCCCTGAGAGTTAAGTAAAGTTGGGTTCCCTGAGAGTTAAGTAAAGCTGGGTTCCCTGAGAGTTAAGTAAAGCTGGGTTCCTTGAGAGTTAAGTAAAGCTGTGTTCCCTGAGAGTTAAGTAAAGTTGGGTTCCCTGAGAGTTAAGTAAAGTTGGGTTCCCTGAGAGTTAAGTAAAGCTGTGTTCCCTGAGAGTTAAGTAAAGCTGTGTTCCCTGAGAGTTAAGTAAAGTTGGGTTCCCTGAGAGTTAAGTAAAGTTGGGTTCCCTGAGAGTTAAGTAAAGTTGGGTTCCCTAGAGTTAAGTAAAGTTGGGTTCCCTGAGAGTTAAGTAAAGCTGGGTTCCCTGAGAGTTAAGTAAAGCTGGGTTCCCTGAGAGTTAAGTAAAGCTGGGTTCCCTGAGAGTTAAGTAAAGTTGGGTTCCCCTAGAGTTAAGTAAAGTTGAGTTCCCTGAGAGTTAAGTAAAGCTGGGTTCCCTGAGAGTTAAGTAAAGTTGGTTCCTGAGAGTTAAGTAGTTGGGTTCCCTGAGAGTTAAGTAAAGTTGGTTCCCTGAGAGTTAAGTAAAGTTGGGTTCCTGAGAGTTAAGTAAGTGGTTCCCTGAGAGTTAAGTAAAGTTGAGTTCCCTGAGAGTTAAGTAAAGTTGGGTTCCCTGAGAGTTAAGTAAAGTTGGGTTCCCTGAGAGTTAAGTAAAGTTGGGTTCCCTGAGAGTTAAGTAAAGTTGGGTTCTCTGAGAGTTAAGTAAAGTTGGGTTCCCTGAGAGTTAAGTAAAGTTGGGTTCCCTGAGAGTTAAGTAAAGTTGGGTTCCCTGAGAGTTAAGTAAAGTTGGGTTCCCTGAGAGTTAAGTAAAGTTGGGTTCCCTGAGAGTTAAGTAAAGTTGGGTTCCCTGAGAGTTAAGTAAAGTTGGGTTCCCTGAGAGTTAAGTAAAGTTGGGTTCCTGAGAGTTAAGTAAGTTGGTTCCCTGAGAGTTAAGAAGTTGGTTCCCTGAGAGTTAAGAAAGTTGGTTCCCTGAGAGTTAAGTAAAGCTTTGGGTTCCCTGAGAGTTAAGTAAGTTGGGTTCCCTGAGAGTTAAGTAAAGTTGGGTTCCCTGAGAGTTAAGTAAAGTGGGTTCCCTGAGAGTTAAGTAAAGTGGGTTCCCTGAGAGTTAAGTAAAGTTGGGTTCCCTGAGAGTTAAGTAAAGTTGGGTTCCCTGAGAGTTAAGTAAAGTTGGGTTCCCTGAGAGTTAAGTAAAGTTGGGTTCCCTGAGAGTTAAGTAAAGTTGGGTTCCCTGAGAGTTAAGTAAGTTGGTTCTGAGAGTTAAGTAAAGTTGTCCCTGAGAGTTAAGTAAAGTTGGGTTCCCTGAGAGTTAAGTAAGTTGGGTTCCTGAGAGTTAAGTAAAGTTGGGCCCTGAGATTAAGTAAATTGGTTCTAGAATAAGAAGAAGGCCTGAGAATTACAAAATAAACTGAAAATAAATTCTAGAAACGAACCTTTAAATAACTATAAAAAACTCAATAAGCAACTAAAATGAAAATAGTAAACAATAATAAAACAAAAGAACAATAAAAGGAACGTAATAAGCATAAAATACGTCAATGTAAAAGGTGTGAGAAAGGCCGAGTCAGCGAGCCGTCTGAAGTTCAGTGAAAATTTGGCTTCAGTCGCAGCCCCATCACTCGTGTCCCAGCCCCCTCGCATGTGTCCCAGCCCCTGTACCACGTGTCCATCTACCTTGCACTACATGTCCCAGCCCATCCCGCCCCTCCATGAAACATGTCCCAGGACATGTATTACCAGTCATCACAAGATGACTACAGCCAGGATTCCACAGATCGACGTCATGATGCTGCCTGTGCGCACCCCGCAGCTCATCCGGTGAGTGGTACCGCTAAAAAGGATTACAGAAGTCACAAGGCTCTTTTTCAGACTCCACTGACCATTGTTACGTGACTAGAAAGAAATATTTGTCATTTCCTATTTTACATTTGCTTTATACACACAAATAACCAGCACATAGGACAGAAAAGCTTATGATGCTATTTCAGTTCGACTTGAACCATTTACAAGTCACACTAACACAAGGTGCTTGTTATATATACTGGCTCCCTCACCCCCTTGTGTTAGTGTGACTTGTAAATGGTCCAGTTACAGTATTGTATCTTCTTGGTCTTGGCTTCATATAGTTGATGTACACAATACAGTATGGAATACAATCTAAAAAAAAAAAAAACTTATTACCACTGAAAAAAATAAATGTTGGTCAAAAGTGGGTTGCAGTCCGGTTTTAGGTTATGCTGCTTCTATTTTCCTTGTATCCCAAGTACCTTTTACTCTCACTTTAGCTACAATTAAAATGTGATCTGATATATCTGTGGCCCATCTATAAACATGTACATCCTGAAGTCTACTCAACAGTCTTTTATCTTTTAGGTAAAAGGACACAAGTGCAACTTAATGTATCATTATATTGTGGCAATTGTCAGTAATTCTACTAACATTAAGTTTTTTATCTACCAATACGTAATCCAACAAACTGCTGTCATTACGCCCAACATCATATCTTGTATACTTATTTATCCTGTTTTACTTAAAATATGTATTACCTATAACCAAACCCCTTTCTGTACAAAGTTCAATCAAAGGGCCCCCATTATGATATATACCTGGCACCCCAAAGTTATGTACCACACCCTTTAATTATATTAGATAATCGAGATTACCTTTGTAGAGTTTTTCCATGGAATTACAGTAACTTAATAGGGTAAATATTTGTTTACCAAAGACCATATGTATGAATTCACTGAAATTTGCCACTGACACAATAAGAGAACACATCATAATACACAATTATCAGTATGAATCATTAATATATGCTGTACCAGTCATAGCTAGTCTATAATAATAGACACTTCAAATAGTATATCGACGGGAATAATCAAAAGATACAATAGATCAACAGTAAATTAACAGGCCTATCCCCAAATATTACTGGTCATCTCTTGTCGGCGGTGGTCTACCAGGTTCCCATCTCACCCTAACCTAAGTCAACGTTTAAGGATCCAAACCCTGAATTAAGTTACAAGAACAGTTAGAACAGTTACAACCCCTGAGGGGTTGTAGTGCAGAAGTATCTTGATTCGTAATGGGCCCATTAATAGCATTAATCTTGTCTTGCGTGGAGAATTTCTTCTGGCTATATATTCACTCAGGGTCAATAGTAGTTAAATATTCATTCCTGTAGTCTCCGCGGTGTCACAAGGTAATATTCAGCCAGCTGAGGAATGGTGAATATCTGGGAATTTACCCAAAATTTGAGTCGCATGAGACCTCAGTTACTTGTGCTACGTGTTGCTTGGCACTGACTCACATCACAGCCTGACGGACCTGTGGTGCCGCTTCCCACAAATTAATGAGATTTTTCACTGCAAAAATCCCCATTAATGAAAACCATTAAGTTTTACCACATTTTTTTTTTTAATCTTATATAACAGATCCCACTGTGTGGAGACCATTAGTAACTGTCACTGTGTGGAGACCAGGAGTAACTGTCACTATGTGGAGACCAGGAGTAACTGTCACTGTGTGGAGACCAGATGTAACTGTCACTGTGTGGAGACCAGGAGTAACTGTCACTGTGTGGAGACCAGGAGTAACTGTCACTGTGTGGAGACCAGGAGTAACTGTCAATGTGTGGAGACCAGGAGTAACTGTCATTGTATGGAGACCAGTAGCAACGGTCACTGTGTGGAAACCAGAAGCAACGGTCACTGTGTGGAGACCAGTAGCAACGGTCACTGTGTGGATACCAGTAGCAACGGTCACTGTGTGGAGACCAGTAGCAACGGTCACTGTGTGGAGACCAGTAGCAACGGTCACTGTGTGGAGACCAGTAGCAACGGTCACTGTGTGGAGACCAGTAGCAACGGTCACTGTGTGGATACCAGTAGCAACGGTCACTGTGTGGAGACCAGTAGCAACGGTCACTGTGTGGAGACCAGTAGCAACGGTCACTGTGTGGAGACCAGTAGCAACGGTCACTGTGTGGAGACCAGTAGCAACGGTCACTGTGTGGAGACCAGTAGCAACGGTCATTGTGTGGAGACCAGTAGCAACGGTCACTGTGTGGAGACCAGTAGCAACGGTCACTGTGTGGAGACCAGTAGCAACGGTCACTGTGTGGATACCAGTAGCAATGGTCACTGTGTGGAGACCAGCAGTAACTGTCACTGTGTGGAGACCAGCAGTAACTGTCACTGTATGGAGACCAGCAGTAACTGTCACTGTGTGGAGACCAGTAATGTCACTGTTGGAGACCAGCAGTAACTGTCACTGTGTGGAGACCAGCAGTAACTGTCACTGTTTGGAGACCAGCAGTAACTGTCACTGTTTGGAGACCAGCAGTAACTGTCACTGTGTGGAGACTCAGCAGTAACTGTCACTGTGTGGAGACCAGCAGTAACTGTCACTGTGTGGAGACCAGCAGCAACTGTCACTGTTGGAGACCAGCAGTAACTGTCACTGTGTGGAGACAGCAGTAACTGTCACTGTGTGGAGACCAGCAGTAACTGTCACTGTGTGGAGACCAGCAGTAACTGTCACTGTGTGGAGACCAGCAGTAACTGTCACTGTGTGGAGACCAGCAGTAACTGTCACTGTGTGGAGACCAGCAGTAACTGTCACTGTATGGAGACCAGCAGTAACTGTCACTGTGTGGAGACCAGCAGTAACTGTCACTGTATGGAGACCAGCAGTAACTGTCACTGTGTGGAGATCAGCAGTAACTGTCACTGTATGGAGACCAGCAGTAACTGTCACTGTGTGGAGACCAGTAGCAATGGTCACTGTGTGGAGACCAGCAGTAACTGTCACTGTGTGGAGACCAGCAGTAACTGTCACTGTGTGGAGACCAGCAGTAACTGTCACTGTGTGGAGACCAGCAGTCAATGTCACTGTGTGAGACCAGCAGTAACTGTCACTGTGTGGAACCAGCAGTAACTGTCACTGTGTGGAGACCAGAGCAATGTACTTAAGGAGACCAGCAGTAACTGTCACTGTGGAATCACAGTAACTCTCACTGTGAAGATTCCAGCAGTAACTGTCACTTCTGCGACAAATTTCTGGGAAGTTCCAACTGTCAAAAAAAATCAACGTGTATATTTCCTCAAGCATGAAGTCCTCATGAAGGTATTCCTCTATAAATTTCTGGAAATTCAATATATATGCATCAATGTTTATATTATTTCTAAATATATATATATATATGCATATTCATGCATTTTTTTAAGATTGATTGCGTGTCAAGTTCACAGTCGTGGATGATCCTGCAACACTGTCAACTAAACAACACTGTCAACTAGACAACACTGTCAACTAGACAACACTGCCAACTAGACAACACTGTCAACGAGGCAACACTGTCAACTAGACAACACTGTCAACTAGACAACACTGTCAAGTAGACAACACTGTCAAGTAGACAACACTGTCAACTAGACAACACTGTCAACTAGACAACATTGTCATCTAGGCAACACTGCTAACTAGGCAACATTGTCAACTAGGTAACACTGTCAACTAGGCAACACTGCTGTCAAGTTCACAGTCGTGGATGATCCTTCAACACTGTCAACTAAACAACACTGTCAACTAAACAACACTGTCAACTAGACAACACTGTCAACTAAGCAACACTGTCAACTAGGCAACACTGCTAACTAGGCAACACTGTCAACTACGCAACACTGTCAACTAGGCAACACTGTCAACTATGCGACACTGTCAACTAGACAACACTGCCAACTAGAAAACACTGCCAACTAGGCAACACTGCCAACTAGGCAACACTGCCAACTAGGCAACACTACCAACTAGGCAACACTGCCAACTAGGCAACACTGCCAACTAGGCAACACTGCCAACTAGGCAACACTGTCAACTAGGCAACACTGCCAACTAGGCGACACTGCCAACTAAGCAACACTGCCAACTAGACAACACTGCCAACTAGACAACACTGCCAACTAGACAACATTGCCAACTAGGCAACACTGCCAACTAGGCAACACTGACAACTAGGCAACACTGACAACTAGGCAACACTGCCAACTAGGCAACACTGCCAACTAGGCAACACTGCCAACTAGGCAACACTGCCAACTAGGCAACACTGCCAACTAGGCAACACTGTCAACAGCAACATAATAATGAGACCAAATCTTACATATACGGACACAATACACTAAATTCCTTAATAGATATTTTATTTTCCTCTCACCTGAGAGGTAAATTTAATATTTAATGGATGTAAATATAGAAAATTTACCATATTTTCTACGAGAGGAAAAGAAGGGAGAGAGGGAGGAAGCGATGACAGGCTGCGTGGAGGGAGGGAGTGAAGGACCGAGGGGTGATTAACAGAGAAGGAGGGAGGGAAGGATGGTGACAGGGAGGGAGGCAGTGAATGAGAGAGCGAGGGTGAAGTACCAGGGGAGGGAAGGTTGGTGATAGGGAGGGAGGGAATGAAAGGAGCGAGGGTATGTATCCTAGAGGGAGGGATTGAAAGAGAGAGCAAGGGTGAGTACCAGGAAGAGAGGGAGGGTAGGTTGGTGACATGGAGGGAGTGAAGAAGGGAGCGAGGGTGTGTACCGGAAGGGAGGGAGAAAGAGAGGGAAGGACTGCATCTTACAAGACCTGTACATCAAAGGTTACTCAGGTTAATATTTTCTTCGCCTCCAGGGACAGCACAAGACCCTTGCTGTCTGGGAGGGAGGGAATGAAAGAAGGAAGATGGTAGGGAGGGAGGGAATGAAAGAAAGAAGATGGTAGGGAGAGAGGGAGGGAATGAAAGAAAGAAGATGGTAGGGAGGGTTGGAGTTAGGGAATGAAAGAAGGAAGATGGTAGGGAGAATGTGAAGGAGGGAATGAAAGAAGGAAGATGTTAGAGAGGGAGGAAATAAAAGAAGGAAGATGGTAAGGAGGGAGGGAGGGAATGAAAGAAGGAAGATGATAGGGAGGGTGGGAGGGAGGAAGGGAATGAAAGGAGGAAGATGGTCGGAAGGGTGGAAGGGAGGGAATGAAAGAAGGAAGATGGTAGGGAGTTTGGGATTTAGAGAGTGAAAGAAGGAAGATGGTTTGTTTTTGGAATGAACAAGGAAGATGACAAATTATAATAGAACTATCCATCCATTCATCCATCCACCAGTTAGTTTTTCCGTCCATCTAGTCATCTTCCCAGCGATCAATTTATCAGACAATTATCCCACACTCTCATCCAGTCAGCCACCTAACTAGTCATCCAGTCAGCTACCTAACTAGTCATCCAGACAGCCACCTAACTAGTCATCCAGACAGCCAATTAACTAGTCATTCAGACAGCCATCTAAATAGTCATCCAGGCAGCCATCTAACCAGTCATCCAGGCAGCCATCTAACCAGTCATCCAAGCAGCCATCCTAGACAATAAGTGAATAGTACAAGGGTCTCCTTCCTCCACTATTCATAACTCTGTCTAGTCGCCGCCCCCACACACACACCTAGAAAGGAACACCTAGAAAGGAATAAGCTTATCAACGATAACCAGCACAGTTTCAGGGATGGGAAATACTGTGTCACAAACCTACTGGAGTTCTATGACAGGGTGACAGCAGTAAGATAAGAGAGAGAGATGGGTAGATTGTGTTTTCTTGGACTGTAAGAAGGCTTTTGACACAGTTCCACACAAGCGATTAGTGCATAAACTGGAGGACCAGGCAGGTATAACAGGGAAGGCACTGCAATGGAACAGAGAATACCTGTCGGGAAGACATCAGCAAGCAATGGTATGTGACGAGGTGTCAGAGTGGGCGCCTGTGACGAGTGGAGTTCCACAGGGGTCAGTCCTAGGACTGGTGCTGTTTCTGGTATATGTGAACGACATGACGGAAGGAATAGACTCAGAAGTGTCCCTGTTTGCAGATGATATAAAGTTGATGAGAAGAATTCAATCGGGGAAGGACCAGGTATAACTACAAAGGGATCTGGATAGGCTGCAGGCCTGGTCTAGAAACTGGCTCCTGGAGTTCAACCCCTCCAAGTGCAAATTCATGAAGATTTGGGAAGGGCAAAGAAGACCGCAGACGGATTACAGTCTAGGGAGTCAGAGACTACAAATCTCACTCAAGGAAAAGGATCTTGAGGTGAGTATAATACCAGGCACATCTCTTTAGGCGCACATCAACCAAATAACTGCTGCAGCATATAGGCGATTAGCAAACCTAAGAATAGCATTCCGACATCTCAATGAAGAATCGTTCAGGACCCTGTACACAGTGTGTCAGGCCTATATTGGAGTACGCAGCACCAGTTTTGAACCCACACCTAGCCAAGCACGTAAGGAAATTCGAGTAAGTGCAAAGGTTTGCAACAAGACTAGTTCAGGAGCTAAGGGGCATGTCCTACGAGGAGAGGTTAAGGGAAATCGACCTGACGAGAACAGGAGAGATAGGGGGAATATGATAACGACATATAAAATACTGAGAGGAATTCACAAGGTGGACAGAGACAGGATGTTCCAGAGATGGGACACAGCAACAAGGGGTCACAATTGGAAATTGAAGACTCAGATGAATCACAGGGATGTTAGGAATTATTTCGTCAGTCACAGAGTTGTCAGGAAGTGGAATAGTCTGGGAAGTGATGTAGTGGAGGCTGAATCCATACATAGCTTTAAGAAGAGGTATGATAAAGCTCGTGGAGCATGAAGAATGACTTAGTGGCGACCAGTAAAGAGGCGTGGCGCGCGCGCGCACACACATACACACTGTACACCGTGTACATCAGGCCCATATTGGAGTATACAGCACCAGTACTGAACTCTCCTGGTCTTGCACTTCAAGTAATTACAGAAAGTGCAAAGGTTTGCAACAAGACTAGTCCCGAAGTTAAGGGGTATGTCCTACGAGGAGAGGTTTAAGGGAAATGGACCTGACACTGGAGGACAGGAGAGAGAGGCGGGACATAACGATATACAAAATACTGAGAAGAATTGACAAGGTGGATTGGGACAGAATGTTTCAAAGATGGGACACAACAAGGGGTAGCAATTGGAAGTTGAAGACTCAGACGAATCAAAGGGATGTTAGGAAGTTTTTCTTCAGCCATAGAGTTGTCAGGAAGAGGTATACTCTGGAGAGTAGCAACCGCAAGAAACGACCCCAACTGCTTTCCAAGCCAGCTCAAATCTAGGCGAGCCCACACCATTCCAGCACCAGACCCCCCATCCCTATCCTTGCAATCCCCCCCTCCCTCATCCCAGACTACATCCTCATTGGTTACACACATGCTGACCCAGGTCCTACCTCCCCCACACCTGTCAGATGAGTAACACAGAGAATCAACAACAAGCGTGTGATAAGGGAAAGTAAGCTAAGAGAGAGAGGAGAGAGAGAGAGAGAGAGAGAGAGAGAGAGAGAGAGAGAGAGAGAGAGAGAGAGAGAGAGAGAGAGAGAGAAAGTGATGAACCAGCAGGTATATCAAACTTTGAAGAAACAGAATATGAGAGCCCCCTGGTAAAAATGAATGTGCAAGGGTGAGGAGAGAGGCTAAGAGACAGTTTGAGAATGATACAGCAGCTATAGCCAAGTCTGAGCGAAAGACTGTTTCACAGCCATATCAGAAGAAAGACAATAGTAAAACACCAGGCAATTCGACTCAAGAAAGGAGACCTTATAAGAAATGACAAGGAAGTCTGTGAAATACTGAACAAACTATTCAAAGATATCTTATTTGAAACGGGCAATTCCAGAAAGCCTAGGGGATAGAGTACTGGACAGTGTACATACAATATGAGAAGAGGTAAAAAAAAACTTTTGATGGCCCTGAATTCATCAAAAGCAGTGCGACCTGACAAGGTGTCACAATGGATTCTGCGAGACGGAGAAGCAGCATTGTCTGATCCACTAGCTGAGATCTACAAGCAGTTAATGAAGACAAGACAGTTTTCGGAGAGCTGGAAGACAGAAAATGTAGTACTAATATTCGAGTAAGAAGACAGGCAGGAAGAGCTGCCTTACTGGCTTGTTTCGCTGACAAGCATACCTTGCAAGGTAAGAGAAAATAGTAAGGTGTGTGGTAGAGCACTGGCAGGGAAGTGGTTTCATTAATATTAACCAATCAGTTGAAATTTTAATAAAGAAGACGAAGTGAGACACGAGAGACAGGTCTGGGTAGACTGCGTTTTTTTTTATACTGTGACAAAGTATTTGATACAGTACCCCACATGAGACTGGGTGTAAAAAACTTGGTGCAAGAAGGAATACAGGGAACGTACTCTGTTGGATCAAAGAACACCTCACACGAAGGAGGCAAAAAGTGATTGTCTGGGAAGAGACGTCATATTGGGAAAATGTATCAAGCCGGGTGCCGCAGGGATCGGTATTAGGGCTAGTATTGTTTCTGGTTTACGTGAATGCTATTCAAGATGAGATTTAGTCAGATGTATCCTTGTTTAGTCTTCTTGTGAAAATGATTAATAGAATAAAAACAGACTAGGAAATGCGGCAAATGGATATGGAAAAATTGCAAGATTCTTCAGATAAATGGTTGTTTAAATTCAACCCCATCAACTGCAAGGTCATAAAGATCGGGAAAGGAGACAGAGGACCGGACCCACTGAATAGTCTCAGGGGACAGAGGTTACATACGTCACCTAAGGGTGAGCATAGTGCCAAGCATTTCTCCGGAGACTTATATCAACCAAATAACTTCTGCAGTCAATGCTCGCAGCACCAGTTTAAAACTCATACCTGACGAAGAATGCTAAAAAAACTGCAGAACGTGCAGAATTATGCAACAAGACTTGTTCCTGAGTTAAGAGGTGTAAGGTATGATTAGAGGCTAAAGGAATTTTATCTAACGGCACTGGAGGATAGCAGAAGCAGATGACACACACACATGCATACACACACCCACATACACCCACACACACCCACACCCACCCACACACGAACACATACAGATGTAGCCTGCATTACAGTAATGATCTTTGGTAGTGTTTGTATGTATTGACTGATGGATCTCCTGCTAAGGCTCCTCTGAGGCCCCACTGAAGCTCCTCTGAGTCTCCGATGTACTACTATACTCTGCAGGGACAAAAATCCGCTATTTTTTCTGCTGTATTCAGTTCCTCTTTTGTTTAGCTTTTCTTTTTTTGCTTTTGTTTCTTTTCATACAAACGTACGCAAGCACACACACGCGCTCAAGCGCATACTTGCACGTACGCAGGCGCGCGCGCACACAAAACACGCCAGAGCACGCACTCGCATTGTGAGATATGGGAACTGTCATCAATACCTTGTTTGTGAGTGATGTTCCTGTCAGAGACGTAACCAGCAAGCAACAATACCGTACCGTACTATTTATTGGTACTGTGCACCATTAGTAATATGATACTTGTCTGACTCGGCAACACCATGGTATCTTGATGCAGGGAAAGTCTTCTGCAAATCTTTTGTTAAAAAACTTTTAAGAATTGTCTACTTCTACTAGTGGGCTAAGCTCACCTGTGACCTCAACTCAAACTGGCAGTATGGCGACGGCGGAATAGACTTAAGGGACTGACCACTTCCCACTAAAGATGACAGACTGACCACTTCCCACTAAAGATGACGGACTGACCACCACCCACTAAGGATGACAGACTGACCACCACCCACTAAAGGATGACTGCCCACCTCCCACTAAGGATGACAGACTGACCACCTCCCACTAAGGATGACGGACTGACTACCACCCACTAAGGATGATAGACTGACCATCTTCCACTGAGGTTGGCTTCCAGTATTAGCATCACCTGTGTTCGACTCAAGAAGCCTGCCTGTTAGGCAGGCGAAAGGTTTCGACAAACAAGATTACCAAGCCCTGCAGATGTGGCTTCATTAATATTATGATTGTTATCTGTTTATCAAGTTGAAACATGACCAGATTACAATAAGATTTAAGCTGATTTCAAGTACAATCTGCATTTTGGGATATCTATACTTCTTTCAGGGATAAGTATGTGAGAGTGTGTGTTTGAGCGTGAGTTAGACCTACCTAACATGAGCCAGAAGACTTACTGAAGAGTTAGACTATGTTTATGTCCTATAATTTAGTCCCCCCTCCTTCCTAGATGGTAAGAGTATGTCTAGAAGTTACAAGCTTCCTTAGAAGGTACGAGTATCCCTAGAAGGTATGCATCTCCCTAGAAGTTACGAGCTTTCCTAGAAGGTACAAGTTTTCCTAGTAGATATAAGTGTCATAAGAAGGTACGTGTCTCCCTAGAAGGTACAGTGTCGTGCCTTCAAGTCCTTTAATAGCCTGATGGATCAGCCTCTGGAACATGGTCGGTGTGTTCTGTATTGCGAATGGGTATATTGATAGTGACCTGGAGTTACGAAGGCAAAGATTTCCTTTGTTTTATCTGTCAAAGGTACGAGCTTCCCTAGAAGGTATGTCTCTAGACAGTACGTGTCTCTCTAGATGGTATGAGTCTTCTTAGAAGGTACGAGTCTTTCTAGAGGGTACGAGTCTTCCTAGAAGATACAGGCTCCACCTAGAATGTACGAGCCTCCCTAAATGGCACGAGACCACCTAAAAGGTATGGGCTCCATCTAGAGAGCACGGGCCTCACCTAGAAAGCATGGGGCCCTCCAGAAAAGTGTGGGCACCTCCAGAAAGCACGAGCACGGGCTCCTCCAGAAAGCACGGGCCTCTCCAGGAAGCAAAGGCCCCTCCAGAAAGCACAAGCCCCTCCAGGAAGCACGGGCCCCTCTAGAAAGCACGGGCCTCTCTAGAAAGCATGGGCCTCTCTAGATTGCATTTGCCCACTAGAAAGCATGGGCCTTTTAGAAAGCACGGGCTCCTAGAAAGCATCGTCTCCTCTAGAAAGCACGGGCCCTTCTAGAAAGCACGAGCCCCTTTAGAAAGCAAGGGCATAGGAAAAACAGTAATGGTCTTAGATCATTGGTGTTATGGTGTTAATCTCCGACTAACTTAGTATTTTATGCGATTCTCATCCTTATGCACGAACAAACAGCGAACTTGCTACGGAAACCCGCCCGAAAGTGGATCAGAGGCCCTTGTATATAGGGCTCTAGTAGATAGGTGAGACAGATTCGGTGAGCATCCCAGCTGGGAGAACTTTGAGCTACATTCTTGGGAATCGGCAATAGAAAACTGGTATGAAAACCCATTAAGGGCCAGGAGCTGAATGGTGTTATGGAAGCTTGTTATACTAGTTCACATCTGGAACTAACTGCTGGTTAAAATAATTCTGTCATTTCTCATATTTCATTCCATCTAGTGGCTTACTGTCTTATCATTTCCGTTGAACCCAACCTTCACCAGTATAAATATTATATTGCCTTTAGTGATTTTCCTGAATTAGTATATTAATATTATAATGCCTTCAGATATTTTTCCTGAACTAATATATTAAAGATGATTATTATTATAGTGTAATTCTATACTTAAACATATATGGGAGTTTGTTTAATTTAACCCATTACTGGTTTTCAATTAAAGTGGTATTATTATTATTGGATGTCTCAAGCGGTAAGTGCTTATATAATACTTAACTAGAAGGGAGAGTTGTAAAAACAGTACAGCCAGAAGCTGAGGTTCGACCCCAACAAACGCATATAAGAGTACACCACACAGACAGACACACACACACACACATACACACACACACACACACACACACACACACACACACACAAAGCAAAAACGGAGATGGGCAGGAGAATCCAGATTCAGGAGGAAGTGCAAATACAACCTCCCTCAGAACCATCTACAGAAGGACCTCAACCACGACAACCCCAATGCAACCAAACAATCTAACCCAAAACCCACACACAATACCCACTGCCCCCACCCTCCTCATCACAAACTCCACCCTCACAGCAACATCCCATAGTTCCCCGCCAGGTCTACTGCTCCCCCAACCCAAATGTACTCCCCAGACCACAGTTTTAGAAAAGAAGTTGAAGGTCTGGTATATGAATGCTGACGGAATAACGAATAAATGTGAGGAGTGGCATAAAAGAATCAAGGAGACGTCTCCAGACACCATAGCACTCACAGAAACGAAACTCACTGGGATAACAGATGCAATCTTCCAACCTGGATATCAGATCTCGAGGAATGATAGAGGGAGCAGAGGGGGAGGAGTTGCACTGCTCATTAAAAACCGATGGGGATTTGAGGAAATGGAAGGAATAGACGGAATGGAAGGAATAGTAGGAACAATTCAGTCTGTGGGACCTAAAGTGTACAACCCACCACAGAATTGCAGGCGGCCAAGAGAAGAATATGAAGAGAGTAACAGAGCAATGGTGGACACACTAGCTGAGGTGGCCAGAAGAGCTCACACGGGTAGAACAAAGATACTAGTTATGGGTGATTTCAATCACAAGGAGATTGATTGGGAAAACCTGGAGCCACATGGGGGTCCCAAAACATGGAGAGCCAAGACGATGGATGTGGTACTGGAAAACCTTATGCATCAACATGTTAGGGACACTACCAGAGAAAGAGAAGTGAGGATGAACCAGCAAGATTGGACCTCGTATTCACCTCGAGTAGCTTGGACATCGAGGACATCACATATGAAAGGCCCCTCGGAGTTAGTGATCACGTGGTTCTGAGCTTTGAATACATAATAAAGTTGCAAGTGGAGAGGGTAACAGGAGTGGGATGAAAAAAGCCAAACTACAAAAGAAGGGGCTACACAGGCATGAGGAACTTCCTGCAAGAGGTCCATTGTGAAAGAGAATTGGTAGGAAAATCAGTAAACGAAATGGACTACATGACAACAAAATTCAAGGAGGCAGAGGAGAAGTTTGTTTCCAAGGGCAACAAAAATAATACGAAGACCAGAACGAGCCATTGGTTCACCCAAAGGTGTAAGGAGGCAAAACCTAAGTGCGCTAGAGAATGGAAAAAGTACAGAATATAAAAAGATTAGTAAAATAGCCAGAAACGAGTATGCACAGAAAAGGAGGGAGGCCCAGCGACAGAACGAAAACGACATAGCATCGAAAGTCAAGTCTGACCCGAAACTGTTGTATAGCCACATCAGGAAGAAAACAACAGTCAAGGACCAGGTAATTAGGTTGAGGAAGGAAGTTGGAGAGCTCACAAGAAACAACCAAGAAGTATGTGAGGAGCTCAAAAAGTATTTACAGGAAGTCAGAAGTCAGGAAGTCAGAATAAGGAAGTACACCAACAAGGGATATACCAACAAGTGCTGGATGAAATATACACAACCGAGAAGGAGAAGAAGCTGCTGCTAAGTGAACTTACTCCCTCAAAGGCAGTGGGACCGGACATCTCTCTATAGGTCCTTAGGGAGCAGAGATGCTGTGCGTGCCACTAACAACAATCTTCAACACATCCATTTAAACTGGGCAACTACCTGAGGTATGGAAGACGGCAAATGTAGTCCCAATATTTAAGAAAGGAGACACGAGGCATTAAACTACAGGCTAGTGTCACTGATGTGTATAGTATGCAAAGTCATGGAGAAGATAATCAGGAGGAGAGTGGTGGAGCACCTAGAAAGAAACAAGCTTATAAACGATAACCAGCACGGTTTTAGGGAAGAAAAATCCTGTGTCATAAACCTACTGGAGTTTTATGACAAGGTAACAGAAGTACGACACGAGAGAGAGGGGAGGGTAAATTGCATTTTCTTGAACTGCAAGAAGCCCTTCGACGCAGTTACTCACAAGAGAATTGTGCAAAAGCTTGAGGATCAGGCACGTATAACAGGAAAGGCAATGCAATGGATCAGAGAATACCTGACAGGAGGCAACAACGAGTCATGGTACGTGACGAGGTGCCAGAGTGGGCGCCTGTAACGAGCGGGGTTCCGCAGGGGTCAGTCCTAGGACCAGTGCTGTTTTTGGTATATGTGAATGACATGACGGAAGGGATAGACTCAGAAGTGTCCCTCTTTGCAGATGTGAAGTTAATGAGGATAATTAAATCGGATGAGGATCAGACAGGACTACAAAGGGATCTGGACAGGCTGCACGTTTGGTCCAGCAACTGGCTCCTCAAATTTAACCCCGCCAAATACAAAGTCATGAAGATCGGGGAAGGGCAAAGAAGACAGCAGAGAGAGTATAGGCTAGGTGGCCAAAGACTGCAAACCTCACTCAAGACAATGAATCTTGGGGTGAGCATAATACCGAGCACATCTCCTGACACGCACATCACCAGATAACTACTACAGCATATGGGCGCCTGGTAAACCTAAGAATAGCATTCTGATTCCTCAGTAAGGAATCTTTCAATACTCTGTACACCGTATACGTCAGGCCCATATTGGAGTATGCAGCACCAGTTTGGAACCCATACCTGGTCAAGCACGTCAAGAAATTAGAGAAAGTGCAAAGATTTGCAACAAGACTAGTCCCAGAGTTAAAGGGAATGTCCTACGAAGAAAGGTTAAGAGACATCGGCCTGACGACACTGGAGGACAGGAGGGTTAGGGAGAGACATGATAACGACATATAAAATACAGAGACAGGATGTTCTACAGATGGGACACAGAAACAAGGGGTCACAACTGGACGTTGAAGACTCAGATGAGTCAGAGGGATGTTAGGAAGTATTTCTTCAGTCATAGAGTTGTCAGAAGTGGAATAGTCTGGAAAGTGACGTAGTGGAGGCAGGAACCATACATAGTTTTAAGACGAGGTTTGATAAAACACATGGTTCAGAGTGAGAACCTAGTAGCGATAATTGAAGAGGCGGGGCCAGGAGCTATGACTTGACCCCTGCAACTACAAATAGGTGAGTACACACACACACACACAAACTCACACTCTCGCACTCATAACACGTCGGTTCTTTAACTGAAGTCAAATATGATTTAGATAAAAGCCTTTACTTGGAGTAATGGGCTGTTACTGTGTCCAAGGAGAACGCAACTCTGCCTACAACACTAACAGTTAGGACAAGTTAATGAGGTTAGTGAACACTGTTCACGTGTTCGCTGACTTTAACAACACCCAATACACCCCAGTTATGTTGAGAGTCTGCTTATGTTACCAGCAGTACTGAGAGGAACACGACGCCATGAAAATCACTGGTCAACTAGAAAGACGTATAATATATGCAGGTGGATAGGCAACCAGGCGGACTGGCGGTCAATCAGTTAGGATAACCCGTAATTTACCTTAATCAGTTTTGAGGGCTCTTTTATCTTTTTGTTCTGAAAATTCTCATTACGATTTCGTGAGTCATTCTCATAGTACACCGAGTCATTTTCCTGGTGTTGCATTATCCTTCTTGCATTTATCCAATTAACAGATCATCTGACATAAGTATTCCTAAGTCTTGTACCAGTTCCTTACGTTCTGTGCTATGGTCTGCCTGCGTACTGTATATTGTATTCGTTTTGAGATCTTCATTCCTCCAATGCTTTAGCACTTGAAATTTGTCTCCACTGAACATCATGTTATTTCCATCTGCCCATTGGAAGACTTATGTTGATATCTGTTTGTAATTTTTCGGTGCCTTCTACTAACGTATCTTCCATATTTTGTATTGTCTGCAAAAGATGATGGGAAGGTGTGATTTGTGATCTTGTAGATGAGAAGTGGTAATGGACAGTCCTACAGGAGAACAGGAAGTAGTTACAGATAGGCGGACAGGTAGGGAAGGCTACCCTATTCACTATTTTGCCAAGCCATTTCACACGAATTGTACCCCGTGCATTTTGCTACAGTAATAGTAAATAACGAAAGAGATAAAAGGGACGGAGATACTTCAACACTAACATAGCAAAAAAGGCATAAAGACAGAGAAATGCAAATACGAACATTAAAAAGACAGAGATATACAGACTTATTGGCGAAGAACTGCAGAAACATGCACAGCGTGTTGTATGCAGGGAAATCTTCATTACATTGTTACATTCCAAACTATACTGAACGTACTACAGTCCAGTACTGAACGAAACGTCGCAATGAAGGCTTATCTACAAGCATAATTTTTTTATCACCACCTGTCACATTACACATTGATCACTAACATGCGCAAATGAAGACAAGAACGAGCCCTCAGATAACAAGACAATACAAACAAAGAACAAAAAATAAAGAACAAACTCACACATGCTGAGAGAGAGAGAGAGAGAGAGAGAGAGAGAGAGAGAGAGAGAGAGAGAGAGAGAGAGAGAGAGAGAGAGAGGAAGAGATCAGCATCATTGATCACCAGCTGAGGTGAGTGTATTGTGAAGTATATCAGAATGTAATGAAACTTCCATGCCATAGTCATTCGTGGATATTTATGTAGTTTTAATGCCCCATCCCTATCCTCCCACGGAATAAAGTATTATTTCCATTGGGTGTATTCCAAGATGGCAAATTTGCATATACTATTATATATATATATATATATATATATATATATATATATATATATATATATATATATATATATATATATATATATATTCCAGTATTATAACAATTTGTGTATACCAGTCTGGCAACAATATGTATATGCCAGGATGGTAACAATTCATTGGCGAAAAAAGAATACAAATATTCGGGGGCCAAAATATGACAATATGTCAGAGAAAACTGAGGTAATATATGTGGCAGGTGTCAGCACGGCTCTCAGCACTGTTGTTGACGGTGCTGGTGTACAGACATGCCACCCTACACATCACAATGTGTGATATTTTATACATTTTCTATTTTGAATGGATTTCTATTGATTGGTGGGTTGGGTGACAGATTGTTAGTTGTATTATATATATATTTATATATATAAATATATATATATATATATATATATATATATATATATATATATATATATATATATATATATATAAAGGGTACAGAAAAAGTGCTATTCAAGAATCATGCCATATTACCTGAAGATTGGTGGGAAACAAGTGACCTCGGGGAGTGTACAGAAATTGTATCATGTCTTCACTGTGTGATATTAAACCTTGGTTGTGATGTGGTCACAGCTGATCTGAGGAGTTTTGCAGGAATACATATAAATTGTTCTTTAACCAGAACACCTAATATATATATTACGGTTGTAACTATAACATTTTTGGCATATTTCTGATCTTCATTAGGTACGAAACTGATGTTTATTTTTTAATAATCAAAATTAAAACGACTTATTGTTATTCCAAATGCAATCTTGGCATAATATTTCGTATACAGCGGGAACATTTAGGCATTAAAATGTACCTGATTGTTAGTGTACACGTGACTCGCTGCTAATAACCCACGCACACTTAATTGTCTTTAAACTTAACAAAATAATTGAAAGTTAAATATTTATCAGGCTAATTAGTAGGTTTATTTTTCATTACAAGAGTTAAATAATTTTCACCTTAAAATATTTTATGCTTTTGTAAAATATTTTTTTTCTAGAAAGTATCCAATTTCCTTCTAACCTCAAGAGTGATACTCACCAATCTGATTATATGAAGTTCTAGATAAGAAGAGATTTTTTTGTAGATATTTTTATAACTGTTTAGTTAATTCATCTAGCAGGTGAAGGTGTTTATAAATTCAACTATTAAGTTTAGACAAATAAACAGAAAAATAACCCTATATTATCTATTGAATCATGAAATTAATTCATGAGGATTAATTCATGAAGACCTTTTATTAGTCATTCATAAAAAAAATATAAATCAAAATAGTTGATTTTTTGCAGAATTGAAGTAAATCAAGATGAAAAGGAAGAATGTAAACTTTAAATTGTAAGACCATAAATAATTCCATCAAAAATTGAACTAATTATTTTTTAGCTAGAAATTTGCCCTTATTTTTTTTTGTAATTTTAAACTTCTTTCGTAACCTCATAATCATACATATTTACCCTCTTGTTAATTATTTTTCACCAATAGTACACATATTAATTACACAGGTACACATATTCTTAATTACTTCACACCATCACTACACTGTGAATTATTTTACATTATTACACATACTGTTAATTATTTCACATCATTAGTACACATATTTGCTAATTATTTTAAATCATTAGTACACATTAATTATTTTACATCAGTGCACATAGTTAATTATTTTACATCATTAGTACACATATTGATACTTTACATCATTAGTACAAATAGTGTTAATTATTTTACATCACACACATTCTTAATTTACATCAATTCACATGCATATCTTGCTCATTACTCACAAATCATCACACTGATTTTCTCGTTCATTATTCTGGCATCACAATAGTGAGTCAGCGTCTTGTTAACTACTCGCTCATCACCAGCCCATTTATTTTCTTAATTACTCTCGCATCACCAGCACACTAATTATCTTGCTTATTCCTCTTGGAACACCAGCACGTTGATCAGCTAAACTTTTTAATTATTCTCAATTTACCAGGATGCTGATTAGGTATTCTATTAATTACTCTCGCCTTAATTATTTTAAAATTGATCAGCAAATGTAAATTCTAATTAATGTTCTCAATTATGTTAATGAATGTTCAGAATGTTTGATGATGATAGTTAAAAGATATAACTATCAGTAACTCAAAGCATCGCTCAGATTAATGATCTTACGTTAAAATAAATGAAGTCTGAGTAATTAGTCTTGTTAATGACGATTTAGGAAGAGATTGAAAAAAAAAATATTAGGTGATTAATGTTTAAAATTGACTTTTTCGTGATGTAAGGATCCAACTAATAAAAAAATATATATAAAAAAGTTGAATTACATGACAAAATATTATTTCATCCAGAGGCCTGGATGATATTATGGTATAATTAATAAATTTAGAATTAAATTTTTTTAAATATAAATATTATAATTAAAACTAATAAATTATAATTCACAGATAAATTTATACTAATAAATAGAATAATCGTTTACTTGACAGAATAAACTGATTCTTATAAATAGATTAAATCTTTAAAATTGAGTCTCTGTATTTTGTTGTAATGATCCTTAAAAACCTCGGCAGTAACATTCCTAGATTCATGTTTAGTATAACCTCAGCAGTGACATTCCTAGATTCATGCTAGTAAAACCTCGGCAGTGACATTCCTAGACTCATGCTAGTAAAACCACAGTGACATTTCAAGACTGGAACTAGATTAACAGTGAATAGAGTTTCGTATAATAATAATAATAATAATAATAATAATAATAATAATAATAATAATAATAATAATAATAATAATAATAATAATAATAATAATAATAATAATAAATAATATCTTTATTTACAAGTACATGTACAAAGTATACAGTCCCAGCTGACATCAATGACATACTTCTATATAAAAAACCGCTTGTTATGCTGAGCATTTCGGGCAAATTAGGTCAGTTTACTAACTCCCAGGTACACATTTTACTGATGGGTGAACATAGACAACCGGTGTAAGGAAACACGTCCAATGTTTCCACCCCTTCGCCGGGAATCGAACCCGGACCCTCGCCATGTGAAGCGAGAGCTTTTGCCACCAGGCGACAGTGCTTCAAAACATTCCATTAAAAAAAATATTTGGAAATTCATTTGTTTTAAAATTTTCAGATTTACTAAAGAAATTTAATTTTTGTAATTAGTTCTGTGTAAATCTTCTGAAATAATTAAAAAAAGAGGGGAACATATTTTTATTTTAAATAAATGTGCTCATTTCTTTTATACATTTAAGAGCATTTCTCAAAATGTTCATGGCGCAATTAACTAATGCACCAGTTAATATTAGTTTTAAAATCAAGTAAAAAAATAAGTCATGAACTAATGTGTAATTTTGTTACCTTAAATACTTAAATTTTCCTCAAAAAATTATAAATATTTTTCAGAGACTGATTATAGTTCATGGGTCACAATTATTAATTTTGTGTAATGAGACTCGTTAATAACCTCTGAATAAAATAGATAATCTAATACTATTAATACTTGAATATCTCTCAATATTCCGTATACTCAGAAAGATTTAAACACCTTCCTAACACTCTCTGTGACACAAACCTCTTCATTTGTTTTAGGATTCCAAAGAAAAAACTCGTCAATTTGAATATATATTTCTGCCTTGGAATGTTGCCATTGCCATATTAATGGTATACATTGCGGACAAGTATATGAATAAGACACACGTGCAACACGTTAGTATATTGAATACCGAAGCGTTTCGCCAGCGCAGCAGGCTGGTTTAGTCGAATAAAGAGGTGACTAATATATTGGAGACAGTAGAAGAAACTAATCTGTTCAGTCCTGACAGAAGTTAAGTAATTCTGATATGTTCAACGTGTCAACCATTGTAGTTAAGTTCATATCGATGAACACAGCTGTCTTATTCATCTGATATTATTCATGATGGAGGTTATTGGTATAAAATACCGACTTGATAAAACCCACGTAGTCAATAAAGGATCGCATTATACTGCATTTGTCTATTTTTCCATTATATTCATGTAAGCGTTATTTCTTGTAAGACTTCGCTAGCAGATGTCCAAAACATTTGCAGTTTTTATATTCTAAAGTTAGCGTTGAACTAATAAAAATAGAAAGAACTTTGACTTTGAATACACCAAATATAATTTCATCTTAATAGACGTCTGAATGCCACGAAATTCTGGCATTATTCTTAAAGACTTACATCACTGGAAGAAAAACTCATAGCTGGGCCATTAAGGATCCGCGGGTCAAATGTTGTAACTGCGGTAATTAGTGTTGTTAATGACCCTGGTAATATTTCATCTAAGAGGTATCAGTATTTTTTGCAAAGACTTAAAGAAGTCGTCAAGAATGGTAGTACAGCATCATTTACAAGACTTGGTGTACCCTCGGGGCCAGGAGCTGAGTCTCGACCCCTGCAACCACAAATAGGTGAGTACACCTACACTCAGGGAAGCTTTTCAAAGTCTTCATTTTAAGGAAAGCTTACCCGTGAATGTGACCTGTGAGTCAGACTGTCCTGTGAGTCAGACTGACCTGTGAGTCAGACTGACCTGGGAGTCAGACTGACCTGTGAGCCAGATTGACCTGTGAGTCAGACTGACCTGTGAGTCAGACTGACATGTGAGCCAGACTGACCTGTGAGTCAGACTGACCTGTGAGCCAGACTGACCTGTGAGTCAGACTGACCTGTGAGTCAGACTGACCTGTAAGTCAGACTGACCTGTGAGTCAGACTGACCTGTGAGTCAGACTGACCTATGAGTCAGACTGACCTGTGAGTCAGACTGACCTGTGAGCCAGACTGACCTGTGAGACAGACTGACCTGTGAATCAGACTGACCTGTGAATCAGACTGACTTGTGAATCAGACTGACCTGTGAGTCAGACTGACCTGAGTCTCGTTAATATTTCTCAAAAAATTCTGATTCTGTCCACCTTGTCAATTCCTCTCAGTATTTTATTATGTCGTTACCATGTCCCCCCCTATCCCTCCAAGCCTCCAGTGTTGTCAGGTTGAGTTCCCTTAACCCCTTTAGCTCCGGGACTAGTCTTGTTGCAAACTTTTGCACTTTTTTCCATTTTTTGACATGCTTGACCAGATGAGGGGTTCCATACTGGTGCTGCATACTGCAATATAGTCCTGATGTACATTGTATACAGTGTCGTGAATGACTTCTTAATTTGATGCCGTAACGCTGTTCTTAGGTTTCCCAGGCGCCCATATGCTGCAGCGGTTGTTTGGTTGATGTGCGCATCAGATGTACTCGGTATGATGCTCGCCCCAAAATTCTTTTCCATGAGTGAGTTTTGCAGCCTTTGTCCCCCTAAGCTGTTCTCCGTCTGTGGTCTTCTATGTCCTTGTCCAAGCTTCATGACTTTGCACGTGGTGGGGTTAAACTACAACAGCCAATTGTCGGACCAGTCTTGCAGCCTGTCCAGATCCCCTTGTAGTCTTTCCCGATCATCGTCCGCTTGTGTGTGTGTGTGTGTGTGTGTGCGCGCTAACGTTCATGTACTCACGTATATGTGGTTACAAGGGCCGAGTCACAATTCCTGGCACCGCCTCTTCGGTGACCGATACTAGGTCCACTTTCTTCATAAAGTTATGTATGGATCCCTCCTCTACCCCTTCAATCTCCAGGTTGTTAAATTTCTGACAGTTCTAAGGCTGAAGAGATACTTCCTAACATCTCTATGATTCAGTTGAGTTTTCAACTTCCAGTTCTGTCTTCTTGTTCCTATTTCCGATCTCTGAAACATTCTGTCCCTGTTCACCACGTCAGTTCCTCTCAGTATTCTGCACGTCCTTTTCGTATCTCCCTTGGTCCTCCTGTCCTCAAGTGTCATCAAATGTGTGTGAAATGTTCTGTTCCACAAGGCACAGTAATCGGTCCCATCCTTTTCCTCACCTTCAGATCAGACACAGACAGAGATGTAAACCACAGCACTGTGTCCTCCTCTCTTGGCTATACCGGAATTAGCAAGACAGGACATTATAAATCTCTAAGCGGTTATTAAACAAGTCTTCGAATGGGTCTCAGAAAACAATATGCAGTTCAGTAAAGACAAATTTAAATTACTCCGATATGGAAAACTTGAGGAAATAGAAACCGGATAGGAGTATAAAACAAATTCTAACCACTCAATAGAGCGAAAAATTAATGTGAAGGACTTGGGAGTGATAATGTCAGAAAATCTCCCTTCCAAAGATCACAAAAATGTTTCTATCACATCTGCTAGAAAGATGGTAGGATGGATAATGAGAACCTTCAAAACTAGGGATCCCAAGCCAATGATGATTCTCTTTAAATCACTTGTTCTCTCTAGGCTGGGGTACTGCTGTTCACTAATGATCCCTTTCAAGGCCATCGAAACTGCAGATCTGGAGAATATGCCGATAACTTTCACTGCACGTATAAGTACAGCAAACCATATCACTTATTGGGAACATTTGAAGTCACTTGACCTGTACGCTTTGGAACGCAGGCGAGAAAGGTACATCATAATATTCATCTGGAAAATCCTAGAGGGACTAGTCACAAAGCTTAGAGCTTCTTTTTGATTATAATAATAATAATAGTCCCAAATCTGCACACGGTAATCACACCCAACGAAAGCAAAAGACTCGGCAGGCTGGGCAACATCCCGCCCAATGAAAAGCAGGGGTGCCATGAGTACACCAAGAGATAACACAGTAAGTGTCAGGGGCCTAAGACTGTTCAGTTGCCTCCCAGCATACATAAGAGGGATTACGAATAAACCCCTGGCTGTCTTCTAGGAGGAGCTGGACAGGAACCTAAAGTAAGTACCTGACCAGCCGGGCTGAGGTTCGTACGTTGGATTGCGTGTGGACGGCAGTAACAACCTGCTTGATCAGGCCCTGATCCACCGCGAGTCCTGATCATGACCAGACCGCGCGGCCGTTGACCCCTGGAATACCCTCCAGGTATACTCCAGGTGTGTGTTTGAATGTCAGTGTGTGCGTGCGCGCGCGAGTATGTCTGGAGTATCGACCCGGTTTGGTGCAGTTTATGACCGTCGTTTATATCGGATCGTGAGTATGGTTACGATAACTCATTGTTGGTGTGTGCTGGTGTTGGTGTGTGCTGGTGTTGTTGGTGTGTGCAGGTGTTGTTGGTGTGTGCTGGTGTTGTTGGTGTTGGTGTGTGCTGGTGTTGTTGGTGTGTGCTGGTGTGTGTTGGTGTTGGTGTGTGCTGGTGTGTGTTGGTGTTGGTGTGTGCTAGTGTGTGTTGATGTGTGCTGGTGTGTGCTGGTGTATGCTGGTGTATACTGGTGTGTGCTGGTGTGTGCTGGTGTATGCTGGTGTATGCTGGTGTGTGCTGGTGTGTGCTGGTAGTGTTGGTGTGTGCTGTTGTTGTTGGTGTGAGCAGGTGTGTGATGGTAGTGCTGGTGTGTGTTAGTGTTGTTTGTGTATGCTGGTGTGTGCTGGTGTGTGTTGGTGTTGGTGTGTGCTGGTGTGTGTTGGTGTTGGTGTGTGCTGGTGTGTGTTGATGTGTGATGGTGTGTGCTGGTGTGTGCTGGTGTGTGTTGGTGTGTATTGGTGTGTGCTGGTGTATACTGGTGTGTGCTGGTGTGTGCTGGTGTATGCTGGTGTGTGTTGATGTGTACTGGTGTGTGCTGGTGTGTACTGGTGTGTGTTGGTGTGTATTGGTGTGTGCTGGTGTATGCTGGTGTATACTGGTGTGTGCTGGTGTGTGCTAGTGTATGCTGGTGTATGCTGGTGTGTGCTGGTGTGTGCTGGTGTGTGTCATTAACATATGTCATAAACAGTAAAGGTCTTGATATTGATCCTTGGGGAACCCAACTTGTTATCCTTCCCCATTCTAGCATCTCTTCCTGGACATGTACTCTTTGCTTCCTCCCTGTACCCTGTTATTTATGCCCGCACCTCAACTTTTTGCCCAAATCTCTTGTAGGATACAGAATTAAATGTCCTCTTGAACTCCACCCATCCCTCTCATTCTTGCTTCACTTTGACATAGTATTCCAACAGGTTGCATCCTACCATCTCGACCTCTACTTTCCTCCATGACTAACTTCTTTTCAGGTGTTCCTTCAGTTGTTCCCTATCCGTTACTGTCCTGTCCTGATCCAAGTATACATGATGTAGGAGTATGTGGTCTTCATTCGTGCTTTCTGTCTTAGAATTTTGTCACCAGAATGTTAATTTGATTGGGCTTATTTCCTGTGGGAGAACCTCCTGATAATCTGACAAAATTGTCATTTGCCCCAACTCTTATTCTCCTGTGTGCTAAATGATCGATATTTCTCGTTCCTCATCGTTCCATATACTGCTTCCTGCTTCCCCCTCCGGTCTTCTTGCATCCATAAATCATCAGTGACCTCCCTCTTTCTTCCTCCCATTTCTTTATGTATTCTTCTGCTCCTCCTCTCTTCATTGTTTCTACCCTTGCTACTCTTTCCCTTATTTTTCCATTGGCTTTCAGGTTTTTCATTTCCTTTTTTAGTTTTAGGGTTCTGTCTTCTGCATCCTCATTCCTGCTTTGTTGCATATTGTCATAGTTTCCTCCCAAAAGCAACTGAACTTTAACTCTCACTCCTCTCGTAAGGACATAAAATAGGAGCACTGCCGCAGGCTGGCCCATACCTGGCAGGTCCAACTCACAACCATCCACATGTACTTGTCTAGCCTCAAGTGCAAGTCTCACTCAAATCCAAACCCTTCTTACTCAAGCTCCAACTACTATGAAAAGACGAAATATAAAGCAATTTAGATTTATATGGACTTTCAGTGTTTTTGAAAAGTATGGAAAATATTAAAAAATAATGAAAAATGTGCAAAAACGTTATTTTATTACTTGAATAACGCTACTCGGAAATTTCTTCCATTCATCCACGACTTTATTATCAATCCAGTGTTTTTCATATAATTTCTAAACCAATTTTTTTTTTTCAAAATTAAACTTGTTGCTGTAAGTCCTGTCTTGGTTAAATATTCTTAGCACGTTATTTTTATCTCCTTTATTTATTCCTGTCTTACATTTATACACCTCAATCACATCCACTCTAATTCTAAGTCTTTCTAGAGAGTGCAAATTAAGTGCCCTCAAGTGATAAAGTGTTTAGAAAACCGACAAGTTGAACATTTGAGACACTTATGCAACATATGGGAGTCTTTAATGAGAAAACCTTTAGCCACACAGTAGCTTCATCAGTCCGAAGAAAGGTGTAAGGAGAGGATGAGTTTGAGGTAATCAGTCCCTAAGCCTGGAATCGATGTGTTCAGTCCATCATTAGGCAGTCCATCAGGAGGCAGAGTCACTAGTGGATAGTTCCACTGTGAAGAAGAATCTAAATTGATGTCTTACCGAGGATGCATGAAGATGAAGAATAACCTGATGACTCAAGAATTCAAGAATTCTATTAGCTTTATTGCAAACACTTATACACTGTTGTCTTTTCTTTAGATTACTGCTAACCAGAACGTTTAAAATTTTTTTTGCATTCAGAATAATTGAGATTTATATTCAGTTTGTAAATATCATGGTTATTCTCCTTTCACAGGCTTAGAACCTTATATTTGTCTAAATTAGCTACACCTGCCACATCTCCGAACACTTGATGACCCTTTCCAAATCTTTCCATAGCTCTAGTTTCCTCATTATAATTAATCTGACAGCCAATTATAGTGTCATTGGCAAATTTGCTTAATTCGCTACATATTTCATCAGCTATGTTATTTATGTTTATTGTGAACAACAAGAGGCCCAGCACTGTGGAACCCTCCTTGTGAATCGTCCCCACTCTGATTTCTCCCCATTTATGCGAACTCTGTTGTCTGTCACGCATGCCTCGATCCAGTAAAAATGCACCATTTATTGTGCGTGCCTCTCCTTAACAATCTCGTGTGGAACTCTTTTAGATGCCTTATTGAAGTCCATATACACAATATATTCATTGCTATGATTTTCCACGTCACATACTTTAGTGAAAAAAAGTTAGTAAATTCTTCAGACAGGAACGCCCCTTTGTAAAGCTGTGCCGAGATTCATTGAGCAATTTGTCTTTCTAGGTGGCCTCGAACACCCTCGGCAATTATTGATTCCATCAATTTTTCCACAGTGGAGGTTAGGCTAATTCGTCTATAATTCGAAGCTAACGACCTATCTTTTGTGTTGCAGATAGGTACATTGCATTTGCCATTTTCCACTTATCTGGCACTATATCAGTTTGTAGTGAGATGCTGAAAATACTAGCTAATGGTTTGCTAAATTCCTCCTTGTATTAATTTATAACCCGAGAAAAGAGTTCATCACTACCCGGAGATTTGTTTGTTTTTTATATTTGAGAACCATGTCACTAATGACTACTTGTGCATAACTTATTTTGTGCTGACTTATATTATTTATGATTTCTAGAATTTCGCTAGTATCTTCCTGCGTAAAAACTGAGAGGCAATAATAAATGTTCAATATTGCCCACATTTCTTTATCACTGACATTAAGTTAACCTGAGTAACTTTTAAGTGGGCCTATCTTCTTCCTAAACCTATTCCTATATATCTAGAAAGAAACCTTTGGGGTTAGACTTCAGTTCCCTTATGACTATAATTTCATAATCTCTTTTGGTTTTTCTTATTCTTTTCTTGATTTCTCTCTCTAATTGAATATACCGATTCCTTAATTATCATTTTCTTCTTTTGATTTGGACTATATGATGTTCTAATCTATTATTTTTCCATTTGTTTGATCCAATTTGCCTATTTGGAACATAAGTTGCCTGGGCAGCTGGAACTATGCTTTGAATAATATCATATTAGCAATCATCTCCACCTGTCTGACCCACAGGATAATTACTTGTCAGGTCACACTTGTCCAGGTCCCACTTGTCAGGTCACACTTGTCAGGTCACACCAGCTGACTCCACCTAGATAATGCATCAGTCCCATAAACTCGGCTGCACGAAAATCAGAGACCTTGACTTGAGTGTAGTAATTAAGGTAATTCCATGATATACTGAAACAAAGTGATTTGTGATCGCTTTCCTCAAGCAAATTATTAACCTCAAGATTATTACATAGTGATTCTTTGTTGGCAAAAAAAAAAAAAACAAAGGTCAAGGGGGTTATTTCTATAGTTGGTTCTGACTGTCACAATCTGCTTTAAAAAAAATAATCCTGGATTATTTCACAAAAGTCGCTAGATACAAGATTTCCTATCATATTGCTCCAATCAATCTGGCTAAAGTTAAAATCTCCCATTAACACAACATTTTCGTATCTAGATGTCTTGGTAGTTTCGTCCCAAAGAAGTTCTAATGCAACAGTTTAAATTATCTGACATACATCGTTATTTTCCCACCTATACCGCTATCACCGTGAAATGATTTATTGCCATGTAAGGGACACTCAGAAGGCATGTCTGTGTCTTTCACGTAGAGTCACTTGTTTGTTATTGCAACATTCACATGGAAGTAATCTTAGCTCATCTTCCTTATTTCTTATCTCCTAATATTAGTATAGAATATCTTAAAGGAACTGGTCACTTGATGTCTCTCTTTGTTGACAAATTCCTTTGCTTTTATTAGTAATTATATGAACAATGTCTTTAGAACATTTCCCTGATGTATCTTACCAACTTTTGCTGCTTTCATCCCTCGCCTCCTGAAATCTTTTGTCATGCTCCTCACAGACCTATTAATCATTCTTAATGAAATTCCCTCTTTCTTCAGCTTATTATCTGGTCCTTCAGATCTGTGTTCTTTTTGTTGTGGCTGTATAGCAACATTGGCTCAGATATGGCTTTCGAAGTTATGTCAGGTTCTCGCTCTGCCTCCCTTCTTACCCATGAGTATTCATTTCTGGCTCTTCTGCTCAATTCTTTATTCTCCAGCATTTCTTGCTTTCAATATTTCTTCTATGCTCTTGTACTCTTAGCTTCAGCCTACCTGCACCACAGAGTAAACCATGAGCTTTTTCTGGTCTTACCTGTGCTGCTTCCCCTTGGTGTAAATTTCTCCTGTGCCTCCCAGCACTTTCCATATATCAACTCCGTCACTAATTTACTCTTTCCATCTAGCTCTCTTTCCTACGACGCTTCACTTAGGAGTTACATCTTTCTTGTTTTGTCTCCTTCAAGTAGCTTTGTTCCTTGATGATCTGCGTTTCTCTCAAAATTGATTTCCACAAAAAAATTGAATCTCATTGTGATTTTAAAAGCACCGAGGAGTCTCTCATATTCAACGCCCTCTACATCATATTCACTTAGGGTAAACACAAGATCCAGCTTTGATGGTTCGTTGCCTCCTTTTTCCAGGTGTGTGTGTGTGTGTGTGTGTGTGTGTGTGTGTGTGTGTGTGTATGTGTGTGTGTGTGTGTGTGTGTGTGTGTGTGTGTATGTAAGGCGTTCTCTAATTTTAGAGTCCAAAGTTAATTGAGAGGAATGTAGCTGTAGAGGACTATTATTGTGGAGGTGCAGTGAGGTGGTGGCGTGCGTGTTTGCCTAGGGATTGATCCAGTCATCCGTCACACAGGACTGCTGCAACTCCCACCTCATGATTAACACCCACTCCTCTTGCTATTTTAGCCTCAGTGCTTGCTCTCTCTCAACATGTATTCAACTTTGTTGCTTTGGTTTGACCTTATTTGTGTATTTTAAGGGATTATCACAGTGTGAGCTTACATATACGCACATGTGTATATGTCTGTATGCAATAACATCACAGTAAAGAGTGATATCACAGTATGCAAAACAACCACTGTGAAAAAAACAGTGAACTTCCAAGCGCTTTCGTGATTTCTAACATTATGAAGAAACTATAAAATCAATTGGATGGTTACAATCTCTCACATGAATAAACAAAGCATTAGACTCTTGTCTAATTCTAATGCTATATATATGTTGTTGAAATCTTGGTTCAAGACGTTTCCCAGTTTGGCCGAAAAAGCTGTCAGCATTTTGTTGAAAATTTTTTTAATCAAGATTTTTAAATACTGTGTCAAGATTTTTAAATACTACTTTGATATTAATATTCTTAAGTAGAGAAGGTATATCAAAAAACAATTCATGGTAAGGGAGAACCAGCATATAAAAGAAGGTACTACATCTGCTGATATTAGTCTAGGGAACGACTGAATGGCAGTGAATTTTGACTCGTCTGTCGTAATTCATTTCCGGGCAACTATATGCCTCATTAACGTTGTTTACAAGCGAGTGCAAACAGGTGACTACAGGCATATGAATACCGGCAAATGAGTACAACCATGCGATTACAAACAATTGAGTGCAAACAGGTGGTGATGGAAAGCAGGTGAGAATAAGCAGGTGTGCACACACCTCCACATACACGCAATATATCGCTCCTTCCCCAGCCATCTATCAATTTTCCACAAGTTATTATTAGCCGGTGGTACTTTAGCAATGAATTGTGGAACTGTATTTTGTAGGAATTCACTAAACTTCCATTATGTTGGAATTTATATCCTTGATGTAAATTTCTTTTTCTATCATCATGTTATCGATTTATATTGTCGAAATTAATTTCTGTCATGTTGGAATCAACTGGAGAACACACTGCGCTGAACTCCTACGAGTATTTTACACTATATCCTTAACTTTGGCAGAAAGTCCTAACAGTTGGCAGCAAATCCTAGCACTTTGACAACAAATCCTGGAACTATCGTTGCAAATCTGGCAAGCTGGCTGCAAATCCCAGTACCTGGTTGTTACGAAATTGACTGATATGTTAAAATATTCTCACAAAATTATTTGACATAGTGTAAGAGAAATTATTAGAAATAATAAAAGCATATTTATTATAAAAGGAAATTGCTTGTTACAATTTTTCTGAATATTTGGCTGGCACAAGACTGATATAACCATTACTAATAGTCATTTAAAAATCCAAATACAGCGATGGTGGTCACAAATATATATTAATTTTGGGACCACTTAACAAATATTGGAGTTATGCACATGTGGCGTAAACTGAGAGAAGTCTGACACTAGAAACTGACAGTATATGGTGAATGCTGAAAGAAGTCTGGCCCTAGTATCTGACACTGTGTGGCGTAGGCTGAGAGAAACCTGACTCTAATAGCTGACAAATAGATAGAATAAAACCAAACAAATCATAGGGCCCTGACGAACTGTTGTCAAGGGTTCTAATGGAATGTGAGGAGGAACTTAATAGTCCATTGGTCAGTCTTATCAACATATCACAACAGACTGGTACCGTACTGCATAAGTGGAAAATGGTATATGTGATATCCATTTACAAAGAGGGAGACAGGGCTTTTTTTCTGAATTATAGACCAATCAGCCTAACTTCAATTGAGGGGAAAGTTGATGGAATCAGTTCGAAATCACTTTGGAAGATATACTGTAAATTGATCATTGACTCTCAGCACGGTTTTTTAAAAGGAAGCTCTTGCCTTACGAATTTACTAACCGTTTTCGCTGAGGTACTTGAGGTATCATGAGGATGAATGTAATATTGCATAAATGGAATTCAGTAAGGCTTTACAGCTCTGCACGAGAAACTGTTGAGGAAAATAGTGACACATGGAATAGGAGGGGAAATTATATCCTAGATCGTGACATGGTTGACCGGTAGGCAAAAAAATTTGCATAAATGGGGAGAACTGAGAAGAGGGATGCATTTATAAGTGGTGTTCCACAGGGGTCAGTGTAGGTCCCCTTTCTTACAAAACATACTAACGATATAGGTGTGGGAATAGTGACATAAGCAAGTTTACCGATGACAAAATAATCCCTCAAATTCTGTCGAGAACACTAGATGATCTGAATAGGTTGAATTAGTGGTTGTTGAATTGGCGGATGCAGTGCAATGTGGACAAATGTAAACCTATAATTTTGGGAAAAAAATAAAACCGTGTCATTTATCATTTATAAACTAAATAAATTAATCCTCAATCTGAGTGTAAAACATTATTATTATTATTATTATCATCATAATCATAACCAAGCGCTAATGAATGCAGAAAGAACTTAGGGGTTCCAGTCAGCTGTAAAAAACTGAATACACAATGAATTTTGTTTTTGCATTAAAGTTAATAGCATTATAACATATATATAACAGCATATATAACAGAGTCCTCGGGTAATACTTTAGTTTTATGTACCCTTGGTAAGGCATCGCATTACAGAATGGACATAAATTTGCTGAAAAATATTCGCAGAATGATGAGGGATATAATAATGGTATGCAATACTGATAAGTAGATAAGCAAGACAAGTGCAACAGTTAGTTATCTTTCTTTCGTAACGTATCGCCTGCACAGTAGGCTTCTTCAGTCGAATACAGAGGAGACAGCAGAAGCAGTGGAAATGTTAAGATATAATCAGTCCATCACTCTGGAAGTAATAGTTGAGAGGTGGTAAGTCCCTCAGCCTGGAGAAGAGTTCAGCTCAATAGTCTGGAACATTGTGAAGCTGAAGCATTCTGATGTGTGTGTCTATGTGTATGTATAAAAAATTTAGGTGAGATAGAAGTCTGCATATGCATGTGTGTGGTTGGGGAGAAAGTCAATAACATCAAGGCAGTGGAAGAGAAACCAGACCTTCTGAGGTGTCTCGTATATTCGGGAAGTTCATAATAAACGTGAGTGACATAGTGGGGTGATAAACCATCCTTGAGTTACGGAGATCAAGCAGCCCAATAACGGCACGGGATGGCGGGGGCCATGAGATGAAGCCGAGTTTGAAAGGTTAAGTAATGTGAGTAAATAGCGTCACGAAAGTCTGGAGAGGAAGAGGTTAAATAACACCAATAAATTAGGATTTTAGCAAGGAGAATAACCAGACTAGTAAAACAAACAGCGAAATGAGTCATTTCATGAGTGTGTTTTAAAGTAGAGGATAATGAAGAGAAATCAGTGTTGAAAGAAACATCAAGGAAGGAAGCTTAAAGGAAAAAAATATCAACTGGTTAATGAAAAGGATAAACAGGAAATGTGGTGTGAAAATAAACAATAATGATGAAAGAAGCAAAGGAAAGGTGCATTAATAAGCCAGACCTGAATTATGGGATCCACAGAAACAACAGAGACGAATGATAAACTGCAGCAATAAGTCAGGGTTTGTTATGGAGATATAAATGAACAATAAGTGAACGAATAACAAGCACTGTTAATACGACTGAGTTGAGTTAGGGAGACGTAGGGCAATAATAAACTGGAACGATAATTCACCGTGATATAGACAACACACAGATATTCAGTGGCAGCACCTGAAATAGCCCACCTGAAGCTGTGAATCCTGCAGAACAATACAAATGCTACTGCCACACTGTCGCACAATTCTTCATTCACAACCTGCGGAAGTTCTACTTAGAAATCGCCTTCTATTTCTATTTCTTTCTGTTCTAGTATTTTTATGGGTGAATGACCTAGAAACTTGTGAATCTTTTTTGTAACAAATTCACATGAAATAATCCAGTGTGTATCACACGGGTATATTATATCGAATAAAGCATTAATTCAACGTTAGAAAAACGGTTATTGGTATTCGTTTCTCTCACCACTGGATTGATATAGATCCCAGTGAGCGATAGGGGTCCAAACACATACAATGTTCCTAATGTTATACATACGTATTTCTTATTATGTAATTCATGGTCCTGAAGAGAGGTAAGGTCTCTTTCACATTTAACTTTTGTGGAATAATTTTATGATACGAAAACAGTTAAAATGGTTTCACATGGACATGTTTATTAACATTAACTCTTACTGCGTCTAACAGCGAGTCATCATATGATCAACATACAGTCAGATGATTTTTACCTATCAAATAATCAAACACCAAAGAGATTTTCAGAATGCCTACTAGATAATCCTAAACAGATCCTACATACACCTAGCCTCTCACTCTTATGCATTTGTCTCACCTCTCTTTTAATGTTACCTACTTGGTACTGCATCTGTCATTAACCCGTTTCCCCAAACCACTGCTTGCCTATATGCTTTACAAATTTTAATTATTTGTTTTAACTTATTATTGTGCTCTGTGTTAGATATTTCCACCCTAATGATATCCTGTATTTAATTGTTCACATGTGTTTAGCAAAGAAATTTTGTATATTTAATCCATCATAGGAAAGCTTCTTGATCCAGAGGACAAGCTCTGTCCTTCTCATCAATATTTACCAGTGCATTTACAGCCTTTCAGTTATATGGAGACCAGAACTGCCCCGCATGACACCCAAGCATGTGTACAGTCAGTCATACATAAATTACGGAACAGGTGGGGCTTGTACTCATTGCAAGTGAGTCCTAAAACTCACAGATCAGTGAGTTTACTCGCCATGGGTTCAGACCTCACCCGTTCCATGATTTGTTTGCAACCGTGTTAGTATGATTGTCTGAGTCGTACATGCAGTGATTATTACTCTTTGATTTTTGCATCAAAGCTTGCGAACTTAGGTTATAAAGCAACGTTATTGTTCCGAGCAATCTCTGAATATCACGAAATTATTATATTTCTTTGATTTTAAATCATTTTCGCTAAATTTTGGCTGACCTAAGTTAGCTTAGCAGAATTAATTCAAAATTATGTTATAACAATGTTATCAGTGTCAGTTAAGGCCCCTAAGTTAATTTTGATGCAAAATTACAAAATCCTGAGTCATATTAAATCACCAAAATATCGCTATCAATATCTAAGATTTTTTTTTTGTGTAAGCTCGGCATTAATAATAATAATAATAATCTTTATTTCAACAAGTACTTGATGCAACTGATACAGACTTAACTTACATCACTGTCATAAAATGTAAAATGCCCCTGATTATGAAGAGCACTTCGACTAACGTCCAGGTACCTAATTACTGCTAGACGAACTGTGGCAGCAGGTGTAAGGAGGCATGTCGAACGTCCCACCTGTGCCGAGGATCGATCCCTAACCCTTAATGTGCGAGCTAAGGATGCTACGAACATAACGTTTGTAAATGTAAATATCAAAATATAGATATATTTACCTAAATATTTCCATTCCAGTCATGCACAAATGCTAGTGCAGTGAGGTCGTATATGAAGGCGCGCTTGTGTGAGCTTGTGTATATGTCCACATACAGGTGTATGTTGCACGCGTGTGCGTGTGTGTACATGTAGTTGAGAGGAACATCAACAACGCCAGGCCTTACGAGGTGTCTCGTATATCCGGGAAGTTCATAATAAACATGAGTGACATAGTGGGGGTGATAAACCATGCTTGAGTTACGGAGATCAAGCAGCCCAATAATGGCACAGGATGGCGGGGACTCGAGATGAGGCTGGGTAGTGATAGGCAAGTCAACACTGGGTATAAATGGTTGATGAATACAGAAAAAAAATAAGGAATTGAAAGGAGAAAGTAAAAGCATGATTAATGCGAGTAAATAAAGGATGATAATTTTGGATACACAATGGAGGTAGTACGGTAGCTTGAGTGGAGAACAGAGGGAGGCAACAGAGCTGAATTTATGAGGAACTGCCTGACCAGCTGGAATGTGAAGTCTTTGTTAAATAGTGTGTTCTTAGCACCAATAGCCAAACTGATCAAGCCATAAGAAATGAAGTCTTGTCTGGAACCGAACCGTGGGGGTAAAAGAAGAGTTGGCGATGACATCCAACAGGTTGTCAAAATGTAGGTATGAGGAGGATGGGGATGTCAGTGTAGAAAAGTGAACGGGAGAATGATGGATATAAATCTGCATTGAAGAGTGATAAATTATAGAGGAAAATGTAGAGAGGAAAGATACACTGCAGTGCCAAGCGAGAATTGAAACGAGGAGATCCAGACGAGCACTGGAAGCTAAGGTTAGACTGCGGCAATACGTCAAAGATGATTCTTGTGATATAAATGAAAGACGAACAACAAACACTAACAAGACCAGTTTGAGTTACCGGGAGATAAGAGAGAAGTAAACACAAACGATGAAGCAGTGTCATAAACCATGGTTGCTGTTAGAATAATATACCAAGACAATACGCAATACAATTTAAGGACAAAAGACTGCCACCTACAGGTAGCAATCTGATGGCTTTCAGCACCTGGTCGTAACTAAATCAGCAAACAACTCAGCAGAACAAAACAAGTCCAAGGCCAACAAGCATGGGTAGATTTTTTTCGCCATGTATTCCTTCGCGATATATATATATATATACATGTATATATATATATATATATATATATATATATATATATATATATATATATATATATATATATAATGTGTGTGCGCGCGCTCACAAAATAGTGATATTTAATAAAACTATCCGTATATACTAATTGTCCCTACATTTGCACGCATTATGGCTAAGTTACCTGTTAATTGGGTGTAGGTATGCAATATCTCACAAACTACAGCCAGTATGAAAAACCTACTGCCATTTTCGAATTCAGCAACCCCCCAAAAATTCTAAATACCTTCAAATATCTTTCTCTACGAAATTTTGTTGTTGACCAGTGTAATTTTGAATCTGAATTTCAAGTTAATTAAATAAAGTACGTTTTTTTAATTCAAAATGTTTGTAATTAATTAACATTTAGTTTGGATAATTATTTCACGTTTAATATAACCATAATTGAAAAAAAAAAAAAAAAAAAAAAAAAAAAAAAAAAAAAAAAAAAAAAAAAAAAAAAAAAAAAAAAAAAAAAAAAAAAAAAAAGCCAGTATGAAAACCTACGCCATTTTCGAATTCAGCAACCCCCCAAAAATTCTAAATACCTTCAAATATCTTTCTCTACGAAATTTTGTTGTTGACCAGTGTAATTTTTGAATCTGAATTTCAAGTTATTAATATAAAGTACGTTTTTTTAATTTTCAAAATGTTTTTAAACATTAAATTAACAGTATTATAAGTGTTGGATAATTTAGTTTCACGTTTAATATAACCATAATTGAGTTCTGATTATGTCTCCATCAGATAATTAAATACGTAAATAAATTCATTAATTTGATGGGTTATTTTTAATTTGTAAGCCTCACGGGGAGGCTGTAATTAGTAATGAGTAATGACTTTGGCATCTTAAATAAAATAGGTGAGTTAACATAACGCATTACTGAGTTATTTGAGACCTATTGAGCAATAAGCATTCCCTTATACACTAAACATAGTCATCATTATTTTAAAAATAATGAGGTATAGGAAAAATATCGGCATCGGTATCGGCCGAAAAATAGGAATCAGTATCGGCATCTTTATCTCCAAAAAATGATAGTCATCCCATCCCTGGTCAAGTGTTGTGCTGCCGATCATAAGAAAGCAGATACACTTAAGATGTATGGGAACTTGTGCCGTCTGTACCACTTAGTCCAAGTACAGTCGCAGACTCTTGGAAAAAAGGGGACAAGGAAAACGAGACTAATAAATGGAAGGACCACAAAGGCATTGAGAATTTGTATCGTGAGTTTTATATTTCAAATAAATATATTAAAATACTACGTGTCCGCTTGAGTCCCCCAGACGATAATCTGGTCTTGGAAGCAGCAACATACTGCCTATGCTAATGAAACCAAGACGTAGGTACAAAGCAGATATTCATTGTAAAAACGTTTCACTCTATGTAAAGCTTCATCAAGAGCTGGTAAACCTCTAGAAAGAGTTGAACCTTGTCACAGTTAAAGCGTTGTTCAGCAGTACTCACAAAATCGTAATGATACGATTGCAAACAAAAAACAGTACGGGCGGGGATTGAACTCACGGCTAGTGACTCGTAAAACTCCAGACCGGCGCGTTACCTATCACTCCGGTCTGGAGTTTTACGACTCACTAGCCGCGAGTTCCATCCCCGCCCGTACCGTGGTTTGTTGTTCAGCATCTGTGTCTTTTCTTTATCACACTAATCATGAGCGGAGAGAGGAAGGACTGGAAACACTTCTGTCCCAACACGAAAAAAATACTGTTTTCAGCATTTCAAAAGAACAGCCTCACAGCAGAGGCTGTTTGAAGTCAGTCAATTGCGACGACAGTGCCACCTCGGATGGTAATTCAGACCCAACACATGTAATGAAAGGCAGACCCAACACACGTAATTAAAGGCAGAGCTAACACACGTAATGAAAGACAAACCTAGCACACAAAATGAAAGGTAGAGATAACACGTGATGAAAGGCAGACCTAACACATGTGATGAAAGGCAGACTTAACACACATGATGAAAGGCAAACCTAACACACTTGATGAAAGGCAGACCTAATACACGTGAATAAAGGCAGACCTAACACACGTGATGAAAGGCAGACCTAGCACACTTGATGAAAGGCAGACCTAGCACACTTGATGAAAGGCAGACCTAATACACGTGATGAAAGGCAGACCTAGCACACTTGATGAAAGGCAGACCTAGCACACTTGATGAAAGGCAGACCTAATACACGTGATGAAAGGCAGACCTAGCACACTTGATGAAAGGCAGACCTTGCACACTTGATGAAACGCAGACCTAGCACACTTGATGAAAGGTAGACCTAATACTCGTGATGAAAGGCAGACCTAGCACACTTGATGAAAGGCAGACCTAGCACACGTGATGAAAGGCAGACCTAATACACGTGATGAAAGGCAGACCTAGCACACTTGATGAAATGCAGAAATAGCACATTTGATGAAAGGCAGACCTAATACACGTGATGAAAGGCAGACCTAGCACACTTGATGAAAGGCAGACCTTGCACACTTGATGAAACGCAGACCTAGCACACTTGATGAAAGGCAGACCTAATACACGTGATGAAAGGCAGACCTAGCACACATGATGAAAGGCAGACCTAGCACACTTGATGAAAGGCAGACCTTGCACACTTGATGAAACGCAGACCTAGCACACTTGATGAAAGGCAGACCTAATACACGTGATGAAAGGCAGACCTAGCACACATGATGAAAGGCAGACCTAACACACTTGATGAAAGGCAGACCTAGCACACTTGATGAAAAGGAAAAACTAAATATCTTCATTTCAGCTTGGACTCGCTGCATTGTAAATCTGGGCTTTCAAACTGCAATTTGGTACTTACAGATTGTATACACAAACAACAAGTGTAGACACAGACAAAATTGCCCTTCATGGAACCTGGAAAGCCGAAACATTTTGCATTGCTACGTTTCTGAGAGGAGTTGTTCAGATGTCATTCGGGCTGTGTTGCTTAGTCTAACTGCAGGACTGTAGATTTCTACAGTCCTGCAGACCCACTAAGCCAAGGATTATTTTAGTGAGTGTTCTAAGTGTTATTTCTAATACGGTACACAAAACAAGAATTGTTCAAACGTCGAGAGGGAGAGAGAAGCAACTGTTTTGAAATTAAGTTTATTGGGGAATTGATTGGTCGTAAAAGTTTAGGAAGATTCCGTAGGAGTTCTAAATTGCGTTTAAGATGGATGTATGACAAGTTGCCAGTATCTTTCAAGATAAACGTTTGCAAAATTTATCATAACTAAGTCAGCTCTTCTGACTGCAAGAGAAATTTCTTTGTAAGTTTCAAATGGAAAATTAGAAGTGACTGAAAAGTATCAGGAAAGGAGTTTTCTCTGGAAACAACTGCAAATAATTTGCAAAATTGCATACAGGTTGCTGAACAGAAAAAAAGACTTAGAGTTATAATACCGTGGCTGGAATTATTTACTTCTAACCCACAATAACGTGGTTAGGACAACTTACTATTAACCCACAATAACGTGGCTAGGACAACTTACTACTAACCCACAATAACGTGGTTAGGACAACTTACTATTAACCCACAATAACGTGGCTAGGACAACTTACTACTAACCCACAATAACGTGGTTAGGACAACTTACTATTAACCCACAATAACGTGGTTAGGACAACTTACTATTAACCCACAAAAACGTGGCTAGGACAACTTACTACTGACCCACAATAACGTGGTTAGGACAACTTACTATTAACCCACAATAACGGGGCTAGGACAACTTACTACTAACCCACAATAACGTGGCTAGGACAACTTACTATTAACCCACAAAAACGTGGCTAGGACAACTTACTACTGACCCACAATAACGTGGCTAGGACAACTTACTTCTGACCCACAACAACGTGGCTAGGACAACTTACTACTAACCCACAATAACGTGGCTAGGACAACAAAATACTAACCTACAATACGTAGCTGGAACAGTTCACAAACAACACTCAAATTGTAAATGAATATCACATACTGGGTCGTCATGGACTTTCGTAAATACATGTGCTGAACATGTGCTGAACAGTTTGTTTTCAATTTTTAGGTCAGTTGTGAATCGCTTATTCTAGATATCCCCTGACGGGAGGTTCCTTGATGCTGGTTAGGAGCTCTTGACCTAGGAAATTGTATCTGTGATCCAGTTACCTGTATGAAGCCTTAATGCCTTCCAACCCCCTCCCCTTCCACGTGTTTAGCGCTCCCCATAATAATAATTAATCAAAATATTCTTGCGAGAGAGAAAGAGCAATCTTAACGCTTCCAAAGTCTAGGGGAAGACAAATATTAGAAACGTGTGAGTGAGTTATTGCTACGTCCACTCCTGTGGGGAAAGGGAAGCCTTGATGATTGAGAAGGAATCTTAATCTAGGGGATGGTAGCTACCCCTGTCTTGAATCATACTTGATTAGCACTTCTTCCCCCAGGCGCCATACTATCCCTATGGGTTTAGGTCTTCTCCATGGATATGTTAATGCTATTGCGTCTTTGGGCGAGGAACACGGTGCATCAGGGGTGCCAGATTGATGGTGGGGAGACAACAATTGATGTCCGAGTACCGGGAATTAGTGCCGGGAATTAACGGAGGGGTGCCAAGAATTTATGGTAGGTCTCGAGAAATTGCCTCTAGTGGTGGACATTGCAGAAGATAATGGCAGTGCCAAGAATTGATGGCAGGGTACCTGGAATTAGTGACTAGTAGCATCAGAGGGGTACCTGGAATTAGCGCCTGGAAATAGCAGGAGTACCAGGAATCTATAGTAAGAAACAGCCATCAGGATTTTGGGGAGAATTAATTTTTTTTAATCCTATCAGAATTGTTATGCAACTTTGATTCTGAAATTCTTAAGCAGAGAAGGAATATGATTAGTCATTTTTGATAGTCGTTTTAATGTTTTGTTAAACGACTGAAAAAAGGCGAAGATGAACTATTTAAAAAGTCATGATTAACAGGCCATCTTTACCATACATCCATGGATTAATCAAAACCAGGTAATCCAGCCAGACGTATAATTGGCTCCATTGGTTCAGTCACCGACACATTATACAAATGGCTAGTAGATATATTGAGCCAATTTGTAGACAAAGATTCTAACATTAATGTTACGAGTAATATTGATTTAGTTAAACTAAGCACCATAACTGACTTAAATGATTACATTTTTCCGTGAAACATACACGCGCACACACATATCTATCTGAGATAATTTGACTCTTAGTCTATCTGTTGCAAATTTTGCAACATTGCATAGCTTCTGACGAAGTATAAAAAAGTGTGAAAGGCCTTGAACTAGTGGTTTGAATTTGTTAACGCTAATGTACGGTAACGAGGATCAGATTCATAGAACAAATGATGTGTCGGCCTTCCTTATGACCAAAGTTATAAAACCCATTCCCAGCATCTTGGAATGCCTCTGATAATTTAAAACCATCAGTGGAGTAGCTTCAAGTTTTCCCAAAAAAAAAGTTAATTTCTAATTCGACGAAAGAGGAGAGTGAAATTTAAGTATTTAGGTGCGAATTTGACTCTAAATTTCAGTGTACCTCTTCTGAATTATACTTTATTATTTAATGGATGATGCTTCTTACTGCCAGATAGTGCCTATTTGTTTATGTAGTGGAATAGTTCAAATTTTGAAAATGGAATAACTAGAGACCAGTTAAGATAATGTACTTGCCAGCTCTTTGTTCAATGGTGATGGAACTAGCAATTAAGGATGCTTCAATACTGTGGCGAAAATCAATGTTGGATTCAATGTAGGTCAGTTCAGCTGTGTCTAAGTGCATGAAATGGTCCACTTTAGAGACATGCAAGATACGAGCATTGCTGGTGTCGTCTCGGTTACACACAGCAAATTAGATTTCCAGTACATCACGCGCGACTTCTCAAGCTTACATTCCGCTCCTTGTGTACATAAGACAGAACACTCAGAGAGATGACTACAATCAACTCATCAAACAAAGCCACCACCGAGAAATCTAAATTCTTGACTTTACCTGGAGAAATGGCCAACAAAATCACACAGGCTCTTTCATGAAGCACCATCAACATAACATGACCACGACTTCCGTTAGAGAAATCACCATTAAAAAAAATTCCTATGACAAACCAGTATTGAAGTAGGAGTGTGCACTATACCGTGCAACAAGTTCTACATAGGAGAAACTTGTAGGATTTTTTTTTTCCGCACGGGTCCGAGACGACCCCAACAATGTGTTTTGCGCAGACCTAAAAAGAAACTAACCATGCACTGGCATACAGTAGAATTGATCTGCAAAGAATCCAACATTGATAGGCTCTACTGCACTGAAGCATCCTTAATTACTGCTTTCAACAAAGGGAATTCTCAAGTTGTTGTCTGGCTCTCCATTGGATTTATATTTCCACTTTATTCTTCCCTTGTGTCTCTCTAACTCAGCCCAGTCTCATTAACAGTGCTTGTTAGTTGTCATCTTATTATTCATTTATATCTCCATAGCAAACCCTGACTTATTGCCGCAGTTTATCGTTCGTCTTTGTTTCTGTGGATCCCGTAATTCAACTCAAGCTAATTAATGCACCATTCCGAGTCGTGTCGTCTATTTCATTCACCAGTTGATATCTATTTTTCTTTGAAAATTCCATCCCTAAAGTGCTGTGTATTCATCATCCTCTACCATACTATCTTTACTGTAATGTCCGGGAATAAAGGGTTTGTTTCGCTAGACGGGTTACTCTCCTTGCCAATGTTCTATCTTGTTCGTGTTATTCAACCGCTTCCACTCCTGACTTTCGTGACACTTTGATCCACATTACTCAAACATTTATACCAAGCCTCATCTCATCGCCCCTCCATCTTTTGTGCCAATATTGAGCTGCTTCGTAACTCAAGGATGGTTTATCACCTCACTATGTCACTTACGTTTATTATGAACTTCCCTAAAATACGAGACACCTCCTCAGAAGCATTGGCTTCCTTCGCACCAGTCCTCACTCTTGATTTTTCCCTAAACAAAAAAAATAAAAACATAGACGACTTCTACCCCACCCCAACTTTTATAAATACACATGCATGCACACACACACACACACACACACACACACACAACACAAAAACACAATTCAAACACACACATACATACATACATACACACATACGCACACATACACAGACATACACAGACATACACATACACAGTTTTCAGTCGGCAGTTGTAATTACCGACTGTATACTGTATTAATGCTGCCTCTTGGATTGGTAATTGTGAAAATATAGTTTCTTGTATAGGTAACTGTACTAATATTAATAATAATTATCAGTATTTCTACAATCACATGATACAACTATTACAGCCGTAGATGACATCAATGGCATCCTGCCCCTCATTATATAGAGCATTTAAGGCAACCTAGGTTAATCTTGTCCCCAGGATGCGACCCACAAAACTTTTCTAACACCAGGGTACTTAATAAATGCTAGGTGAACAATGCAGGAAGTGTGAGGAAACACGCCTAATGTTTCGATCGAACCCGGACCCTCACTGTGTGAGCTGATGATAATATCACCCAACTAACGAGCTGCCTCTTGGATGTGTAATTGTAATAATGATGATTTTTGGATGGGTAACTGTTCCATTGCTACCTTTTGGATGGGTAACTGTACTGATTCTGCCACCACCATCATTACCTGTACACAAACCTCAGAATTCCACCCAACTAAAGATTTAATGAGATAGTGTTCGCTTTTACTGTTTTCCAATATCACGCTAAGCCGGAGTTAACCTTAACCTAATTTTTGAAGGTAAACGACCACGCTTGCGGCCAAGGTGCTCTATATATACATTTTTTTTTTTTTTTTCAACAAGTCGGCCGTCTCCCACCGAGGCAGGGTGACCCAAAAAGAAAGAAAATCCCCAAAAATAAAAAACTTTCATCATCATTCAACACTTTCACCACACTCATACATAATCACTGTCTTTGCAGAGGAGCTCAGATACTACAGCTGAGAAAAGTCCCTCCCAGCTGTCACTATCTCAGACCCCTCCTTTAAAGTGCAGGCATTGTACTTCCCATTTCCAGGACTCAAGTCCAACTAAATCAATTAACTGGTTTCCCTGAATCCCTTCACACAATGTTACCCTGCTCACACTCCAACAGATCGTCATGTCCCAAAAAACCCTTCGTCTCCATTCACTCCTATCTAACACGCTCACACATGCTTGCTGGAAGTCCAAGCCCTCGCCACAAAACCTCCTTTACCCCTTCCTCCAACCTTTTCTAGGACGACCCCTACCCCGCCTTCCTTCCCCTACAGATTTATACGCTCTCCAAGTCATTCTACTTTGATCCATTCTCTCTAAATGACCAAACCACCTCAACAACCCCTCTTCAGCCCTCTGACAAATACTTTTAGTAACTCCACACCTTCTCCTAATTTCCACATTCCGAATTTTCTGCATAATATTTACACCACACATTGCCCTTAGACAGGACATCTCCACTGCCTCCAGCCTCCTCCTCGCTGCAGCATTTGCAACCCATGCTTCACACCCATATAAGAGTGTTGGTACCACAATACTTTCGTACATTCCCTTCTTTGCCTCCATGGATAACGTTTTTGTCTCTACAGATACCTCAATGCACCACTCACCTTTTTTCCTTCATCAATTCTATGGTTAACCTCATCCTTCATAAACCCATCTGCTGACACATCAACTCCCAAATATCTGAAAACATTTACTTCTTCCATAATCCCTCTCTCCAATGTGATATCCAATTTTTCTTTATTTAAATCGTTTGATACCCTCATCACCTTACTCTTATCTATGTTCACTTTTAACTTTCTACCTTTACACACTCTCCCAAACTCGTCCACTAACCTTTGCAACTTTTCTTTAGAATCTCCCATAAGCACAGTATCATCAGCAAAAAGTAACTGTGTCAACTCCCATTTTGCATTTAATTCTCCATAATTTAATCCCACCCCTCTCCCCAACACCCTAGCATTTACTTCTTTACAACCCCATCTATAAATATATTAAACAACCATGGTGACATTACACAACCCTGTCTAAGACCTACTTTTACCGGGAAGTAATCTCCCTCTCTCCTACACACCCTAACCTGAGCCTCACTATCCTCATAAAAACTCTTTACAGCCTTCAGTAACTTACTACCTATTCCATACACTTGCAACATTTGCCACATTGCTCCCTATCCACTCTATCATATGCCTTTTCTAAATCCATAAATGCAATAAAAACTTCTCTACCTTTATCTAAATACTGTTCACATATATGCTTCACTGTAAACACTTGATCTACACATCCCCTACCCACTCTAAAGCCTCCTTGCTCATCTGCAATCCTACTCTCTGTCTTACCTCTAATTCTTTCAATAATAACCCTGCCATACACTTTACCTGGTATACTCAGTAAACTTATTCCCTATAATTTTTACACTCTCTTTTATCCCCCTTCCCTTTATATAAAGGAACTATACATGCTCGCTGCCAATCCCTAGGTACCTTCCCTCTTTCATACATTTATTAAACAAAAATACCAACCACTCCAGCACTATATCCCCCTGCTTTTAACATTTCTGTCATGATTCCGTCAATTCCAGCTGCTTTACCCCTTTCATTCTACGTAATGCCTCACGCACCTCCCCCACACTCACATCCTGCTCTTCTTCACTCCTAAACGATGTTGTACCTCCCTGGCCAGTACATGAAATTATCGCCTCCCTCTTTTCATCGACATTTAAAAGTTCCTCAAAATATTCCCGCCATCTACCCAATACCTCCAGCTCCCCATCTACTAACTCCCTACTCTGTTTTTAACTGACAAATCCATTCGTTCCCTAGGCTTTCTTACCTTGTTTATCTCACTCCAAAATTTTTCTTGTTTTCAGCAAAATTTCTTGACAGAGCCTCTCCGTTCTTTCATCCGCTCTTCTTTTGCACTCTCTCACCACTCTCTTCACCTTTCTTTTACTCTCCATATACTCTGCTCTTCTACTAACACTTCTGTTTTGTAAAAACCTCTCATAAGCTACCTTTTTCTCTTTTATCACACCCTTTACTTCTTCATTCCACCACTCACTCCTCTTTCCTCCTGCACCCACCCTCCTATAACCACAAACTTCTGCCCCACATTCTAATACTGCATTTTTAAAACTATCCCAACTCTCTTCAACCCCCCCACTACTCCTACTTGCACTAGCCCACCTTTCTGCCAATAGTTGCTTATATCTCACCCTAACTTCCTCCTCCCTTAGTTTATACACTTTTACCTCTCTCTTACTTGCTGTTGCCATTTTCCTTTTGTCCCATCTACCTTTTACTCTAACTGTAGCTACAACCAAATAATGATCTGATATATCCGTTGCCCCTCTATAAACATGTACATCCTGAAGCCTACTCATCAACCTTTTATCCACCAATACATAATCCAACAAACTACTTTCCTTACGTGCTATATCATACCTTGTATATACATATTTATAAATTTTATAAAAGTTTGGTTGAGATGTTTTAAAGGAAATCGATCTTAAGGTTAATGCTTTGTGCACTGTTCTCAGGGCAGGAAGCAGATAAGAAAAATTGTAAACTAATATGTCTGTGGCGTTTCGTTGAGTTTTGTAAATCTCTCCTAGAGGATGGGGAATGAGTAGGAGTAAGAGGAGGAGGAGGAGGAGGACGTGGTGGTGATCCTTAATTAAGGGTAGGCTTTGAAATGAGCTGAGGTAGGATACCAACGAAGACACAGACAGACAGAAAGACACACACACAAGCACAGACACAGACAGAAAGACACACACACAAAGACACATACACAGACAGAAAGACACATACACAAAGACAGAGACAGAGACACAGACAGAAAGACACGCACACATAAAGACACAGACAGAAAGACACACACACAAAGACACATACATAGATAAAAAGACACACACAAACACACAGACACAGAAAGACACACAGACACAGACATAAAGACACACACAAACACACAGACAGAAAGACACACACATAAATACACAGACCACACACACACACACACACACACACACACATACATACAACAGGCCTAGTGTCTAATCGACATATGCCTAGGACAAAATGGTAACTAACACACACACCAGTAAACACACAATTGGAGGGGACACTATCAAAACTGGAATCAGCCAGCGCAGAATGTGTGGTTTATGTTACATCTTCCTATTAACGTAGTAAAATATGTAAGACAAATAATACAAAGCATGATATTTTTGTTTTAGCTAATGACATTAACAATATAATATTAGAAAAATGTACATTATATATAATATTTGCCTATTTTTCTGAAGACGCTGCACACTACCCGCACGACAAGTGGTGACACCGGGTTAGTTTGATCCTGGTGGCACTAATGTGCCACGCACGACACAAATATGCGATTCTATAAGTGCGTAACTTTAGACGCCGTACTACAGTATACTGTATTTGTGGCGTATAGGCGGCACAGCACTGCGCATTCCTGATGGGCATGGGCGGTAAGAGATGAATCTTGTTGATTCAGAGAGTGATGACTGCACAAGTAGCCTGCAGTCCCTGGTGACTGAGTGACTGGAGACACGACTGGAGACTGACAACATTCCACTCTAATGCATTGATGGTGGTGGAATGAAGAGTCTGAAGCGGCAGGGTACGCGGTGGGCAGAGTAGTGTGGGCACTGGCAACAGCTACTGGGCGAGTGAGAGACGTCAGGTTACACACAGCCACTCACCAGCAAAATACACAGGACTCCGCTGTTGTTGAGATATACAGAGTATTATTAAATATTAGTTAAGTATAACATAGGGTCACAGAGTGACCAGTGGGTTCAGTGCTGAAGTTCTTCTACTGAATTTAATGAAAGTAACAAACAAGAAACTTGGCACTTACATTACGTATTTATTAATTCAGTAACTCAAGGATGCGAGAGGGCATCAGTTATAACACTGCAACAACCAATTACATGTTGTATGCTATTCAAATAAGGCTGGATATGGAGAACCCATCTAATAATCCTAGCATTTTTCGACCTCATTGAATTTATATAAGGGAAAGATATATGATCAGAAAATACAGTGATTTTGAATTGAGAAATGCCCATGTCAAAATTCTCTAATGCCACCACCAGAGTTAAAAGCTCTTTCTCTATCGTGGCAGAGTTTTTCTGATGCGTTTGGGTTCAGATGAAAAATAACAGGATAGAGTGAGACTGTGACTGCAGACCTCCGTAGAAGTACAGTACATAAAGTATAGCCACTTGCATCTATATGCAAGTGGCTGAGGACAAGAGCCTCTTCAACGAAGAAAATGAAACACTACAATCGGCAGCAAGAAGAAAATGAACCTAACTACTAGTAAGTTCTGTCAGATGGGGCATGTCCAAAAACACATTTAGCCAAGTTTACTGTGAAGTTGTAGTGTACCAATCTCTTAATGCAATGCTCTGAGACGCGACAGGTGCTGTTTCCATTGATTACTATAATCCGCTAAGTCGTCCGGTTATGCCTGAACAACTTCTGAGTTGTACATGAACTCAATGCATCAGGCGCTGGAACGACGAGGCTGCTTTGCACACGCCAAAATGGTTGATAAGATAGTTTATCTTGAACAGTAAAGATAGAGATGCCCTGAACACACACGATAGACAGCACTTGATATCCTCGTAGAAGATCTAATCAGCTGATGTGCAAAGCTCGTGACACACGATCAGTAAGATCTTCAATATGGAGAAGGTATCCATCTGGCAAGGGTAACTGCATTTACCTTGTGATAATCAGAACACAATCCTTAAATGTCGTCAGGGTTTGGGTACTATTATACGAGGACTTTTAAAGAAAAAAACTACTGTGACTGGAGCAATACACAAAAATAGACCTCGCAAAGAAGACTCAAACTTAAGACGGCGTTTCAGTCCGACGTAAACAATAACCTAGCAACACACAGCGACTTGGCACAAGTCAGACGGAAAGTCGCCATAATTTCCAAGGACTTTTACTGGGTTTTATTAACCCAGGCCATTTCAGTAAGTCAATTTTTTTACTCTGTACTTGGTAGTCACAATAGGTTCCCGCATCCTCTGAGTCATTTATATGTGACATCTTATCTGAGATATGAGACTCTTCTCTGAATCTGACATTGAATCAGAAAGCTTTGCATATGCAGGAAGCAGCATGTTAATCACGAATTAATGCTGTGACAGTCTCCGTTCTGTAACTTCTAATTTATTTTATACCCAGGTATTTCGCTACCTACCAGCATATATAGAATTTTGCTGTATTTACAAAGTTTCAATTTTTTTTTACCCCCACAGATATAATGAATATGAGTGTGCACTGTGTGTGATCATAGGATGCAATATTACTTTGTAAAGGGCTGCTTTACATATTAAATTATTCGAACTTATTTTATTGTCATAGAGGAGAAACTCATTAACAATATATTCGTTTCTTTGGATCAAAAGAATCGCACAGGTACACTAACCTACTATGCATAGTGTTAAAGACCGAGCATTAACTCCTTAGGTCAAGAGTATAATTAGTATGTCTAATTATAATCCCCACTAGTTAGTCAAACTTAGGAACTGGACAGTCTCTCCAATACCTCAGATCAAGAGATATCCCAGACAGGCCCTCGGTGTTACAAATACGATATCCATTAGCACAGTCATCTACCAGAGAATACTAGACAGTCTACCCCCTTTAGCATCTAGCCTGTTTCTGGCTTTGTTGCAAGTTGTAGTATTCTGGATCCCTTATTATTCCTATGTTATGTAAACGACATGCCCATCAGTGTCAAGTGCAAGCTCCTACTGTATGCGGATGACAGTGCTCTGTTAGTGTCAGGTAAAGACCCACAAGACTGGAACTAGAGTCCTGCAGCAAATGGTTAGTAGACAACAAACTATCGTTACACCTCGGGAAAACGGAAGCCATACTCTTTTGAACGAAACGTAAACTGAGAAGGGCAAATAATTTTAATGTCCGGTGTAATGGGGAGCCCATCACTTCAGTTTCCTCAGTAGAATATCTGGGAATCCCCTTTGACCCATGCATGTCAGGAGAATTGATAGGGAACAGCGTAGTTAAGAAAGAGAATGCCAGACTGAAGTTCCTCTACAGACAAGCACAGTGTCTACCTACTGAGGCTCCCAGGACCCTATGTCTAGCCCTTATACAATGTCATATCGACTACGCTTGCTCTTCATGGTACTTTGCCTTGACAGAAAACTGAAAGATAGAATGCAAATCACCCAGAACAAAATGTTAAGTTTCATCCTGGACCTGGGCCCAATAGAATATGTAGGCCAGGATGAATTACAATTGGATATGCTGAATGTTGAAGACAGAGTAAAACATCTGAAATTAAATCAAGTTTATAAAATTGCTCACAAACATGTCCATAATATCTTGCTGCCAATTTTGTCAAGGTTGGGAACCAAAGCAGTCATTGTACTAGGGGGGGAGAGCACAACTTTGTAGTACCCACAGTCAGTGGCAATGGTTCAAACACCTTTTATTGTACAACAATAAAGGAATGGAACAGACTGCCTGCACATGTCAAAGCCAGTCATAGCATGAGCCAGCTCAAGAAGAGAGCCAAAAGGTACCTAATGAATGTAGCGACAGAAAGGGAGGACAATGATTTTTTATTTTTTTTAGCTAACACACATGTATGTAAATAACTCTTTTTACCTTATTCCTAGTATATATCTCCTTTATAGTATAATAATAAGATATTATCTCCTTTATAGTATAATAAGATATCATCTCTTTTCTAGTAGAATGATAAGATATTATCTCCTTTATAGTAGAATAATAAGATATTATATCCTTTATAGTATAATAATAAGGTATTAAAAGGACCCCAATGGAAATAAGTTACTGACTTTTTTGGGTTATCCTAGGTTCTTTACACATATGCTGCAATGTATGATAATCTATGTAACTGTATTTGTGTATTCCTGAATAAACTTAATAATTCTGGCCCCATTATCCTATAAATTTATAGTTCTTTTTGGGTTTTCCTTGGACTGAAACTGGGTAAATAATTACCAACAAATAACCCGCACACAGGAAAGAGGAGCTTACCACGACGTTTCGGTCCGACATTGACCATTTACGAAGTCGGTCCAAGTCGAACCGAAACGTCGTCGTGATCTCCCCTCTCCTAAGTGTGGGTTATTTGTGTAGGTTCTGTTTAAATTAAAGATGGTGAAATTAGTCTCCTCCACACCACCACCAGGTGAATTGCTGCTGAACTTTATTAATTATGCCTATTCAGTATATCCTATACAAAAACGTAATTTGTGCACTCAGCAATTTGTTTATAAATGTTGTACTATACTATATTCTTACTGATAAACTGCGCCATCTACTGCATTACGTCAGTGTATTAGTCTGTACTAGAATAGGTAATAGTGGGTGGGTGTAGAGTTGAGGCAGAATCTAAATTCATTGTGACTGATGAAACCAATGAGTCCCTACATAACATTTATATATGCAAATTTTACAGAGACTGCGATTTTAGTGTTATTGGTCTCTGAATTCATCGCTTCTGCTTTAGCCAGTAACACTTCCCTTCAACGACAACAACAATAATAATAATAATAATAATAATAATAATAATAATAATAATAATAATAATAATAATAATAATAATACAAGCACAATCACTGCCACTGTTGCAAGTACCACTATTACAACCATCACCACCACCATCATCAGAAGCACCATTACTGCTAACACCACCACCATCATCAGAAGCACCATTACTGCTAACACCACCACCATCCTCAGTAGAAGCACCATTACTACTAACACCACCACCATCCTCAGTAGAAGCACCATTACTGCTAACACCACCACCATCCTCAGTAGAAGCACCATTACTACTAACACCACCACCATCCTCAGTAGAAGCACCATTACTACTAACACCACCTCCATCCTCAGTAGAAGCACCATTACTACTAACACCACCACCATCCTCAGTAGAAGCACCATTACTGCTAACACCACCACCATCCTCAGTAGAAGCACCATTACTACTAACACCACCACCATCCTCAGTAGAAGCACCATTACTACTAACACCACCACCATCCTCAGTAGAAGCATCATTACTGCTAACACCACCACCATCCTCAGCAGAAGCACCATTACTACTAACACCACCACCATCCTCAGTAGAAGCACCATTACTGCTAACACCACCACCATCCTCAGCAGAAGCACCATTACTACTAACACCACCACCATCCTCAGTAGAAGCACCATTACTGCTAACACCACCACCATCCTCAGTAGAAGCACCATTACTGCTAACACCACCACCATCCTCAGTAGAAGCACCATTACTACTAACACCACCACCATCCTCAGTAGAAGCACTATTACTGCTAACACCACCACCATCCTCAGTAGAAGCACCATTACTACTAACACCACCATCCTCAGTAGAAGCACTATTACTGCTAACACCACCACCAACCTCAGTAGAAGCACTATTACTACTAACACCACCACCATCCTCAGTAGAAGCACCATTACTGCTAACACCACCACCATCCTCAGTAGAAGCACCATTACTGCTAACACCACCACCATCCTCAGTAGAAGCACCATTACTGCTAACACCACCACCCTCGCCACGAGTACCAGCATTATTACAAACACCCCCACTACTAACACAACCACTACCACCACCACCACCACCATCACAATCATTACCCTCCCCCATCACCACCACTATTACCCACAACCTCCACTACGCACCACCACTACCCTGCAACTAAGGAACCACCCCCACCACTACCACCTCCCGCCTCCACCATCCCACCCACCAAACCACCCACCTCCTACTACGTGGGGTCTACCTGGAGGGTAGAGCTCCTTCGGCCCGGTCAATGACCAAGCCTCGCGGGAGATCAGGGCCTGATCTACCAGGTTGTTACTTCCAGCCGCACGCCATCTAATATACGATGCACAGCCTTGCTCACCAGGTACTGATTTTAGATATCTGTCCAGCTCCCTCTTAAAGACAGGGGTCTATTTGTAATTTCCCCTCATATATACTGGTGGCATTCCACGGCATTCCACCAATAACAACAATAACAACACTCATCATTACAAGTACCCCACTTCTAACACCACCAGTACCAGCACCACCAGGACCAACACCACCAGTACCATCATCAGTACCAGCACCACCAGTACCAGCACCACCAGTACCATCACTACCAATACCATCACCACTAATACCATCACCAATACCCATACCACCAGTACCATCACCAATACCAGCACCACCAGTACCAGCACCACCAGTATCACCACCACCACCTTCATCATTACTAGCACTACCATCACAATCGCCATCAGTATTAGCACCTCCACCACCATCGTTTACAAGCACCTTCACCACCACCAACCCCCTTGTAAGCACTACCACCACCACGACTATCCTCCCCCTTGTAAGCTCTACCACATCCACCATCCCCCCACCCCCCTTGTATGTACTACGACCACCACAACTACTACCACCACCACCACTACCACCACCACCACTACCAGCACCACCACACTACCACCACTACCACCAACACCAACACCACCAGTACTAGCACCATCACCATTGTAAGCACTACCACCACACTACCAACAAACCCGCCACCAACATCGCCGCCACCACCAACACCACCAGTACCACCACCATTGTAAGCACTACCACCACCACTACCACCACCAACACTAACGTGAGTGTGTTTATATAATGACATATCTGTACATTCCCCTTCAGGTTAAATTCTTACCATAAAACTTAATAAAAAGATTATTGACATCTTAAATTCAAATGTAAACCTAGATTAAATATTTTTAAACCAGTTACTCAACCCATCCATCAATATTTGTAGCGTTCGGGAGAAAACACACGCATTAAGACCGAACCACTTATGTTGCGCTGCCACACGTACGCCACTGGCTTTTATTTCGTTTACGCCTCTTAATTATGCTTAAGTATACATTAATATACACGAAAGAAACTGAAACTAACTTAAGGTAACCGAGAATAGCAACATTTCACAGCTGGTGTCGTTCGAACGCTCAGAAAACACACGAACAATTATTCGGAGGAAATGTGAACACTAATTGGTAAACACGATGAGCTCTCACATGTGTGTGCTCTTAGGTAATTAAATATAATAGAAACTTTGTATTAATATTGGTTTCCAAATTCATATGCGTGTTTGTAATTACTGAGACGAGCGTGATCACAATCTGATATTGTATATCTGTGATACTACAATATTATGGACAGCCTTGACCATTTGGTCCTTATAATTAAATATATAATGTAATTGGTAATGATTTATGCATTGTATTTTCGAAATTTAATTAATAAGTAAATGTTTATATATTGCAAACTTCGTTGCAATATATAAACTTCGTTGCAATATATAAACATGCTCGTAATGTAAATTATTCATATATTTACTCTAATATTACTAAGTATTCTTGTATATGTAATATCTCCGGGAGGAGAATGTAACCGCTTCTGAAAAGGCGATAAACCCGTGGGGATCATATGACTCCTAAAGAATATAGGCAATATAGGAATATAGGCGGGTTGTGTGTGTAATATAGGCAGTTTTGACCCGAGGAAAAAAGAGAGAGAGAGAAGCACCATTTATAAGATCGAGATTCCTTCTGCAGCATCAGTGTTACCCATCAGTGTTACCCATCAGTGTTACCCAGCAGTGTTACCCAGCAGTGTTACCCAGCAGTGTTACCCATCAGTGTTACCCAGCAGTGTTACCCATCAGTGTTACCCAGCAGTGTTACCCATCAGTGTTACCCATCAGTGTTACCCATCAGTGTTACCCATCAGTGTTACCCAGCAGTGTTACCCAGCAGTGTTACCCATCAGTGTTACCCAGCAGTGTTACCCATCCCCCGTCCTTGAAGGGAAGGAGGTCGTCCCCATCATCACCAACACGTCAGGTGTCATGATCATTACAATGTCAAGGAGAAATTACTGTACAGTTATTGACTTTCAATACGTGGTGAATCATGATACTTATGCTCAAACAAACTTACATGATGTATAGTGAAGCATTTATCTTGTTCTTCATTGTATATGAGCTTTGTATCTATCGTAAGACCAGAGACATGCACACAGTAACTGTCTGGAGACCAGAGACATGCACACAGTAACTGTCTGGAGACCAGAGACATGCACACAGTAACTGTCTGGAGACCAGAGACATGCACACAGTAACTGTCTGGAGACCAGAGACACACACAGTAGCTTACGCATGTTCAAGTGACATAAAAACAAGCAGCATCTACCTGAGAGACAAAATAATAACTTGCATATGTGGTCAGAGTGGTGGCCTGTGCTAACCTGCCTATGCTGTACAAATATTCCTTGTTGGATGAATCTTATTGTAGCCAGCTGGACCAGTGGCTTACGCGCTGGCCTGGAGTTTTAAGACTCACACTCCACGAGTTCAATCCCCGCCCGTGGTATGGTCAGTCTTAATAGAATATTCAACGGACACGAAAAGGTATGTAGAAAAACTGGGTAAAGGGCAGATCGTCCGTGACTGCAAGAATCTGCAATTTACCCATGCCACCCTGGCTGCAGCAATTTACAACTAATCCATACTACCCTGCCTGCAACAATTTACAACTAATCCATACTACCCTGGCTGCAACAATTTACAACTAATCCATACTACTCTGGCTGCAATAATTTACAACTAATCCATACTTCCCTGGCTGCAACAATTTACAACTAATCCATACTACCCTGGCTGCAACAATTTACAACTAATCCATACTACCCTGGCTGCAACAATTTACAACTAACTCATATTACCCTGGCTGCAAGAATTTGCAGCTAACTCATACTACCCTGGCTGCAACAATTTAAATCTAACCCACAATATCATGGTTTGAACAATTCCCAACTAACCCATACTACCATGTATGCAACAATTCACAATGAACCCACAATGCCATGGCTTTCTTCCACCACCCAAATATCCATAACTCCAACCATCCCTGGCTCTACCCACTAACCATCCGTGTCAACCCATTAACCATAAATCACTCCAAGAGCCCATCATCCCTCCCTCTCCCCATCAACCATCCCTCACACTACCCATCAAGCATCCCTCCCTCCACCCTCCAACAATTTTTCTCTCCAACAATTATCTCTTCGGTCTTCTCTCCCTCCACTACCAACCTTCCCTCTCTTCAAGTAACCGCCATTCCCTTCAATAAAGCATCTTTCCACTAATGCCTCCCTCCATCCACCCCCCTCCATCCACCACATTTACTACAGTACTCGCCACACATCACCCAGTCCATCAATCACCAGGTCCACCCATTTCCCATCAACCGCCATCTATCAACCCCATCATCCATCAATCCCTATTATACATCAACCCCCACCATCCCTCAACCTCACCCATCTATCAACCCCCACTATGCCTCAAGCCTGATATCCCGAAACCAACATCCCCCACCCTCCAGACTCCAACATCCCCACCCTCCAGACTTCAACATCGCCACCCTCCAGACCCCAACATCCCCCACCCTCCAGACCCCTTCATCCCGCACCCTCCAGACCCCAACATCCCGCACCCTCCAGGCCCCAACATCCCCCACCCTCCAGACCCCAAAATCCCCGACCCTCCAGACCCCAACATCCCCCACCCTCCAGACCCCAACATCCCCCACCCTTCAGACCCCAACATCCCGCACCCTCCAGACCCCAACATCCCGCACCCTCCAGACCCCAACATCCCCCACTCTCCAGACCCCAACATCCCCCACCCTCCAGACCCCAACATCCCCCACCCTCCAGACCCCAACATCCCCCACCCTCCAGACCCCAAAATCCCCGACCCTCCAGACCCCAACATCCCCCACCCTCCAGACCCCAAACATCCCCACCCTTCAGACCCCAACATCCCCACCCTTCAGACCCCAACACCCCCACCCTTCAGACCCCAACATCCCCACCCTTCAGACCCCAACATCCCACACCCTCTAGACCCGCAACATCCCCAACCCTCCAGACCCCATCCTCACCCTCCAGACCCCAACATCCCACACCCTCCAGACCCCAACATCCCCAACCCTCCAGACCCCAATCCTCACCCTCCAGACCCCAACATTCCCCACTTTCCAGGCACAAACATTCCCCACCCTCCAGACCTCTATTTCCACCGTCCAGACCCCAAAATTCCCCACTTTCCAGGGACAAACATCCCCCACCTTTCAGACCCCAACATCCCCCACCCTTCAGACCCCAACATCCCACACCCTCCAGACCCCAAAATCCCCCACCCTCCAGACCCCCATCCTCACCCTCCAGACCCCAACATTCCCACTTTCCAGGCACAAACATCCCCCACCCTCCAGACGCCATCCCCACCCTCCAGACCCCCATCCCCCACCCTCCAGTCCCCCATCCCCACCGTCCAGATCCCAACATCCCCAACTCTCCAGACCCCAACATCCCCCACCTTCCTGATCCCAATATGTTTCCCCAACTTTTCTCATCATAACCTAGATCACATTCACCTAGCAACTAGGAGTCAGCCGGTCTAACTCATCCTCACCTTTCTGAAATTAGTTGTGCTTATTATTCCTGATTTATCCTCAGTGAGGATTTTCGTTGGTGCTTAATTAGCAGCCTCTGATTAGTTTTAGTAATTACTAAAAATTGGTTGATCGTGAATCAATTGTTTCGTCTCGTTGGAGTTGGAAAAGGCGGAAGAATATTAGGGAGGAGGAAGATAATGAGGAAGAGGAAGAAACAGAGGAAGAGTGAGAAGAGGACAAGGAAGAAGAGGAGGAAGGGGAGGAACAACAATATTAATCAACAACCAAGAACAACTCAACTTCAGCAATAAGGATGAAATAAAGGCAAGGAACATGGCGTGGCGTGCACCAAGTATGTTACAATTTATTCTGCATCAACTAACCTAGCAGTCAGGATGGAGTAGTTTATAAAGGGGCCCCGACTACTCTGATTCGCTGTCAAATTTTCAAGTCCACTAATTGGGTGAGAGCTTACGCCCGCCCTAAATAATGCTGTTTCCACACCTGACTGGAGGCAGACACTCGGTAAAGCTTAGTAAATACTGTTCTATTTAATATCGTGAGGTGAAAACCCAACTGCAATGAATGACTCGCATTGCAGTCTCGCTCGTTATTATTCAATTACTGTATTGTTCTTTGTATCTACTATAAATATACTGATGAAGGAAATGTGTGGGATTGTTCCTTGTGTGGAGACTTAATTTACGGCCAGGTATTCTTGACATGAGTATATGGGACAGTTTAGTTAAATCTTATTATAAAATACTCCTTCTACGACACTAATACTACCAATAATAATAATAATAATATTATTAATAATAATAATGATAATATAATAATACTATTGGTACTACTACTGCTTGTAATAATAATACTTTTCCTACTATACCTGTGACCAGTTCCACTAGTTATTCTGCCGTTTGTGCTCGGACTGAGAACAAGTTTACTTATTCATAACCTGTTCAACCAGGCTGTTACTGTTAGTGACCCGCTGGCCCACATAGCCATCAGAGCCTTGCTAATCTGAAACTTGGCAGAGGAAGTGGTCCACATTCCTCTTCAAAGCTTTTACCCCTTTTTGTGGCCTTTGCTGCATTTGCCTTGTTGTTTTCTTCAAATTCTAAGTCATCCGATATTAGTAGTTCTTATTTTAACCTATACCTTTTCGTTCTATGAGATAGAGTTCCTCTATTTTATTGCCTTTGGTGCTTTCAAGATTTTATTTCTTTCCCTATCTAAGCAGCTAGTATTTATTTCAGCAGAACATCTTGTTATTTGTTAGTTCCACTGAAAGATTTTGCTGATAGCTGGTAATTACATGTGCCTTCTAATAAGCCAACTTGAATACTTGTTTCGAAATCGTCCGCTTTGGATAAGATGTTGTGGCTAGTGTTTGCTTCTGTAACTGACATGAAGATGAGAATCAGCAAAGTCGCCAAGATCATAAGGTGAGAAATTAGAATTTTGCTTCGTTAAGTCTATATTTTACGTTGTATATTTTCTACTATATATTTATCTTTTAGTTGGAAATCTGAATATTCATTTTCCTACTTTTCCTGTTATACCCTTATGCGTCATTTTATAGGTTATAATTTCATGGTTACATTTGTTAAGTTTTCTTTGCAAAGTCCGTGTCGGGTGCCTCTGCGCTTTATTTTTCTTCTAAAATCTCTCTAATTTTGTCAAAGAGATCTCTGTGTTATTATAGGCGTAGTAGTAGTTGTTTTTCACTCAAGAGGCTGAGGAGCTACAGCTCAACTTGGTTTGTTAGGATCATATTTTCCTCCATAATCAGTAATTTGATATTTTTTATGAGAGACGTTTACTTCTGGGATGTAATGTTGGACTGTCACTCTGAGTCCTCTGTGAAAATGAACTATTTGTTCTTTCTTTTAAGGCCTCTGGTATTGCACCCTAACTGAAGATCCACAAAAGTAAATTGAGTACACCTACTTGTGGTATTTTGCATTTCTTTATAATTATATATATCCATGAATCACACCCAGGTGCTGCAGGAATTGGTATGTTGCTTGTTTCATTCTCAAAAAAATTGCGGTTTTGTTAAATGTACGATTTGTAGGATGCAAAAAAGTAATGAAGAAAGAATCAGGGTCCTCGACTCGCCTGTCGTCGAGAAGATCAATTCAAAATTTTCGCTCAGAATTTTCCCCTTGTTTCCTTCTCGTCACTGTCGTATGTACTTCTTGTGGGTAGTGGGCCACTTCTAGAAGAAATACTTTTTTTTGTACCAAATTTCTCGAATGGCTTTTTGTTCCTTTTGTGCTTCTGTCAGACATCAGTTCCTTAGTCTCTCATATATCGGAAATCTCTTCATGCAGATTATTTTTCTATGTTGCTATTTTTAGCCGTTTTCACTACAGTTTGAAAACTTTTATAATATACATTACAACATTTTGTGTACCCTTAACTTTTTAACTTTATTTTGTATTTGTAATATATATATATATATATATATATATATATATATATATATATATATATATATATATATATATATATATATATATATATATATATATATGCAAGACAAGCCACGGGGGTGGAAGTCTTTAGTTCAAGTACTTTCACACTTCTCAGTGCGTCATCAGGAGCTTTGCAATGTTGCAAGAGAGCAACTAAAGCCGGGAGAGAGTTCTCAGAGTAGCGTAGTGCGGATGTGTCACCGACCACGGTTACCCATAGAGTCTCTAAGGGTAACCGTAGCACTTGCCACGTAATATGTACCGTCTGGTACCTGCAAAGATGAGATGTACTCATAAGAAGAAGAGTAATGGTGTGTGTGTGTGTGTTTGTGCAAGTGCTCAGTATGTGCTCGCATTATGACTGACAACTTCTGGACCATCGAGGCAATCAAACAGCTTGCTTGAACAATATGACGACCCATTCACCAAACAGTAGTAATGCTCGAAGCAGCAGTGAAGAGCACAGCGTCAGGCAAGAAACAAGGAGACACTAAAAACGACCCTAACTATGGACCTTCAGCAGATCCTACACAAAAGGCATAAAACTCCCTTAATACTGAAAATGAGTTCAGCAATTGAAATTTCCTGACTATGACAGTATGTACATGGCAGAACAAATGTAGTGTCTCATGGCACACGACCTGTGAAAACGTCAAATATCACTAAGGTCTAAATAATGCTCTGTGAACTAAGTTGCACACAGTTACGAGACGTATGTCCCTGCTCACCAATGGAGAAATACACTTCCAGAAACAGTCTAAATAACATGATCTGAGTAGAAAAGCATTCTCCAAGACAGAACGGAGATGGAGGTATTTCTTCCATCAAGAGCAGTTAAAGAGAGAGAGAGAGAGAGAGAGAGAGAGAGAGAGAGAGAGAGAGAGAGAGAGAGAGAGAGAGAGAGAGAGAGAGAGAGAGAGAGAGAGAGAGAGAGAAAGAAAGAAAAACAGGGCCTCTAGATACATAATCGGGCAACTCGTACTATTTAGTGCTTGCTACGAACTGCAAAACAAGCAGGTAGGTAATTTGCAGACTCCTGGCAGCCAATCAAAACTCTTCTTGAACGAGCACAATGAGCGGTGTAGTTGTTACAACCTTCCTGTGTTTATACGCTAGTAATATATGAGCACGAAATTTTCGTTTTAGCTATTAACGAAAATCTCAGCAATATAAAATGATATGAAAAATCAATATTATATAATATTTATTGCGTCCGTTTCTGAGGGCGCAACATACTGACGTACGTCCCTGTTGCTGAGAATGGTCGTACTGGTGATTGTCTTAATAGTTTGTTGCTTCATAAGCTGTCAGACTTCCACTCTGACTTATATGCGTGGGAGTTTGTGGTGGCAGTGTTTCCTGTGGGTTAGTTGATCTAACTTAAAGGTTCACTTTATTGTTTTTGGTGTTATTAAGATTTTGTGTCGCCCTTCCTCTGCATCACTTGATGAAATATTGGGAAAACTTTTGTTTTGCAAATGTTTGATATACGTATGGGCATTGTTGCTCAAGAAACTCCTGGCAACAAATGTTGTGTGTCGTGAGAGAGGAGCTTATAAGATTACTGCGACTTGGGAAAATTAAATATTATGTCATTTTTTTGATGGCATCAAAACTAATTTAGTAGAACGACCTAACCTAAATTTACCTAAAAGTAATTTACTCTGCCACGAGGTGGCAGAGAACATGAAGTGAACCGGTTATCCTCCTTGACCTTAATCAGCGAGCACCAGACTCTGGTGCTCACATTCCCTGGTGCTACATGTGTTGTCTGCCTCCCATCGAGTGATTGCACAGAGGGGGCCTCCGCCTCCGCCTCCTCTATAGCCGTCAAACATCTGTGTTCTGATTGCTCTTTGAAGAGTCCTGTTGGTTGGTGAAAAGATGTGTTGTGCTTATTCTCCATGCCTCCTAGTTAACTAATATGTATTTATGTATACAAGCCAAGAGTCACACACATATATATATACACACCAAGAATATTCTGAAGGCTTAAATTATATATACAAACCAAGAATAATCTGAAGGCTTAAATTATATATACAAACCAAGAATAATCTGAAGGCTTAAATTATATATACAAACCAAGAATAATCTGAAGGCTTAAATTATATATACAAACCAAGAATAATCTGAAGGCTTAAATTATATATACAAACCAAGAATAATCTGAAGGCTTAAATTATATATACAAACCAAGAATAATCTGAAGGCTTAAATTATATATACAAACCAAGAATAATCTGAAGGCTTAAATTATATATACAAACCAAGAATAATCTGAAGGCTTGGTCACATACCACACAAGAGGCATCTCTCTCTCTCTCTCTCTCTCTCTCTCTCTCTCTCTCTCTCTCTCTCTCTCTCTCTCTCTCCATCTCTCCACCTCTTATAAAATATAACCCTATCCTGCCCTCCCCTTAACCAAAAATCTGGCCTCTGGCACTTTCATCGCGGCTCGGCACTATGAAAATAGTTGGCACTCTTGCAGGCCAAGCTGGGTTAAGTATTTAGCCTTTCTGCACTTTATAGGCCGTGCTGCAGCATGTGACAATATCAGGGAGGGAACGCACCGAGACCTCCAGCAAAAATGGCGAGGGTAAATATGGACGAGAAAAGATATTTGTTATTAATCTCCCACGTCGTAGTTGCTGCTCTTGTTATTATGGTGGTTGTTGGTGATTGTTGTGTAGATTGTTTTCTCCCTTTTTATTCATATAGAATGATAAACAAGAAGGCGAGAAGGTATATGAGGTTGATGATGATAATGATAACTGGTGAGGATAATGTGAATTATAATGATTACTGTAATGCCAATGATAATAAAATTTGTTATGGTGATGTCATTGATAATTGTTAAGGTATGGTCAATGATTGTTATGATGTCATTGATAATTGTGAAGGTATGGTCAATGATTGTTATGATGTCATTGATAATTCTGAAGGTATGGTCAATGATTGTTATGATGTCATTGATAATTGTGAAGGTATGGTCAATGATTGTTATGATGTCATTGATAATTGTGAAGGTATGGTCAATGATAAAAATGACAAATGACAATATTAAACTTGAGGATAATTTTGATGTCGGTGATAATGGTCTGCGTTCGATTCCCAGTGCGGGTAGAAACATTGGGCGTGTTTCCTTACACCAGTTGTCTATGTTCACCCATCAGTAAAATGGGTACCTGGGTGTTAGTCGACTTGTGTGGGTCGCATCCTGGGACAATGACCTTATTTTCCCGAAATGCACTGCATAACAAGGGGCTTTCTATATAGTAGTATGTCATTAATGTCAGCTGTGGTCTGTATACCTTGTACATGAACTTGTAGTAAATAAAGATTATTATTATTATTATTATTATTATTATTATTATTATTATTATTATTATTATGTGATTGATGATGTCAATAATAATGATCATTCTCATTATAATGCCAAGTGTCTCGTACAACATTAAAACAATTCACAATATTTTTGAGGAACAAAGTTGAAAATTAAAGAGAGAGAGAGAGAGAGAGAGAGAGAGAGAGAGAGAGAGAGAGAGAGAGAGAGAGAGAGAGAGAGGAGGAGGAGGAAGGTAGATATTAAGGAAGGATTGGACCGTATCTACTATCAGTAAGCAGAAAGCTGACCTCTTTACCAAATACCTTACTGCCAAGATGCAAAGTTCCAGATCCAACGAGGAAACTTTTGCTAGGCCGCAAGAACTGTGACAAAGTTGTCAGAGGTGATAATAAAGCAGGATGAAGTGAATCTTCTCCTTAAATCGCTAGACCAAGAAAAGGCTGTAGTCCCAGATAAGTTGAACCCATATCAACTCTGCCTAGCACAGTGTAAATGGTCTCCGTGGAAAAAGGCAATTGTAGACCCTTTTCACAAGAAAAGCAGAGCGGAAATTAGCAACTATAGACCAATGTCTTGTTTTCCGACTATCATTCGCTTCTTTGTGACCATCAATATGGCTTTAGAGAAGGTTATTTTGCTGATGATCTGGTGTTTAACCTCTCCATTATGTGGCAACAGTCACTGGATGAATTCAAGGTAAGTTGTATATTTTAGCAGTAGACATTGATGGTGTTTTCAAACCAGTATGGTACCAGGTACGCTTGGCAAAACTGTAAGCACTAGGAGTCGCAGGCTCTGCACCAAGCCTCCTCAGTGTTTACCTTCAGGTTGATCTGTAAGAGTAGTTTTCAATGGGACACGTGGTGCACGTGTTCCACTAGGAATCGTGCTTGGGCCATTGTTATGGAATGTCTACCTTAATGACCATGATGGTAATGTTGGAGCGGTGGTAAAAATGAATGAAAGACTGTTGGTATCAGGGGATGAAGTAGATATCTGTGGGGTATGGGGTGAAATTTGACTCCAAACTAACTATGAAGAACCATGTTGTAAATCTTGCAAACAAAGTGGTCAGGAAGTCTTGACCACTTAGGTGTATCTCGCATCTACTCGACGGTAGAGGTTGCAAGATTCTGTATGATGCACAAGTAAGCTCACACCTTGAGTAGGCTCCACTTTCATGGGCTGCCTGTCCCCCGTCTCATCTCTGATTTCTTGACACTTCAGAGAACAGAGGAAGATGATTCACCTCTCGTCTGCACCCAACTGGACATATCTATCATTTCAGCAGAACCTTCAACACTTACTGCTATGCACATGATTTATTTTGTCAAAGTACTACACAGCTTCATTCAGGAGACAGCGAGAAGCGAGACTCTTCAGAGCAAGATGGGCAGCCTCGACAGCTGCTCTCTGACTGTACACTTCTCCAAAACATTACTTCATCTGAGATCATTTATTCATAGGATGACTCAAGTCTGTAATACGTTCGTACAGTATAACAACGAAATAAATTCAGCTGCCCAAATGAAATCACTGGCCCACAGTTAGCTCCAGCTTCATCCTATTTACTATTTGTGTGTCTAATAAAATTAAAGAGCTTTAAAATGAGCTGATGTAGGTAACAGCTCTTAGCTTTTAAATAAAGTTAGGATCCCTTAGCCTAATCTTGTACATCTGTGTAAAGAGAGAGAGAGAGAGAGAGAGAGATAGATAGAGAGAGAGAGAGAGAGAGAGAGAGAGAGACAGAGAGACAGAGAGAGAGAGAGAGAGAGAGACTGCGATATATATTGCAAAATAATGAACGATGAAGGGCTGGCAAAACCCTCGCCAGCGCCACGGAAGCATAAAAAAGTGAGAGATCAAAGTGGATTCAGCATCCCTTCTCTCCATCCCCTCTCTCCATCACCTTCTTCCATCCCCTCCTTCCATCCCTTCCCTCCGTCCCCCGTCCATCCTTACTCTCCTTCCCTTCCCTTCGTTCCCTCCCTTCATCCTTACCCTCCATCCCTTCCCTTCGTTCCCTCCCTTCATCCTTACCCTCCATCCCTTCCCTCCGTCCCCTCCCTCTATCCTCTCCCTCCGTCCATTCCCTCCATCCCTTTCCGGTGGTTTTTCATTTAGAGCAGAAAATGGCGACGAAATATTTACGAAGATAGCTAGAAAACGTGTCGGGTTGGATCTCATTAACCCGGTCTCAAAACTTTTGGCACGCCTGGACAAATTGAAACCCGGGGTGAGATGAAGAAGACGGGGGGGTGAAGGTGGGAGGTTAAGTGGAAAGCGAGCAGAGAGGGGAGGGTGGGCGGGGAAGGAAGGAGGAATGCGAGGAAAGTTAGGGCAGGTAAAGTGTCACGCCGAGCAAAGTAGGTGAGTGGGGGGGGAAAAAAAAAAGAGTATTTTGACTGGGGAAAGTTGATCGCTGGAGAGAGAGAACTCTGCACTGCATAGTATCAGCCACTGCATGAGTTCATGATTATTGTTGCACTGGACATTGCTAGACATTGAAAGGATGCTGCACCTCTGCCTACTGCCACACCTGCCAACACTTGGATCTTCACTCAGTTCGTAGATCAGTGGAAGAGCAGCTGGCTCACGATCGGCAAGTCTCCCAACACCTGCTGAGTAGGGATAATGAGTCTGGTCGATAGAAATAAAAATTGGATTTTCACCCCGTAGACTCCTCTGATACACCCAAAGGGTGTGCAAGACGCTATAATGGGTGTGCCAGATATCATAAAGAGTGTGCTAGATGGCATAGAGGGTGTATTAAAGTCATAGACGGTGTTCTAGATACCATTGGTGGTGTACTAGAGCGGTCATTCTCAGTTTGTCGTTCCGTAGAGTTTCTTCTGACGAAGTACGTGTCCTTAAGGTTGAGCTCAAAGGCTCACTGCAGCGCCTTCCTTTCTAGTCACACAACACCCTGCCTCGCTCCCACCCTGCACACTAACTCTTATTCGCTCCCACCCTACACCCCCACCCTGCCTCGCTCCCACCCTGCACCCTCAATCATCCCTCCCATTTGAATTATCTACTAATGTATGTATGCATATATTTTTTTGTAAGTGTATGTAGATTATATATGTCGTGCCGAATTGGCAAAACTTGCTATTTTGGCTTAAATAACAATAGTCTTCTTGCCGAATAAGGCAAGGGAAAATTTGTATATGCAATAATTTCGCAAAAATCATTCTGAACATAACGAAGAAAATATATTTCATTGTGTTTGTTTATTATTAAATTATTGTAAACTTATCTAAAATATATTTAGTTAGATTAGGCTAAATTAAATTACGCTTGTTATAATAAGTTTTTTAAGGTTCTTTTGGTACAAAATTATTAATTTTTACATTAACATAAATGAAAAAAATATATATCTTTAAACGTATAAGAATTTTTTTTAGAAAGGACTTAATTTTATACGAGTTCTTGCTAATTGATCAATTTTACATAAGTTCTTTCTAAAATTTTGTCTTATTCGTTTAAAGATATTTTTTTTTAATTTATGTTATTGTAAAAATTAATAATTTTGTACCAAAAGAACCTTAGAAAATTTACCTAACCTTATTATAACAAGCGTAATTTAATTTAGCCTAATCCAACTAAATATATTTTAGATAAGTTTACAATAATTTAATAATAAACAAACACAATGAAATATATTTTTTCCGTTACGTTCAGAATGATTTTTTTTTGCGAAATTATTGCATACACAAATTTTCGCTTGCCTTATTCGGCAACAAGTGTTTTGCTAATTCAGCCAAAATCGCAAGTTTTACCTGTTCGGCACGCCATTATATATATATATATATATATATATATATATATATATATATATATATATATATATATATATATATATATATTATATATATATGTATGATATGTGTGGTTGGATATCTTACGGCATCCCTATTTCTCTTCCTCCATCAATTTTTTCTTTCCTCTGCCACCTAAGTTTAAATTCTCCTGCCTCCGCTCTGGGATGATGGAGATATCTTCATAAAAATTCTATTTCTCGTGTGTGACGGGATAGGCTATCCTGAGAGATGGCATTTCCCAAGTGATAGTATTTCCAGCTATGCTGGAAGGAAGCCTTTGAAGCTGGCGTAACTGATGAACCCTAGTTGGGATGCTGGATGATATTCACTATGACCTCTGAATGAAATCTACCACTCAAGGCTGACGGATTTCGACACCTTGTAAGAACCCTCCCCATCCTTATCCTGCGTGATGGAAAACGACAAGGAAACATAGATTGATTTTGTTCCCACTTTGTAGATATCATGCAGAATAGGGTAACAGCACCGTGGCCTGGAGGCAAAAGCTCTCGCTTCAACATGGCGAGGGTCCGGGTTCGATTCCCGACGAAGGGGTGGAATCACTGGACGTGTTTCCTTATACAGGTTGTCTGTGTTTACCCATCAGTAAAATTGGTACCTGGGTGTTAGTCGACTGGTGTGGGTTGCATCCTGGGACAAAACTGACCTAATTAGCCCGAAATGCTCAGCATAACAAGTGGCTTTCTATATAGTAGTATGTCATTGAAGTCAGCTAGAACTGTATACCTTGTACATGTACTTGTAGTAAATAAAGATATTAATATTATTACTATTATTAAGTTTACTATTATTAAGTTTACTATTATTAAGTTTGTTTAATACTAAAAAAAGGGTTTCTAACAAAGTAAGGTGCATGGGGAAGAATTTAGTGGGAAATAGGGGTTGGGGAGCTGGAGCTTAGAAGATGAGCTTGGAGGACGAGTTGTTGGATACAAAGCTTTCCCTTGGAGGATGAGCTCAGAGGTTGATCTTCAACGAAGAGTATGGTGGAGAATGGGATATACTTGGAAGGTTTAGGACTCGGAGTGAAATCTTGTCATGCTCGGGGGCATCGATGTCGGTTCTGGAGGAAGAGTGGGATTTAGTTGGAGGCAGGACCTTTTATGCCTCTTAAGACTGGGGAGAGGAGGACTGCGCTGGCGTCAGCGACATCTTGTAAGGCATCTTCAGCACATGGAAAAATTAAATGTTCTGTCACACAGACACCTTACCCTTATTCCACTGCTTCTAGTATCTAGTAAATAGTGGGTTGTTGTGAGTGGCGTCCTTGTGAAGAGGACAGAAGTACCTCAGATGAAATAAGTCCAACGTTGGTAATTATCCGATGAAAGTCTTCTATGCTTCCTGAGCGACTACCCACAAGGTCAAAATCACTTAAATGGACGATGGATAAACTCACTTAAAAAGTGTATTGGACCCTAACTCATCACATATTCACCTATCAATATGCAATTATGGGTTCTTTTCCAAACGTGCTCACAATAGTAATTGCGCATAGAGGAGAATGAAGGATTCGGAAATCAATGGCAAGGCACTAAGAGCATTCTCAAGATTTAAATACCGTGGTTATACCTCTATAAAATACGAAAACCTAAATCAACCCTTTAGGAGTAAAGGTCTATCACAAAGGGTTGACATGTCTATCAAAAGACATAGGTTATAGTAGTCAATTATTGATGGTATGTCCACCAAAAAATGCCATTTAAGGAGTCTGAATTTGGTTTAAACAGTCCTAAGCTATTGCTATATATTAAAAGGTTATCATGTTTTATTGCTGATTCTTAGATATTTCTTTTCAGTCAAGATGAACTTAGAACTAAAATTCTGATTTTGTCCAATTCGCAGTGATAAACTTACCCTTGTGTGATTAAATATGGCATTAGATTATTGTGCTTTTTAGATCGTGTATTAATGTTGTGGTAACCTAACATTAAGGGGTTTATATGTCTAATCAACATTAGATAAATTACAATTGCTGCATCCAACTATGTAAACACCACCTACACAGTTTTTGGGGAATTCTTCATCATGCTTTTAATCGTCCTTCAATTCTGGAAGACTAGTTGTATGTTGAAATTTTTAGGGCATTCAGCTAAACAGATATATTCCCATTGTACGGAAAAACTAACACATACGTAACCCGAGGGGTTATCCTAGCTCTATAATAAGTCTTCCTAGCTGCTACCAAAACCTTTTTTACAAACTCTGGAACGATATCGAATAGTTATTTTGGAAGTAATCAAAGAATTTACGGTAATTTCCTCTAAGAAAAAGATTATATATGATATTAGTATATATATATATATATATATATATATATATATATATATATATATATATATATATATATATATATATATATATATATATATATATATATATATATATATATGCAATAAGATCACAGTAAACAGGTGATATCACAATATGCAAAACAACCACTATCAAAAAATAGCGAAATTCCAAGCGCTTTCGTGACTCCTCACATTATCACGGATCTATAAAACACAAAACATCAAGAAGGCATATAAAGGGGCAAGACTACACCTCACAGTCGCGTGACAACACCCGACTCTGTGAAGCGCACCTGATACTCCATCAAAGCATCACGATTTTTTACTTGTCTAATGTATCATTAAATTCTTCCAAAATTTTAATAATTGTAAATGAATCCAATTTAGATGAACCAAAAGAAATATTCATATTATTTTCAAAACAACTTTTTATGAAACACGATTCTATTAAATTCCTGTCAACCATGGCCTTGCTTGATACAACTTTCTCAGCATTTTGAAAATCAATTGGATGGTTAAAATCTCTCACATGAATAAATAGAGCATTAGAATCTTGTCCAGTTCTAATGCTATATTTATGTTGTTTTAATCTTAGTTCAATACTTTTACCAGTTTGACCGTAATAAACTTTATCGCATATTTTACAAGGAATCTTATAGACACATCCATCAGCATTTAAGGGAAACAATGATTTTAAATTTAAAATTTACATAAAACCTACAAATAACTGTTCCTATGTACACTAGTATTGTTCACATCAAGATAGAGTTAAACTGTCGGTTTTCTCATCAATGTTTTTGAGAGCTTTACGCATTTGTAGTCCAGAGTTCATAGATGAAGAAATCTCCAAAATTTATGAAATATCTAATGATCTAAAATACCCAAGAAACGTAATTGATAATCCTTTAAAATAGCTAGAAATGCTTTTTACAATCCAAAAAGGGACAACCAACCTTTTTCAGCTAAAAATATGTTGGTTCTCCCTTACCATGAAATCTTGGTTGATATGCCTTCCCTTCTTAAGATTTTTAATATTAAAGCTGTATGACCCATGTGGGTTTAGCGCTTAGTTTTGATTATAATAATAATAATTTTAATATTAAAGTTGCATTTAAAAATTTTGATACAATAAAAAACTTTTGACAAAAAATTTCTCCCAAAAATGCTAATAGATGTGTCAATAAGATTCCTTGCAAAATATGCGACAAAGTTTATTACGGTCAAACTGGTAAAAGTTCCTGCCTTATTCGGCAAGAAGAGCGTTGGAAATAGCAAGTTTTACCTATATGACACGACATAATATATATATATATATATATATATATATATATATATATATATATATATATATATATATATATATATATATATATATTATATATATATATATATATTATACATATTTGTCGTTGTTTTAATTGAAATATTGTCAGATTAGTCCGTATTTTATTTATTTTTATTATTGTTTTAGTTTTATTATTATTTTAAATGTTATCTATATTTTAATACTGAAACTTTTATTTTTATTATTAGTAGTAATACTATTAGCAGTAGAGTTAATTTTTGTGTTTAAATAATAAATATAAATATTTTCTCTGAGTGCCTGTCATTCCACTGAAGTTCAGTTCTAATGTCGGCAATATTCGTCTTCAGCTGAATCACCTCTTTTGTGTCCATTTCTTTATTGAGTCTTCTTGTTTCCCCCTCTGTTTGTTCTGCTCTTTTGATCCTTCCCTCTTCCTCCTCCCATTGGTTGCTTCTCCCCTCATTCCCTGGTGGACACTGGAAAGTACCCGGAACTCAGTGCCTGGGGAGAGAGATCCTGGGGTGAGCATGTTTCAGCTGCATTGCGACGGGTGTAGGGTGTATTGAGGAACGGACTGGGAAGAAATGCAGAGACCGGGAAAGATGAAGAGAAAGGATATATACATATATTATATATATATATATATATATATATATATATATATATATATATATATATATATATATATATATATATATATATATATATATATATATATATATTACAGGTGATGACACGGGAGAGAAAATGGGTCTCATCCTGAATCCATCCAAATGTGAAATCATCTCAGTCAGTCAACAAGTGATAAATGCAGTAAGATCAAAGCTACCAGGGGCAACAGTCATTGTCCCCACAAATAGCGTCTTGCTTGAAGCACCTCTGGGAAGCGATGCCATTGACACAATTCTCAGGAAGAAACTGGAAGAGATGAGGAGAAGGGAACAACGAATAGGCAATCTTTACACCCACGATGCCTTGTACCTTCTCACAAAGCGCTTGAGTCTGCTCAGGTTCACATATTTTCTAAGATGTGCACCTTCATATGATAACCCTATACTGCACGAATATGACAGTATCCTGAATTAGATTTTTACGAAAGTACTTAACCTTACTCTAGAAGACGGGCAGTGGGACCAAGCTACACTTCCAGTCAGACTAGGAGGCATTGGTGTCCGCAAGTCATTACAGATTGCGCTACCTGTTTTTCTGTCATCATGCGTTGGATCCAGAGGGCTTGTAGCAGCGATTCTCCCTGAACATCTTAGGGACAATATTGGAGTCCAGGACCAAAAGGTCATTGACGTAGACATGATCTGGGATAATCTAACGGGCTCTGAAGCCAGACCTTGTCCCTCCAACAACTACAAACAGTCGCACTGGGATGGTCCAATAGTGGAGAATATAGCCTCAACAATGCTTCAGAGTGTGTCAGGGAAGGATAGAGCCCACCTCCTGGCAGTGAGAGCTCATCATGCAGGGGACTTTCTATAGGCCGTTCCAAACTCCAGCCTTAGCACACGCCTCGACCCACAGACCATCCGTATTGGTGTTGCCCTTCGACTTGCCGCCTTTATTCTCACCGAACACAGGTGTATTTGTGGCAGTGAAGCAGCAGACCGATTCGGGTACCATGGTCTTGTGTGTCGTAAATCCGAGGGAAAGATTACAAGACATGAGGAGGTTAATAACATCAAGAGGAGCCTCACAACAGCCGGATGCCCAGCAGTAGGGGAGCCACCCCAACTATGCAGATCTGTTGGCAGCCAAAAGCGTCCAGATGGTATCACCCTTCAAGCCTGGACAGACGGCAAGGAGGTGGAGTGGGACTACACATGTGTTCTACCTTGGCTGATACCTATCTCCAATACACCGGGCAGGAAGGAGGGGCAGCCGGCAGTTTCATGGAGTTCCAAAAGTCTAGAAAATATGGAGAACTTGCCCATCATTTCATGTTTGTTCCCATAGGCTCGGAGACCCTTGGCTCATGGGAAAAGAGTGCATCTAAGTTCCTTAAGGAGCTAGGCAAAAGACTCGTCAGAGTAACTAGGGATCCCAGAGCAGCTAGTTTTCTGTTCCAACGACTGAGCGCTGCTGTTCAGAGGGGTAATGCCAGCTGTATTTTGAGAACGCGCCCCAGCTTTGAGGAGCTGGATGAGATTTTCTCATTATAATAAGTGACAAACACGTAACAATATGTACTAGACATGTATCTCTTAAATCTGTTGTACCATATTATGTAATAATATATATATATATATATATATATATATATATATATATATATATATATATATATATATATATATATCAATAATTTCATCACTGCACTAGCCAGGGTTCGAACCTATGAGGCTTTGGCCCGCCTCATGGTGAGCGAAAACACAACGCCTTAGACCACTTAACCACACAATCCTTAAGAATAACGCATCCAGTAGGACTGAATGTTGTACTCGCTACCCAAGAACATACGGTGGTGTGGACGCCTCTAAGCTAATTTTATTCTGCCTGTTTGGTGTACTAGCTCAACGAGCAGGATTGTGTGGTTCAGTGGTCTAAGGCGTTATGTGTTTTCGCTCACCATGAGGTGGGGCCAAAGCATCATAGGTTCGAACCCTGGCTAGTGCAGTGTAGTTATTGATCAATACCACTCGTTCGTGGTTACACATCGGTTAACACATGGTTAACACATCGGCCGATTCCCACCAAGGCAGGGTGGCCCGAAAAAGAAAAACTTTCATCATCATTCACTCCATCACTGTCTTGCCAGAAGGGTGCTTTACACTACAGTTATAAAACTGCAACATTAACACCCCTCCTTCAGAGTGCCGGCACTGTACTTCCCATCTCCAGAACTCAAGTCCGGCCTGCCGGTTTCCCTGAATCCCTTCATAAATGTTACTTTGCTCACACTCCAACAGCACGTCAAGTATTAAAAACCATATGCCTCCATTCACTCCTATCAAATACGCTCACACATGCTTGCTGGAAGTCCAAGCCCCTCGCACACAAAACTTCCTTTACCCCTCCCTCCAACCTTTCCTAGGCCGACCCCTACCCCGCCTTCCCTCCACTACAGATTTATACACTCTCGAAGTCACTCTGTCTCGTTCCATTCTCTCTACATGTCCAAACCACCTCAACAACCCTCCTCAGCTCTCTGGACAATCGTTTTGGTAATCCCGCACCTCCTCCTAATTTCCAAACTCCGAATTCTCTGCATTATATTCACACCACACATTGACCTCAGACATGACATCTCCACTGCCTCCAGCCTTCTCCTCGTTGCAACATTCATCACCCATGCTTCACACCCATATAAGAGCGTTGGTATAACTATACTCTCATACATTCCCTCTTTACTTCCATGGACAAGGTTCTTTGTCTCCACAGACTCCAAGTGCTCCACTCACCCTTTTCCCCTCATCAATTCTATGATTCACCTCATCCTTCATAGACCCATCCGCCGACATGTCCACTCCCAAATATCTGAATACATTCACCTCCTCCATACTCTCTCCCCCCAATCTGATATCCAATCTTTCGTCACCTATTCTTTTTGTTATCCTCATCACCTTACTCTTTCCTATATTCACTTTCAATTTTCTTCTTTACACACCCTACCAAATTCATCCACCAACCTCTGCAGCTTCTCTTCAGAATCTCCCAAAAGCACAGTGTCATCAGCAAAAGCAACTGTGACAACTCCCACTTTGTATTTGCTTCTTTATCTTTTAGCCCAACACCTCTTGCCAAGACCCGCATTCACTTCTCTTACAACCCCATCTATAAATATATTGAACAACCACGGTGACATCACACATCCTTGTCTAAGGCCCACTTTTACTGGGAAATAGTCCCTTCCCCTCCTACACACTCTAACCTGAGCCTCACTATCCTCATAAAAACTCTTCACTGCTTTCAGTAACCTTCCTCCTATTCCATACACCTGCAACATCTGCCACATTGCCCCCTATCTACCCTATCATATGCCTTTTCCAAATCCATAAATGCCACAAAACATCTTTACCCTTATCCAAATACTGTTCACCTATATGTTTCACTGTAAACACTTGGTCTACACACCCCCTACCTTTCCTAAAGCCCCCTTGTTCATCTGCTATCCTGCTTTCTGTTTTACTCTTAATTCTTTCAATAATAACTCTACCATACACTTTACCAGGTACACTCAACAGACTTATTCCCTATAATTTTTGCACTCTCTTTTGTCCCTTTGCCTTTATACAAAGGAACAATACACGCTCTCTGCCAATCCCTAGGTACCTTACCCTCTTCCATACATTTATTAAATAATAGCACCAACCACTCCAAAATTATATCCCCACCTGCTTTTAACATTTCTATCTTTATCCCATCAAACCCAGCTGCCTTACCACCTTTCATTCTACCCACTGCCTCACGAACTTCCCTACACCCACAACTGGCTCTTCCACACTCCTACAAGATGTTATTCCTCCTTGCCCTACACACGAAATCACAGCTTCCTGTCTTCATCAACATTTAACAAATCCTCAAAATATTCTCTCCATCTTCCCGATACCTCTAACTCTCCATTTAATAACTCTCCTCTCCTATTTTTAACTGTCAAATCCATTTGTTCTCTAGGCTTCCTCAACTTATTAATCTCATTCCAAAACTTTTTCTTATTTTCAACAAAATTTGCTGATAACATCTCACCCACTCTCTCATCTGCTCTCTTTTACATTGCTTCACCACTCTTTAACCTCTTTTTTCTCTCCATATACTCTTCCCTCCTTGCATCACTTCTACTTTGTAAAAACCTCTCATATGCTAACTTTTTCTCCCTTACTACTCTCTTTACATCATCATTCCACCAATCGCTCCTCTTCCCTCCGCACCCACTCGCCTGTAACCACAAACTTCGGCTGAACACTCTAACACTACATTTTTAAATCTACCCCATACATTTTCGACCCCATTGCCTACACTCTCACTAGCCCATCTATCCTCCAATAGTTGTTTATATCTTACCCTAACTGCCTCCTCTTTTAGTTTATAAACCTTCACCTCTCTTTACTTACTGATTCTATTTTCCTTGTATCCCATCTACCTTTTACTCCCACTGTAGCTATAACTAAAAAGTGATCTGATATATCTGTAGCCCTCTATAAACATGTACATCCTGAAGTCTACTCAACAGTCTTTTATCTACCAATACATAGTCCAACAAACTACTGTCATTACGCCCTATATCATATCTTGTATACTTATTTATCCTCTTTTCTTAAAATATGTATTACCTATAACTAAACCCCTTTCTATACAAAGTTCAATCAAAGGGCTCCCATTATCATTTACACCTGGCACCCCAAACGTACCTACTACACCCTCTCTGCATGTTTCTCCCACTTTAGCATTTAGGTCCCCTACCACAATTACTCTCTCATTTGGTTCAAAAGTTCCTATACATTCGCTTAACATCTCCCAAAATCTCTCTCTCCTCTACACTCCTCTCTTCTCCAGGTGCATACACGCTTATTATGACCCACTTTTCGCATCCGACCCTTATTTTAATCCACATAATCCTTGAATTTACACATTTATATTCCCTCTTTTCCTTCCATAACTGATCCTTCAACATTATTGCTACCCCTTCCTTAGCTCTAACTCTCTCAGATACTCCTGACTTAATCCCATATATATATATATATATATATATATATATATATATATATATATATATATATATATATATATATATATATATATATATATATATATATATATATATATATAGTGAAATTCCAAGGGCTTTCGTGACTTCTCACATTATCAAGAAATTATAAAAATAAAAGGTTAGCAGGAAGGCTTATAAATGCGAGACTACACCTCGCTGCCATCATCCCCCACCAACAACACCTGACTTTTTATGAGGAGGAGGAGGTGTTGATTCACCGGGAAGTCTCCCGGCCCGGGTCTTTACCAGATGGCGCCCCGGCTCCTGCTCCCTGTCGTGGGAGTATCAGAGATCTATGTCTTCCATGGGAGGGGGTGCCCCTCAGCGGAGGGACCAACTGGTCCCAGGCCTAGCCACATTCCCCACCAGCACGAGGCAGGTGGTAGATAGATGCTAGGCCACTCTGGTCTGCCACCTTTCCCGCCCCAAGGAGGTTGACAGAAAGGACAGGCTTGCGAGCCGCAGATGGTAGCAAGCTCCAGCCTTGGCACCTACCCTGCCCTAGAAGAGCTGGGCATGGTGATCGACCTGATGAAGGTAGATTTATCCACTGATGAAAATATAATATAAGGGGATGGTATATAGCTCTATGTTAAAACAAAATATTCCCAATTGCCCTCAAAGATTCTTTAAGTCTTATGATACACTTATTAATAATAACAAAAAATGCATCTTACTAAAGCAGATAAAATAAATGCAATAATAATTTTGAAAGAAACTGATTACCAAGATAAAATGAATAATCTAGATGATACAGAAACTTATTCTAAACTTAGAAAGAATCCCTTAGAATCTATTAAAGTATTTTCAATAAAACGTCTACTGAAAGGCAAAGATGAATTAATTAAAAAAAATAATTACACTAATCCATCTTTACCCTATATTTATGGATTACTAAACGCACAAACCAGGTAATCAAGTTAGACCAATTATTAGCTCCATAGGTATCTAAATGGATTTTTCTTTTTTTTCTTTGACGATATTTTAATTAGATTTTGGTATTTTCTTTTCTTCTGGGTCATAACCTTAAGAAAGTTTCTCAGACATCAAAACGCATGTGGGACATCATCATCCCTTGTAGTGTGGGAACAAACAGTGACGGGACAATACGGATGAGTCATTCAGTCTGCACGTATTAATAGTCCAATTTGTCCCTTCCATCAATTCCTTTAATCACTTGGACAGATTCCAGCCCAGCTTTGCCTCTGTGTCTGTTGCCAGCGTCAAGCAGTGCAGCCCATGGGGTCAGTTCGTCCAGGGAACACGTGTCGCTTGTGACTGTAAATTGGGCTAATTCTAAACCCTCCATCCCTTGTACATTTCTTAGCTTTCCTTTTTGATCCTCTCTCAGTTTCACATTTCAAATCTCATTCTTCCCTTCTCTTTCCCCTCCATCTAAATTCCATCAGCACTGCCTTCCCTTTCCCCCTCCATCTAACATTCCTCCAAGACTGTTCCCTCCTACACTGCCCCAGCACTCTCCCTCCTCTTCAAACTTTGTTATCAGACTGACTTTCTGGCTCCAAACAACACTCTCAGAGCTGGCTCCACTGAAACTAGTAATGAACATACTTATAAAATAAAGTAAAGGATGATCTTGACTTCAAAATTATTTTAACCGATATCAAAATAACCCAGGTTTTGCTCACAACAATGAATTTCTTATGAAATTCGTCTGAATACCTTCATCGCATAGGAATTATCTATCAAAATTATAGGTGATACTTGATAATGATTCAGGACGTATAGAAAAGTCCTCAAGATTTTACTTTCGAAAGTATGTCTTATTTGTGAATTACTCCAGCCATGTCTCCTTTATTCTGATTCTTCTGATGATGAATATCAGCTCTGATGAAGGAGAAGGCACAGATTCCCAAATACCTGAGATATAAGTCTGTTCTGATCAGAAAATTACCACAGGTGAACCTTCTAACCTTGCATATTTCATGACTTTCAGTATTACGTTACTAAATGTTCATTAATTAGTGGCTTCAGGCCTGATGAAATGACGTATTTTGTAGTGTGTAAATACCACATCTACTCAGGTGCTGGAGACTATCCTCAGTGTTCACTCTAGATATGCAGGCTTATGTAAATGTATGAAGCCCATAATCTTACCCACTTACACACTCATACTCATCATTTAGCCAGTCATTGTATGTGAGTATAAGGTCACATGCAGAAATTCAACTGTCATAACCCCAACTTCTTTTTCTGTATTCCACTGCTTCATGTGCTTAGTGTTGATAACATCTATTCCTCCCACACATCCAATGCAGAAGTATAAAGGCGAGATATTTGTTCTAACTTTACTGAATAATGTTCATGTTTTACCATCAACAGTTGTGTCTTTGCATGTGTGTTCATAGGACTGCTGTAAGTGCATGCGGTCTTTCATGCATGTGTTTGTTTGTGTTTTATGTGTGTGTGTGTGTGTGTGTGTGTGTGTGTGTGTGTGTGTGTGTGTGTAATTATGTATGCATATGTTCATCTAATTACGCATGTGTGTGTGTGAATGCACAAGTGTGATATGATTTACTTCATTTCCGGAGTCGTTGAAGTGAGTCAGAGTAATAGAAGTGGATCTTTTCGAGTTTCATCGTATCTCTTATATTGTGAAAGATTTATGGATACGACTCACTGAATTAACGTGGTATACAATGTGTTATATTTCACTGGACTAGCCTGGCGACCTCGATAGGCTAGTGTTTGATTTGTTAGTCATGTTGATTTCTATGATAATTTTGAATATGATGAATTGAATGTGTCTATATGCATTAAAAAGGAATATAAATTTAATTTACAATTTTTTTGGTCTGACTCTGTGACTATGATGATATCTATTTAAACTTCATTTTGACCTGTGTTTGGAATAGGCATTCCAAGAGATGGCAATTTCCAAGTAATAATAACTCCAGGTCTACTGAAACGCAGTCACTGAAGCTGCTTTAACTGCTGAACCCTTAGTGAGGAGGGTACCAGTACACCGCTGGTGTCCAATCTTGTTCAATAAACATCATGGTCAATGTACATTTAACAGTACTCATTCTTAAAAGCTTCCTACCTACATCTTACCCTCCTTCACTCTATTTCTTCCTCTCTCTTTTCCTCCCTAACTCTCTTCCTCCTCCTTTCCCTCTCTCTTCCTCTGTTCTTCCCTCCTCTTCCCCCATATCTTTCTCCATGGTTTCTCCCGTTCTTCCTTCCTCTCTTCTTCACTCATTTTCTCCTTTCTCATTGCCATTTCTTACTCCTTCAAGTCTCCTAATCCTCTCTTTCCATATCTTCCTTCCATCCTTGCTTTTATTCTGCACATTAATCAATAATATCCTATTCAGTCATCTGCATCCCTCCAACCTTTTCCCCTTCCTCCAACCCATTCCCTCTTCAGCCCTCCCTACCCTCCAAACTTCCAGTCCCTCCAACTCTTACCTCCCTTCAACACTCCCCTCCCTCCATCCCTCCCCTCCCTACAACCCTTCCTGCCCTCAATTTTAACCAACTTTCTACCCACTAGCAACCCTCCCCTAACCGCACCTCCCCTCCTCCAACCCTCCCCACTTTCAACCCTTCCCTCCTTCCATCCCTTCCGTCCTTTCATCCCTCTCCTCTTTACAGCCTTATGCACACTCCATCCCACCCCTTCCCCTCCCTCAAGAATAAAGAGTCACGGTGCCGTGACCGAAACAATACACAGATAACCTGCACTTGGGGGAATGATACTGATGACGACGTTTCGGTCAGACTTGGACTAGTTAATTGTCCAAGTTGGACCGAAATGTTGTCATAAGTTTCAGTCGAAAGTGTTGATTATTTGTGTATTCTTTCCTTCCCTCCCACTTGCTCTCCCCTCTTGCTCTCACCTCTCTCTTGCTCTCCCTTCTTTCTTGCTCTGCCCTCCCTCTTGCTCTCCCCTCACACTTGTTCTCCCCTCCCACTTGCTCTCCCCTCTCACTTGTTCTCCCCTCCCACATGCTCTCTCCTCCCACTTGCTCTCCCCTCTCACTTACTCTCCCCTCCCACTTGCTCTCCCCTCTCACTTACTCTCCCCTCCCACTTGCTCTCCCCTCCCATTTTCTCTCTCCTCCCACTTGCTCTCCCCTCTCATTTGCTCTCCTCTCCCACTTGCTCTTCTCTCTCACATTCTCTCCCATCCCACATGCTCTCCTCTCCCACTTGGTCTCCCCTCCTACTTGCTCTCCCCTCCCACTTGCTCTCCCCTCCCATTTGCTCTCCCCTCCCATTTGCTCTCCCCTCTTGCTCTTCCCTCCCACCTGCTTTCTCCTTCCACTTGCTCTCCCCTCCCACTTGCTCTCCCCTCCCATTTACTCTCCTCTCTCTTGCTCTCCCCTCTCCTGCTTCTGAATCTTGCTCCTGAATCCTAGGTTCTTCGGTTTTTTTCTGCATCATTCTCTCTCTCTCTGCCCTCCTCCCCTTTCCATCTTTCCCCTCCCCACTCTCTTTCCCGCTACTTCCCCTTGTCTTCCTCCTCTACTTCCTCTTCTATTCCTTCCCTCTTCCTCTCTTTTGTAATATGCTAAGCATCAAAGGCGTACGAATTTACCAGAGGAATAATTATATACTTGTGGGATAATTATACCTACTTATACCTACGTAGGATATTTATACATACGGTGACAGTGTAGAATGATAGCTTCAAGTGACATTGGGAAGGATTATTTCATCAAGTGACATAGGTTAGGATGACAGCACGAGGTGACATATTGTAGAATGACACTTCAAGTGACAATGGGAAAGATGACAGCATCAGGTGACAATGGGAAAGATGACAGCATAAAGTGACAATGGGAAAGATGACAGCTTCAAGTGGCATTGGGAAGGATGACAGTATCAGATGACAGGTTAGGATGACAGCATCATATGACCTAGTGTAGGATGACAGCATCAGGCGACATAGGGAACAGTGAATGTAAGGGGATTTGTCCATACGTCTCACCCTGGATGAGATACAAACCTGGGTTCATCGGGTTGCTGAAGCGATGAAGTCACATGGCCTGCCTGAGTGAGATCAGGATTAGACAAAGCAGACAAATACACCCAGAATGCAGACAAATACTCCCAGAATGCAGACAAATACACTCAGCATACATACACACCCAACATACAGGCGCACCCAGCATACACACACACCTAGCATACACACATCGAGCATACATACACAACGAGCATACAGACACACGCAGCATACAGACACGCAGCATACAGACACGCAGCATACAGACACGCCCAGCATAAAGATACCTGTATTAAAGAAGAGGTAGCAACCAGCGTTGAATTTTTTTACGGAATGCCTCTTTCTTCTTCTTCTTCTTCTTCTTCTTGGTTCACCGGTACTCTCCCGGCCCGGGCCTTTTACAAGTGGTGGCCCGGCCTTGGCTCCCTTTCTCGGGAGTATCTCAGACTAATGTCTGTCATGGGAGGAGGTACAAGTACCTCCTCATCGTTGGGACCAACTGTCCCCAGTCCTAGCCAAATTCCCCTCCCTCACTGGGCTCGTAGGGAGAAGCTAGGTCTCTCTCTGGTCTGCCATCTTCTCAGCCCCAGGGAAGCTAATGGGAATGGCAGTCTTGCGAGCTGTAGATAGTAGCAAGCTCCAGCTTTGGCACCTACCCGGCCCTAAAAAGGGCTGGGCATGGTGTCGATGGAATGCCTAAATTATTCTTTCAACCATTAATGTCAATATAAAATTCTGCGGTGGCACTATTAATGCTTTATATAAATTTTTTTCTCATATATCTGTAATATAAAATGCATTTTTTGTTGGTTATTGCGTTATTTTATTTATAGTTTTGGGTAATGGAATTTATAATCATAATATATTTTGAATGTTTCTTTTACAATGGATTTCAGACAAGGAACACATGAAGCGCACTGGGAAAACTGGAACATGCAAACACAGTTTCCTTTATATATATATATATATATATATATATATATATATATATATATATATATATATATATATATATATATATATATTTATATATATATATATATGTAATGTGTGTATGTGTGTGTTAGCAACGCTCGTATGCCTAATAAGGCAAGCACAAGTTTGTGAATGAAATAATTTTGCAAAAATCATTCTGAACCTGACGATAAAAAATAAATTTTATTGTATTTGTTTATTAATAAATTATTGTAAACTTATCTAAAATATTTTTAGTTGGATTAAGCTAAATTAAATTGCGCTTGTTGTAATAAGGTTAGGTAAGTTTTCTAAGGTTGTTTTGGTAAAAAAATATTAATTTTTACATTAACATAAAATAAAAAAATATGTCTTTAAACGTGTAAGAGAAAATTTTAGAAATGACTTAATTTTAAATGAGTCCTTGCTAATTGACCAATTTTACGTATTCGGTACGACATATATATATATATATATATATATATATATATATATATATATATATATATATATATATATATATATATATATATATATATATATATTTCTCATGCCTATTTGCAGTTCTCATTGACTTTAAAATCTTTATATTTTCCATTGGTTTGCTTTCATTTCTCAATAATTTTGGAGTTTCTACATTACTCTTTCATAGGGAATTTTATTGAGAGCTATTTCGAAATTCAAATAAATTCACTGCCCATCCGTTTCTTTTTTTCGTAAAATTTATGTGACTCGTAATAGCTCAGTCAATTGTATATACGCATTCTATTTTGCTTATCTGGCACCAAACTCTGTTTCTAGATTTTTGCGCTAAAGCAAGTTTTATCATTTTTTCTTCTAATTTTTTTTAAGATAGGCTGATTTTCATTCATAAGTTTATCATTTTTTTTTAAAATCGGAATAATATTTGTCATTTATATTTACCTATCACTTTACTTGCGACTAATAAAAATACTAATTTTTTTTTCCAGAGCGAACAAAAATGACTTTTTCTGAGCATTTTTTATAACCCAGGACGACATCTCGTCTGATCCTGTTACTTAGTTTTCATCAAAACTCAATAATACTGCTTCTACTAATTTCCTGTACTTTAGAGAAGAAACTTTAAACTACGTTTGAGTCCGGCTTGTAATATTATAAAGCTGCTTCTTGATAATGATTACTAACAGACTGAAACCTAGTCTAAGGTTTCTCTGCAAATTGAAGTTGTGAATTGTAATTGCTACGAGTCTTTGACTTATATTCCACAAACCAGTACGTTGTTAAGTTGTTGCCTTCCTTATCTTATGGCATTTATTAACAACATCTTGCACACTTTCAATATAAAATTTTCGTTATCCCGGACATTTATAGTATGGAACTTAAATTATTCATGCACATTTACACTGTAGAACTTTGTATCTCTTTCATTAACAGCAGGGAACTTATAGTACAGTTTATGGAATGTTTATAGTATGAAACTTACACTATCTAACATATATCCTCCTCCGATTCACCAGTTATCCCGTCATGTATGATTATTTTGCCAACATGATTAGGATAAATGATTCCAGCCTATTGCGTTATACTGAAAGATATATTGATGATTATATATAATTCTCAGCAAGCAGTTATAAACGTGCAATTGTTTGTAACTGCAGGTTTCAGAATTTCCTTTGAGAATTTGTACGATAATACGTTAATTAGAATTATTTACAGCGTGTGTTAGCAATAAATTGGAGTGTGTCGCTGTTTAACTTGTTCTCCAGTTTGGCCAGACAGTTTCACACGAACTGCGCTGCCTGAGGTTGTGTCCTCGAAATAACACGCAAATTTTATAGTTACACAAATAATACATTGTTAATTTTGGTCCAGGACCGACCGAAACTTCGTCATAAAGTCAGTACCCTAAGTGCAATTTATCTGTCAATTGCTCCAGCAATTTACAGAAAATGGAAAGCGGGAAGAGAAAGTGTAGCTGGTAATGGGGGGGATGGGGAGGGGGAAGAGTGGGAGTGTAACTATAAATAAGAGTGGGTGTAGTTGGAAATGGGAGAGACAGTGTAATCAGAAATGGGGAAGGGAGGGTGTTGTTGATAGAGATAGAATAAACTTGATAGGAAATATTAAAATCTTAAGTCAAACTGATTTGTTACATTTAGATTGTCTCCCACTCAGTGCTCAGAAGATCGAGAATGCAGCACTCGTGCTGAATGACCCATGTGGGTTTAACGCTACCCATAATATAATTATAATGTAGTAGGGAAGTAATTACACGTTGAGAATAATTGAGAAAGACAAGAATAGTAAAGGGAAATCAAATAAACAGAGTGTTCATAACAGGAATGAAAGTATGCATTGAGGATGAGGTGCCTGAAAGAGCTTCCTGCGAGAGATGGAGGCTGAGAAACGAGGTTAGGAGTTCAGTACTTGGTGGAGCACAGTGCAAGGCGACTCATCTCTCGCCTCTACCCGCCCTGGCTGAACCTGTCCTTTGAGTAAAGCCTTGAACATTGCAGAGGTGTGGGTTGCTTCACCGTCATTTACAAAACCGATGCTCTCAAGGGTCACCAAATATCGTGGACATCCAAAGACAGTTATTATTCCACTGGGATGGGGTTAGTTATCAGAAGTTTCACGCAAATTGTAACTTTGGCAGAAACTTCTGTCAATCTGTGATCATTTATTTCTCGACTAACTCACCACTAACTGACCAAATGAAAGTTATGACCTACAGATGACTCCAGCTGCCTCTCATTTCCTTAAATATATGCTGCATGCAATTAAATTGAACACAATTGTTTATTACAATTTAATCTGAGTTCACACTCACAAATTAATCCTATACATACGCTACTTCTGGGGGACTGAGTATAAGGCGCGGTGAGGTAGGATAACAACACAGCACTTAGCTTCGCAGATAAATGCAAAAAGTTTTATACTAACTTCTGCTGAACTACTAAGAGTAAAAAAAAAAATACGAGAAGGTTGAGAGGGAGAGGACCATGAAAGAGGTTCAGAGGGAAGGAGGATGAAAGGAAGGAGAAGTTCAAAAATATTTTCGAGACAGGCTGAGGAGAGGGTGGAACGCGCTAAGAAAGAAAGAAAGACAGTTAAGGTAAGTGGCTAAGACTGGGAGAGGGAGAGACGAACCATGAGGAGATAGGACAAGAGAAACGAGATATAAGAGAAAGTGAGGAATTCAAATATTGAAAATATATGGGAATTAATCAGAAGTGAGAGAGATCAATAAAACAAAGCTAAAAAAGAGGGAGAGTGAGTGATTTAAGTAATCTCGCCTGGTCCTCCAGCAAGGAGCCAGTGTGGTCTTGATGACCTGGACTATGTCGTATATCAGCAGTATTACATAATATTTTAACTTGTAACATCGCGGAAGAAAACAAGAGGTGCAGTTTTTCCCTCTGTAATATGTTTCCTGAGGACTGAGAGGGCGTGGAGACACCGTTTTTCCTCCTTTCTTGCTAGGCACAGAACGAGGTTACTTGTCCTGCCATGCCCTTGCATGGGTAGTGTGGCGCAGGCAACCACACGTCATACCTCTTAGAGAATTGTACCCCTTCTCTCTCTCTAAGATTATTAGCATTCTGGAGCGGGATTTATTAGTAAACAAACTGACTAAAGAAGCTACTAAGGAGACATAAGCAAGAATATTAACCCACAGAAACAAACATGAACAAACACTTTAAGCCGAACATCAGACACAAGACAGAGACAATAATTCTAAGCTACACAGTAAGCACAAAAATGATAAAATTCTTTATTTCGTATTTCGACGTTTTAGAGGTCAGTGTCATTTGCTGAGAAATAACAACACAGACAAAAAAAACGTAATCAATGTCAACAGACAACACAGTAGACAAAAACATAGAGAAATAAGCCACACAGCAGACACAAGCACGACATAAAAAAATAAGCCACACAACGAACACAAGCATAACATGAACAAGAACAATATGCCCCAAAGCAGACACAAACAAGACATAAACAAAAGTTTACAGCTGCTTGGGCCCCAGTAACCTAATGTTACAGCCTCTCTCTTTCTGATACCAGCAGGTCGGGTAATATTCCCCTCATATATACAGCATTCTCTCGTCATTGTGAGATGATGCTGTTACTAGTCATGTTGTGTGTGTGTGTGTGTGTGTGTACTCACCTATTTGTGGTTGCAGGGGTCGAGACATAGCTCCTGGCCCCGCCTTTTCAGTGACAGCTACTAGGTCCTCTCTCCCTGCCCCATGAGTTTTATCATACCTCGTCTTAAAACTATGTATGGTTCCTGCCTCTACTACATCACTTGCCAGACTATTCCACTTCCTGACAACTGTATGACTAAAGAAATACTTCCTAACATCTCTTTGACTCATCTGAGTCTTCAACTTCCAATTGTGACCCCTTGTTTCTGTGTCCCATCTCTGGAACATCCTGTCTATGTCTACCCTGTGTGTGTGTTTTTGTATGTACGTGTGTGTTAATGGAAGTTCTGACACCCAACACAAATATATATAAAAGCTGGATTCCAACCACGTGACTAAATGAAATATGTTGGAATCTATCATCCATACACGAGGTAATCCCTGAGGGACCACTAGACCAGCAAAACTTTCAGTGTTTGTGATGGAAGAGTCAAAATATAAAATTAATAATATTGAAGCCTTTTGTTTTTCCCTTCTGCTGATTAACCCTCAGCAATTAGAACTGTAATCCGTGTTGTGTTACACAGCATAATTCATTCTGCCTGGGATAATTATGTAAACGCTCAAAACGCGTGCAAAAAAATTGGAAACAGTATTGTCATTTTATATTACTTTAAAATAAAAATGTAGATAATTATATAATTGATAATAAGCATAGGTCATGATTATTATTATTATTATTATTATTATTATTATTATTATTATTATTATTATTATTATTATTATTATTATTATTTATTATTATTATTATTTCTACTAGTGAAGAACAATAATAATTTATATTTGTTATTATTATTATTATTATAATTATTATTATTATTATTATTATTATTATTATTATTATTATTATTATTATTATTATTATTATTATTATTTCTACTATTCTACTACTAGCATTATCATTATTTATGAATAAACAAAAAAAATGGGAAACCAAAATGCATTTCAAAAATTAATAAAGCTTCATCAAATACGTCTCATCTTGTTTACGTTCAAATACATCTCCAAGAAATTAAAAACAGATGATCAAAGGAAACATTTAATGCCAAATTGGAGCGGATATCAGTTGTTCTCATCTTCACCAATTTAGTTACCTTGTATCCGGCTCCTTAACTCACTCACCCAGCCATGAAAGGCAACCCGACTCTTTCCTGGATTTATTTTCCGAATTAGAGTCATGGATTAATCCTGTGTAGCGAGAAGTCTAATTAGTTTTAGTGTGATTATTTAAGCCTCACAAACCTTATTACGACGGGATGTCAGGAAGGGAGAGTGAGAGTGAGAGTCTGAGACTAAGACTCTTAGACTCTTAAGATTTATTTACTCAGTGCCCAAAGTTACAACGGTCGCTGCCTGGTACAAGTGATGGCAGATAGCATTTGTTATTGAGGAAACAAGTGATACTGGTGCCTAGATCACGTCACGTTAATAGTTTAGCAGCTGTGTGGAAAACTGATGCTATATGGTTTTCTACGCTTAGAAAGCCACTAACAATGAAACATTTGTTTTTCTTGATTAAAGCTAGGTTTGGTTAGATTTGCTTAGTTTAACATATATTTACCTGTATTTTTGTACATTTTTAACTTTGTGACAATCGTCTGACAACGCACGTTAAAGGTTTAATCTTATAACGTGCGATTATTGATGAACGTTGATCATAACAGAGGCTTTGTTGTGTTGTCAAAATTCCACATGTAGCTACACTTCACAGACAGCCAGAAGACAGCTCTTATTTTGCAATTCTATATATTAAAAATCACTTCATCGAGGATTTTTTCATCGCTAGACTGACTAGCGTTTGAAAGGGGGGTAGATACAGGGATGAGAATTTGAGGGTGGGAAAGGGATAAATTAGAGGAGGCGAGAGTAGGTGTGGATAGATTGGAAGACATTATCTATGCTTCTCTCGCTAATGAGACATTCAGCTGAGACACTTATCAAGTCACTCTCCAGACTGAGCCATTTACCTAGTCACTCTCCAGACTGAGACATTTACCGAGTCACTCTCCAGACTGAGACAATTACCGAGTCACTCTCCAGACTGAGACATTTACCGAGTCACTATCCAGACTGAGACATTTACCAAGTCACTCTCCAGACTGAGACATTTACCAAGTCACTCTCCAGACTGAGACATTTACCAAGTCACTCTCCAGACTGAGACATTTACCAAGTCACTCTCCAGACTGAGACATTTACCGAGTCACTCTCCAGACTGAGACATTTACCAAGTCACTTAAAAATAACACAACGAGCACTTCAGCTTAAATCATTAATACAATCTGCATAAAAATGTAATTCAGTTACTTGTTACGTATCATTCTGACTTAACAGTGAATCATATATGAGAATAATTACTATTATCATCTATTACTTTTTTTACTGGAAAATGGACACAAAGGCAGGTTCGGAGGTCGGTATTCAGATCGTAAGATATTTATTGTTATTTCCGTCAGACAATTGCAGACAAATTCATTGTGAAACAGTTTCTCCAGATTATATATATATATATATATATATATATATATATATATATATATATATATATATATATATGCAACGTTTCTAGTTTCCACTGATGTGAAGCGCTACTCTATGCCCTTTCTTGGCTTTGTCATTGTGGAATAATTTAAATCCCTCTATGTGTCATTAGATTTTTCAAATTAAATTAGGCACTACAACCACGAGGGAAAGAAGGGGGGGGGGATATGATGTTACTTTAGTTCTTCAACGTTGCAGTTGCAAACGGTTCTCCAGGAACAATTTAGTGAAGGGAATGGGATGTGAAAATTCAGTAGAGCCCAGGCAGATGCGTTAAGGAACACAGACTAGCTAGGAAAACTATACGGTGCTCCTGAACGCATCTATCTAGGCTCTATTGATGTTTTACATTCCACTCCCATCACTGTATTACTCCTGCAGAAGCATTTGCAATTGTAACGCTGAAGGACTAAAGCAACATTACCCCATCCCCCCTCAATCCTCGTGGTTGCTATGCATCGCTGATCGCTCGTTTGCAATTGTTGCAAAATTAAATTGTTTCCGTTGCTGCAATGATGTGGTTGATGTTTCTACTTGCAATTAATCTTCATTCGCTTACTTTGTTCACAGGGCAGCAAATATTTGCATATTATATGCTGAGAAAGTGTCCTCCTCCAGTATTAGTCATCTGTCTATCCACTGTTTTTGTTTTAATAGTTGCGTAATGTTTCTGATTTTTTTTCTTACACGTTTTGTTTTACTATCCTGAAAACGGTTATTTATCAAATACACAGTAACCCAGTCCAATCTTTTCCAACATATACCCGAAAGTATATCTTTCTTAAGTTTTCAGCCCGGTGTACGCTGCGGTAACAGCTTCTTCTATCGATCTAGCCATCGCCGCCACCTTTGTCACCCCTGCCTTAGATTGAGGCCCACAACCCTGGCACACATGCTACTTCTGCCGCAGAGGTGGTCCCAGTCATCATGAAAGGGCAATGCAGTGGCCATCAGTTCTTGTCCAGCTAGCAATTTGCACCAATTACTCTGAACAATAATTCATTACCAACACCCATCTGCTGCAAAATGCTACATATGATCGGGATGCCGCCCTTCATCCTAATGTATTGGTGTGTTATATCTGCTGAGATGGTCTTCTCTCCTGCCGATCCCAACAAGCAGACAGATTGGTTGCTTCCTTTACCAGCCATGGAGTTTCCTACTCGTTTAAATTAACAGAGACATAACTTCACAGCTGCCTAGATTCACAGCCACCTAGATTCATAACCACCTAGCAACACAGGCACCTAGATTAACAGCTACTTGGCAACACAGGCACCTAGCTTCAGAGCTACCTAGCAACACAGCCACCTAGCAACACAGACACCTGGCTTCACAGCTACCTAGCAACACAAGCCACCTAGCCTCACAGCCACCTACCTTCACAGTCACCTACCTTCACAGCCACTTAGCAACACAGATACCTAGCTTCACCGTCACCTCGATTTACAGCCTCCTAGCTTCACCGTCACCTGGATTCACCGTCACCTAACTTCACAGTCACCTAGCTTCACAGTCACCTAGCTTCACAGTCACCTAGCTTCACAGTCACCTAGCTTCACAGTCACCTAGCTTCACAGCCACCTAACTTCATAGCTACCTACCAACACAACCACCTAACTTCACAGCCTCCTCAGTTCACAGCTTCTTAGCTTCACAGTCACCTATCTTCACAGCCACCTAGCTTCACAGCCACCAAGCTTACAACCACCTAGCTTCACTATTTCCTAGCTTTACCGCCACCTAGTTTTACGGTTTCCTAGCTTCACAGTGACCTAGTTTCACAGCCACCTAGCTTCATAGCCTAGCTTCACAGCCTCCTAGCTTCAGTCACCTAGCTTCACCGTTTCCTAGCTTTACAGTCACCTAGCTTCACCGTAACCTAGCTACAGAGCTTCATATCTTCACAGCCACCTTTTTTACAGTCGTCTAGTTTCACAGCCACCTAAGTTAGCTACCTAGTTTCACAGATTCCTTGCTTCACAGCCTCATAGCTTCACAGCCACCTAGCTTCAAGGTCATTTAGCTTCACAGACACTAGCTTCTCAGCCACCAAGCTTACAGCCACCTAGCTTCACAGCCTCATAGCTTCACAGTCACCTAACTTCACAGATTCCTAGCTTCACTACAACCTAGCTTCACAGCCTCCTAGCTTAAGTCACCTAGCTTCACCATTTCCTAGCTTCAGTCACCTAGCTTCACAGCCACCTAGCTTCACAGCCACCTAGCTTCACAGCCACCTAGCTTCACAGCCACCTAGCTTCACAGCCACCTAGCTTCACATCCACCTAGCTTCACAGAAATCTTACTTTACCGACATCCAATATACACACACTCTGGATTAAATGCTGACTACAGAGTTCAGTCTGCCGCTTCAACACACTCAGCGCTTGACCACGAGAGGTGGTACCTTAATCAGATCAGCTGGACGAATGACCTTTCCAAACGACCAATCTGTGGCCAGTAAATCCTGGCAACGTTCGCTGGGAACGTTTGCCAGGAGGGTTTTCTAGGAAGATTTGCTGGTAACGTGTGCTAGGAACGTTTGCGTGGAGGGATTTCTAGGAAGATTTGCTGGTAACGTTTGCATGGAGGATTTTCTGGAAGGATTTGCCGGGAACATTTGCTGGGAACGTTTGTTCTAAATTTTTCATTTAAATGTTTTGAAGATGCTTGTTTGGAAATCATGCCTGGAATTTCTATTGTGAATACTTGAAAGTTACGATGCTGTGAATGTTGAGTGAATGACCCTTAGATAAAACGACACGTGTGGGGTGGAAATGTCGTCGATGATAAAGATATTTGCCGCTTTTCAGTGTCGTTTACTCTGCATTGTTCGCATTCCTATTTCACATTTCACGAGAATTGCAAGAGGAAAGCTAAAGAAACAAGAAGTAAAAATAATTTGGATTCTAGAATTTAATATAAAAGACATACTGCCAGACATCCGCCTTGATTACACGAATGAAGTTAGGAGAGTCTCTGCAACCCCTGCCTATTCCTGGTGCTTGCAGCTCCCACGCCTTCCCAGGCCAGCCTCCTCCCATGCCTCGTGACCCCTTTCCATTGCCTCTTGCATCTTCTTTCTTCTTTGTTCTAGGTTTAAAGGAGGAGTCTATTTCAACTCCAGTGAATCACGTCTTAACAACGTAAGGTGAGGAACAAGAGAGAAAGAAAAAGAGAAAGATCATGGAAATTCCGTAATGGACATTCGTTTGGTGCTATTTGTACAGGAGAAATTTAAATTAAATGCAGATCGCTGCAAGGAGTAGGAAGAGGACATTAATCCAGTCCAGACGTCCTCAGCTGGAAGGGTAATGGGAGTCAGGAACTGGAGAGGCACGAGGAGAGCATTTAGCAATGACGGAGGGCATTGAATCTGATTAAAAGTTTTGCGATCCTAAGGTTAACTGAATAAAGGGAAGTCTGGGGAAGTGTGTAGTAGTGTGTGTGTGTGTGTGTGTGTGTGTGTGTGTGTGTGTGTGTGTGTGTGTGTGTGTGTAACGTTTATTGATACCTGTCTGTTGTCTTCCATATCTCTGGTTCTGTAACAATTGACTTCCAGATTTTAGGTTGTGGTTCGCACAGTGCATCAGCTATCTTTTTCAGAACTCAGCGAAATATGGTTACATCTAGCTTACTTAGTACTTTATTCACCACTTTTCTTGTATACACTCAGTGGCCAATTTATTTAGTATACCTAGTACAGGCAATGGCACCCCTTTGCCTCCCAGTACAGCCTGGATTCAACAAGGTACTGGAAACATTCTTTAGAGAACCTGGTCAATGTTGACTTGATAGCATCATGCAGTTGCTGTAGATTTGTCGGCTGCATAATTATGCTGCGAATCTCCCATTCCACCACATCTTGAAAATTTATGTCAAATTCTGACACTAGCATCTGTATGTCGCAGCAGGAATTGTAATTTATCTGATCAAGTGGCATTTATCACCGTAAAGTCTGTCTCAGAGCTTAGATGTCTCGGGTTACTTCTGCTACTCGATCATTCCATTTGGTAATCTTGTTTTTATATTGTTTTTTGAGTTTCTTTCTCTTACTGTGTTACTGTTCTTTTCTAATGTGTTGGGGGCAATAGGATTGGGGAGGGAGGTGTTAGGGAACGTAGGCTGCGAAAACGGGGGTGGGGGGAGGGAAGAGTTGTACTTGAAGTAAGGAATGTAGAAGAACATGGGAAAGTAACAGAGGTATTGTGTGTCTGGTAGTGAGCTATTTTTCTGTGTGGGAAGAGGGGAAGGTGTTACTTGAATTGGATTTGCTGAAAATTAAGAAGTTTGATCCGGGAGTGGAGACTATTTGCGGTTGTGTCTGTGTACTCCCCTAGCTGTGCTTGCTACTATTTATTGCTTCTGATCCCGCCTGTTAAGTCTAATCGACTGGTTTCACTGATATCTGGCCTCTAGGTCCCTATCATATGTACCCTTGAAGCTGAGTATTGTATCTGCATTTACCACCTACGCCAACACTCATTACCGGACATTTCCACAAAACACTGGCATTTTACTCTCCCTTTCTTAGTCCTTCCTATCGTCTTGTGTTTCCAATTAAGGAATCCTGAGCATAAAAAAAATCATTCGTTTTAAATTGCTTCTCTGAACTCATTTTTGCTCTTTTTACGTTATCCGTTTCGTATCCGAACATTTGCCGAACTTTTCCTTCCCCGTAGCTCGATCGATAGCGCACTCAGCTCACACACTGAGGTCCGGGGTTCGAATCTCCTCCGGTACGGCTGGAAAACATTAGGGACGTGTTTCCATAAAACACCTGCTGTCCCTGTTCACCCATCAGTTTAAAATGGGTACCTGGGTGTTAGTCGACTGGTGTGGGTCGCATCCTGGGACAAAACTGACCTAATTTGCCCGAAATGCTCTGCATAACAAGGGGCTTTCTATATAGTAGTATGTCATTGATGTCAGCTAGGCCTGTATACCTTGTACATGTACTTGTAGTAAATAAAGATATTAAAATTACATCCCAGTTATTTCTTAAATGAATAAGGTCCTCTATCAGGACGCACTCAGAGGATTTAATACATAAAATAATTCCAGGCAAATCTCAACGAACCTCCCTAGATAAGTTTAGATTCTTTGGAATTTTTGCAGATTTTGAAATATTTTTTTTTAATATGAGCAGCAAGGAGTCTAAACACAGTCAACCCTGACCAACCCCACTTATGTCATACATATTACTGGAACAAACAGTCAAGATTATCCACCTTTATGAACTACTGTACAACCGAAGAGATTGCAAAATTTTGGACAGCTCATAAAAGTAATCACTTCTGGGAAACATTCAAATACATTTATATCACAAAGATTTAAATTTTGACACGCAGACTGCAAGATATTTTTTGTTTACTAAAGCTTCGGTTGAACACCGTTGGTATGAGGCATTCGTATTGCTGCCATTATCATTCCACTGGCCACGACACTGTTGTGGATAAGCATACCCAAGTGCTGTATCGACTTTCAAAGAATAGCTGAAATTGAGGCTTATTTTGACTGACCTGAAGCGTTTGAAATTTTCTCATGTGTTTTTTTAAGGATCATAGTGACTAGTTATTTTAAAAATCCCTAAAAATTGCCATTGTGTGATTTAAAAACTGAACTATTTTTCCCCTTAAATGCCAAACCTCTTTCTCCCAACAACGATACGACGCCAGTAATTCTGCGAAGAATTTTCCAAATAAATTTCCCTTTATCGATGATGGTCAGTTGGGGAATTTGATTTCTTTTTCAAAGTTCGCCATTCGTCATACCTCATTTTGTGGTTGGTAGTGATTTTTATGTTGGAATAATGAAACATATAACTCTATATCTAGTTTCATTATAATATCCTAACACAGAAGACACAGAAATACACATTGTTGTAGATGGATTACTAAACAGAGGAAACTAATGTTAGCCAGGCCTACTCCAGATAAACCCCATTATTTAACCTTATATTAAGTACGATGGTAGGATAAAAATTTTGCGCCACATTAATGGGAAACTGCGCGCGAGATCTTTATTAATAATACAGTATAAAAAAATGGGGCTAGTCCCGGCCCACCCCCTGGAAGCTACGAGTCCAGGAGAAATAGTCTAATCTAACCTTCCCCGCCCCTGCATCCTGCCAAGCCTGTGTGTGTGTGTGTGTACTCACCTTAACGTACTCTCCTATATGTGGTTGCAGGGGTCAGTCCACAGCTCCTGGCTCAAGCCTCTTCTGGACGCTACTAGGTTCACTCTCCCCTGGCTTCAAGAGCCTTATCGTACCTCTTCACTCTCCAGACTATTTCACTTCCTGACAACTCCAAGGCTGAAGAAATCCTTCCTAATATTTCTATGCTCATATAAGTTTTCAGCTTCTAGCTGTGCCTTCGTGTTCCTGTTTCCCACCACTGAAACATTCTCTTCCTATTCTCCGTGTAAATTTCTCCCAGTATTTTGTACGTCGTTATTATATCCCCTCAAGTATTCCTGTCTTCCAGTATCATCAGGTAGAGTTCCCTTAACTTCTCCTCATAGGACATATTTCTTAGCTCCGGGACTAGTCTTATTGCAAACCTCTGCACTTTCACCTGTTTCTTGATATACTTGACCAGGTGTGGGTTCCATACTGGTGCTGCATACTCCAATTATGGACTTGACGTACACGGTGCAGTGTCGTGAAAGACTCGTAAGTTTCTGTCCCCTATGTGCGGGTTATTTGTGTATTGACAAACTCCTTACTTAGATATCGAAAAGCTATTCTTAAATTTGCCAGAAACACACTAGCTGCAGGATTTATTTAGTTGATGTGCGCCTCAGGAAACATGCTCGGTATGATGCTCACGCCAAGGCCCACCCTCAGTGAGGTTTGCAGCCTTTGTCCCCTGAACCTATATACCATCTACGGTCGCGCGCTCGCGAGCGAAAGCAGATAGCATTCAAACACACACACACACACACATAAGCGCGGGCGCATGTGTGTGTGTACTCACCTAGTTGTGGTTGCAGGGGTCGATTCATAGCTCCTGGCCCCGCCTCTTCACTGTGTGTGTGTGTCTGCCTGTCTGTCTGTCTATCTGGAAGCCAGGGCATTACTGATCGAAACAATGGTTATTCCTACTTTTCTGAAAAAAACAGTAAGCCTGAAACAATAAGAGATAATATTATATATATATATATATATATATATATATATATATATATATATATATATATATATATATATATATATATATATATATATATATATATATATATATATATATATATATATATATATATATATAATGTTAGTAATAATAATAGCTTGAGGAGAAGAACCCCACATTGGTAACGACCTTAAAAAGCTAAAAATATGACGATAAAAACACCCACAATCACTACCATCATAACCACAACCACCGTCACAACCACAACAACCACAACCACAATCCTCACAACCATAATCACTACAACCACAACCATCGTAACTACCACAACTACCACAACCACTACAACCCCAACTATCACAACCACCACCATAACTACAACCAACAGAACCACCACCACTAAAACCACAAACACAAATATCACAACCACCACAGCCACAACCATCACAATCACATCCATCACAACTGCAAACACCGCAAACATAGCCACCACCACCAAATACACTAAAACAACCATAAACACCTCAATCACAACCACCACAATTACAACAATCACAAACACTTCAACCACAACCACCACAACTACAACAATCACAAACACTTCAACCATAACCCCCACAACTACAACAACCACAAACACTTCAACCACAGCCACAACTACCACAACCATCACAACCACAACTACCACAGCCACCACAACTACCCTAACAGCTGGAAGAAATTCCACCTTAAACTAATAATACCACCAAACATAATTATTCTTATTTTCTTTACCCTCACATCTCCTTCATGCTACATCTTCTCTTCCAGGTCCTTCCCGTCTCTCCCTCTTCCATCGTCCATCTCTTCCTTCGCTACACGAACATGGGCCTAACAAACTTGACAGGGCTTAGGCTTAAGATGGTGGTGATGCTGGAATCAAGTGGGAGAAGTATATGAGTCTGTTTGTTTACATATATAGGTCGATGACTGTTTTTACATATATAGGTAGATTTTGTTTACATATGTAGGTAGATGGTTCTGTTTGTTTTCATATATAAACAAAGAGACGTGGGAGGAGGTTAAAAATATTAAATGGAAATGAGGAAGAATGAAGGAACAGGAGGAGGAGGACGACGACGACGACGAAGAGGATTGAAAGGAGATATTACAGGTGATGATGATGAGGAAGTTGAAGAGGATGAGGAAGACGAGGAAGCAGAGGCCGCGGCTGCTGCTGCTGCTGCTTCTTCCTGCAATTGTCTCTATTGCAGTAAGCTGTTGCACGTGTTCTATCTCGTTCACTGAACTTGTTCACGTGTTCTCTCTCTTTCAGTTAGTTCACGAATTGTCTCTCGTTCAGTAAACTTGTCTATGTGTTCCATCGTTCTTTTCCATTGGTAACATTGGCACTTCACAGGGCAACATTCTGCCTCATTATTGACCTATACTACTGCTCTTCCTCGCTATTTGATTTTTTTTTCAGGAGCAGAAGCTACTTTTTTTTTGCACTGCTTCGTTGCTGAAGTGGTAGAGCATTGGACTCACGCCCGTATGACCCGAGTTTGTTGCTGGGTTGCCTTTCTTCACGTAGCAGTTAACAGGTACCGGGTTATCAGTAGAATGTTGTGAGTGGCATCCTGGGTGGGGCGGGAGAATAAGATAGCACTGAGAACTCGAGTGAGCTGAGACAGATTAAAAGCTCTTAAACTTAGTTAATCTGGATAATAAAAATTGGTTTTGAGATTTCCTCGTCTCTGTTTATGGACTGACGCAGAAACAAGAAAGAAAATATGAGGTTATGTTAGGTAAGGTTTGTCAGGAAACAGGACAAGTGTTACTCGACGCGGGTCCTTTGATGACCCGCAACTGGAGGCTTCGGTCATCTGACCGAGTCCTTCCGCTGTCTTACCGGTCCACACCTTTAAAAATTATGGTTATAATTATAACCACTAGGAATAATCTGAAGTGTTTACCAACATGAAAACACTGCAGTTATTTCAGCCAATTGGAGGTTCTTATGTTAGTACAGTACGTGTCTAGTAATCTCTTTTGGGGAGATTACTGCTCTAGCGAGCAGTTTTACAAAGTACTTTTTGTCTGCAACTGACATGTGTGTGTGTGTTTACATAAATTTATTGTTACTGGATAGTTGATGAAGAATTGTAGGTTGTGAAAAATCTCTTTTCGTCTCAAGTTTTTTATTTTATTTTTTTAATTCTGTTCCTTGTGGAGCAGTCTCTCTCTCTCTCTCTGTCTCTCTCTCTCTATCTCTCTCTCTCTCTCTCTCTCTCTCTCTCTCTCTCTCTCTCTCTCTCTCTCTCTCTCTCTCTCTCTCTCTCTCTCAGACATGATACATAACATTACTATACGTAGGAGTAAATATGCAACAAAAACATTAGAAAACTTTTCTTTCTCAGCAGAGTTATCGAACACTGGAATAAACTTCCTCCAGAGTTTTAAGTATTTATATAGAATACCTTTGTATATATATATATATATATATATATATATATATATATATATATATATATATATATATATATATGTATGTATATCCAAGGTAGTAGGTTGGTAGATAGCAACTGCCCAGGGAGGTACAACCGTCCTGCTAAGTATGTCTAAAACGGAAGCCTGTCATTGCTTTGCATGATGGTAGGATTGCTGGTGTCTTTTGTCTCATAAACATGCAAAGTTTCAGGTATGTCTTGCTACTTCTACTTACACTTAGGTCACACTACACATGCATGTACAAGCTTATATATGCACTCCCCTCTGGGTTTTCTTCTATTTTTCTTTCTAGTTCTTTTCCTTGTTTATTTCCTGTTAATAACTCCATGGGAAAGTGGAACAGAATTCTTCCTCCGTAAACCATGAGTGTCGTAAGAGGCGACTAAAATGCCGGGAGCAAGAGTCTAGTAACCCCTTCTCCTGTATATATTACTAAAGTTAAAAAGAGAAACTTGATCACAATAAACAGGAGATATCACAATATGCAGAACAACACACTGTGAAAAAAATAGTGAACTTCCAAGCACTTTCAGTTCCTTGATAATGTGAGAAATCACGAAAGCGCTTGGAAGTTCACTATTCTTTTCACAGTGGTTAAATATATATATATATATATATATATATATATATATATATATATATATATATATATATATATTTGTATATCAATGATAACACTGCACTAGCCAAGGACTCAAACCCATGTTGTACTGGCCGGCCTATGGTGAGCGAGAACCACATGACGCTTTAACCCACAGGACCACGCAATCCTACAAAGATAGCGCAGCCAGCAGAGCTAGCTGTTTTACCGCCATCCGAGGACATATGGTGGTGAGGGAGCTTCTAAGCTATTTTCATTCTCCTCCCTGTTTGGTGTACTAGCTTTACGATCAGCATATACATATTACTGTAATCACGAACGAGTGGTATTGATCAATAACAACACTACACTAGCCAAGGACTCGAACCCACTCGTTCGTGGTTACAATAATATATATATATATATATATATATATGCTGCTCGTGAAGCTAGTACACAAAACAGGGAGGAGAATGAAAATAGCTTAGAAGCTCTCTCACCACCGTATGTCCTCGGATGGCGGTAAAGCAGCTTAGTTCTGCTGGCTGCGCCATCTTTGTAGGATTGCATGGTCTTGTGGGTTAAAGCGTCATGTGGTTCTCGCTCACCATAGGCGGGCCAGTACAACATGGGTTCTAGTCCTTGGGTAGTGCAGTGGTGTTATTGATCAATACCACTCGCTCGTGGTTACAATAATATATATATATATATATATATATATATATATATATATATATATATATATATATATATATATATATATATATATATATATATATATATATTCCAACTCTTTAATTTCCTTCTCCTTCCATTTAGTAATTTATACTGGTGAAGATGGTTACTAGTCTTTTACAACACTCACTGGTTGCGGAGGAAGTATTCTATTTACTTTTTCCTGGAGATGAAAAGACACATTTATAAGAAATTCAGAACAGCATGTATATGCATACATGTACATGCACACCTGCATGTGTAGTATGAACTAGGTGTAAGGTGTAGTAGCAGGATATGCCTCTCATCTCGCGTGTTTATGTGACAAAAAGAAATAACCCTAGCAATCGTACTCTTGTGTGAAACAGTTATAGGTTTCTGATTTATACTGAAGTGGTAGAAGGGCAGTACCTCCCAGGGTGGTTGCTGTCTGTATCGGAATGCGCAATGTAATTAGAGTATAAAACATCAAGACAATTGTAGAATGGATACCAAACTGAAAGGAGGTGGTGTGTAGGAAGTAAATGTGGTAAAATATTTCAGAGAGGGCTTCTCAACAGACGGGTCTATGAAATATGAGGTGACAAATTGAACTGGTGAGGTAAAGGTCAGTGATGCATTGAAGTATCTGCATAGACAAAGAACATTATCCATGGAGGCCTTATATGGGTGTGAATCAGACTTTATGGGTGTGAATCATGGATTTTATAAGCTGTAAAGAGAAAGAGGCTGAATGCAGTGGTGTGTGTTTGAGGACATTGAGTGGTGTGAATATCATGCAGAGATCTCAGACGTTGGAAATTAGACGACGGTGTGGGGTTACCAGAAGTATTATTCAGAAGGTGGAGGGAGGTGTTGAAATGAGTTCGAGTTTAGACATTTAGAAATGATGAAACAAAATAGGATAACTTGAAATGCATATTAATCTGCAGTGGATGGAAGGAGGGGTAGGGAGATGTACAAGGAAGTGTTAGTGGGAAGAGGTAAGCAAGGTTTTCAGATATTGAATATGCTTGTGTGAGCATATTACAATGATGTGATGCATGCACTGCTGAAGTGTGAACAAAGTAACACATATGAAGGGATTCAGAAAACCGCTTAGTTGTGGAGGTGGGAAGTACAGTGTTTACACTCTGAAGTAGGGGTGAGGATGTTGCAGTTCAGAGGGTCACCTAAACTATGATTACGGCATCCTTCTGGCAAGAAAGTGATCGGATGAGGCTGAATGACGGTGAAAGTTTTTCATCTATTTCGGACAGACGGCCACCAGCATGTCTCTCTCTTTCTCTCTCTCTCACGCGCGCGCGCACACACGCACACATACATACACACACACACACGCACATGTGTGTGTGTGTGTGTGTGTGTCTGTGTTTAAAGGATTGAATTACGTACATTTCTCTCGCACACTGCCATCAAATAAATCTCATAGGCAGGTACAAGCGTGAATAACATTGTCAGGTTATGCTAAATAAAATAGTGTCTGGTGATAACCAACTCTCGTAGGTTTTAAAATTATTTACTTATTGGAAAACCACCATTTATTCACGTAGAGTTAATAGTAGCATTAGTATTACTATTAGTAGTAGTAGTAGTAGCAGCAGCAGTAGTAGTACTAGTAGGATTGACTATTTCTTCTCTTCAGTGAAGTTTCCATGCATTTTTTTCTCTCTGGCATGACGTTTCTGAATGCAACATTACTTTCTATTGGCAAAGTGTTAAAGGGAGTGAGGAATAGGGTGAGAGCCTACTACTTTTCAATATTTATCAGTATTTTTTATTTTTTTCCTGCATGTAGCTTCGCGGTAGGTCAGAAGAATTCCCGTATATAATTTCCATGAAAACCTAACTTCGTTTTCTCCCATCTTTCTTCCTCTATTCCCAAGTCCTTCATTACCCACTCCCCCTCTCTTCCATTCCTTCATAAACCCTCAGTCCACCCACCCCCTTAGTCCCCTTCCCTCCACCCTCTTCCCTCTCACCACTCCCAGTCGTTTCTGAGCAGTAGAGAGTTATATTAATCTCAACACAGTAAGCCAGGGATCACAACTGATCTCTTCTTAATCTCTTCGTTTTACTCTCTTTACGCCTATTTTTTTTATCTTTTACCTTCTTTTTTCCTGACACCCCTTTATTTACCTTCTATCTCTCTATTGTTCTTCCTTTCATTCTTATCTCTCTCTCTCTCTCTCTCTCTCTCTCTCTCTCTCTCTCTCTCTCTCTCTCTCTCTCTCTCTCTCTCTCTCTCTCTCTCTCTCTCTCATCTCTCTCTCTCTCCCTCCATCTCTCTCTCTCTCTCTCTCTCTCTTCTTCTTCTTCTCTCTCTCTCTCGTTTTTACTCCTTCAGGCAATCATATTCATCACATGATCTCTACCCCTAGCATCATAATCATCACATGATCTCTTCCTGTCATCACCATGATCTTGCTCTGCCCATTATAATAATCATCAGATGTTCTCCCTGTCAGCATGATAATTACTATGTGATGTGAATCTAGCAACATATTAAGCATAATCATTTGCATGATGTCTGGTACGTTGAGAGAGAGAGAGAGAGAGAGAGAGAGAGAGAGAGAGAGAGAGAGAGAGAGAGAGAGAGAGAGAGGGATAGTGGGAAGGAAGAAGGAATGAAGGTTGGGAGGTTGAGAGCATATTGGATAGACAGAAAGAGAAGGAAATCATTACCTCTGTTTCTTGAGTATATATCTTGCTGGTAAGCATAGTGTAGCCGAAGGCTCTCTCTTCACCCTCCTATCTATCTACACACATTATCAGCTTTAAAAAAATGGGTTGAAAAAACACAGCGCCTGGCACTGAAAATTGTCTGTGTATATTTATAGAAAATGTGAAATTAGTTTTTGAACTTCTGCTACAACAACAAAAATAATATCAAGAACAACAAAAGCAAGAAAAATAGTAAGAAAGAACAAGAACATAAAAACAAAAATACCAACAAATATAATAAAAACAAAAAAAAAAACAATTTTGTTTCATTTTTAATTTTATTATTGAAGTTAACACTGATATTTTAGAACATATTCTACAACTTCTATGTCCCAGGTGGTCATTGGTCACCTGTTTAACTCGTTAACTGTTCATTGTCTTGAACAGTTAACGAGTTAAATATGAGGAGTTCCAGTGGCCACAGGAAGCCACGAGGTTATATCTAATTAGCGCTTGACTTGTATCTAGACGAATCTATTATTTGTAGAGTACTTGTCTAGCACGTTCCTAAAATTCTGAATTGTTCTTTTGTGGTTAAATTTTCACAAGGAAATTGGTTCCAGTGTTTTTATAAGTTTTACAAATAAGCCTCTTGCATCAGAATTTCACAAAGTTAATTCGTGTTGGTGAATCATTTTGCAGACACATCGTTGCCTGTGAGCGCATCGACTTTGTTTAATATCTTAAGAGTATGAATAAAATCCCCCGATCCCCCATTCGTTGTTCCTTAAGTGAGAATATATTAGGAGTTTTGAATTAGTAGTTAATCAACTAATATGCGAGTTTTGTTGTGATTGTTTGCAACCTCCTCAGTTTACCTTCGTCTTTAATGTAATTTTATTATCAACATTTCATTGCATTTTCAAGGTGAGGTTTGATAAGTACGTTATAATTACCAATACCGTTTTTCTGGTGTTTTGTAATGGAAATGTGGAGCTGCAAAATCAAGAAATCTGTTGGTTTTACTTCTGGCAGCTAGTAACTTAGTAACTTAGTTTTTTTAGGCCATAAGATCGATGGCAAGAATAGGCAGGACAAATAATGGGGAAGGATAGAGAGGGTTATGGCTCATGGAAAGAGAGGTAAGAAAAGTTGTAAGATATGACCATTTTGATTAGGTTTTAAAAGAATTATTTTTGCCATATATTGACGAGCGTTATATACCTTGGTTATTGCCACTCCCAAGTCCTCTTTCTTTATTTTTTCTAGTGGGTTTCCAAGTATTTAATCATTATGTTTGACAATATCATAACTTAAAAATCTTAGCCTACACTGAAATATTTTTTTTTTGCCTCGCGATCACAACTTATCGTGAGCATCTCAGTATTAATTCTCACCACAGATGTGCCATTTTCCAACCCAATTTCATGACTACCGTGAAATTGGGATTTTAACAGTAAGTCACATTCCTAAAAAATATAAGTTAAATATGGCAATGGCACAGCTGAGGACAGATCCCCGAGGAGTTCTCAGTGTCACGCTCAGCCTCTGATAACTCCCTTTTAAAAATTTATCGTTCTGGTGATTTAATCAAATAACCAGCGTGAAATTTCCCTTCTATACCTTGTAACTTTATCTTGTTTTAATCTTTCACGTGGAATATTACTGAAGTCTTTCTTGAAATTCAGGGTACACTATATATATATTGGAATTTTACTGTCAAACATTAGAAAACCCACAAGTTGAAGAATGAGAAACTTCTGCAACATTTGGGAATCTTGTGGCACACTTTGGTGCCACATGATTTTTATTACAAAAATCAAATTAATTTTTGTCTAGTAAGTTACTGTTTTCTAGAAATTTTACGAGCTTGTTCATTATTACAGTTTCCCAGAAATAAATATCAAGTCAACGAGGCAATAATTAACGAGTGGTATCCTGCCTCATATCTTGAAGACTGAGTCATATTTGCTAGTATTCAGTTGCTTGGCACTCCGCTTTCTTGCATGGATTCAGTAAATATTACTGTTCGTGGGGAAGCAGTTTCGTATTGACTCTATAATTCTGGCTTGTAGTTCGTGTGACTTGTTTAAATAAGGGATGATGGAAGAGAGAGAGGGGGAGAGGGAGATGAGGAATATAGTTAAGAAAGGAGCTGGAAAGAAGAAGGATTAGATGGGATAGCACTGGAAGAGGAGCATCAGATAACAGTGTTTCGCCTTGGTCTTACAATTCAGTTCATGAAAACAAGTCAGGATAAATTCCCGTTTTACTGTATTCAGAGAATTTTCTTTCCAAGAATAATAATAATAATACATAATAGACGAAAATTACAAATACACCTGAAGACTTAAAACGTCAATCATTTTTCATGTTAGGTAAAAGAAAAAAGATGCAACTGACGTGATATTTTACTGTGGCAGCGTTTGGTGTCCAGGAGCTTTGTCAAGCCGTGACAGCTTGACAAAGCTCCTGGAGAACGAAACGTTGCCCCAAAAAATGTCAAATTAGTGGCATCTGTGTCCTTTGACCTAACATTTTTCGAGTAATTCTACCATTATTACTATTTTTTTCTTCTTACAGGTAAGGCTGTTCCTGACCACATAAACGGTAAGAGTCGACGTGTGTTGAGACTCAAAAAAAAAAAAAAATGGCAGTCCTTCAGTCCAGCTGGTCAAACCATTGTTTATACTTCTCTTAGCAGGTAAGGTTAAGTTAGTTTATGTCACGCTTGGCATAAAGCAAATAAAACGTTTAAGTAATCAAGAATAAGCAGAACTAAAGAACGGTATGTTAACTCTAAATGTTAACTCTAAAAGAAGGTGGTCGAACTTCAACGGGGAACGTTCAAACGGACAAGAACATCACTGATGGTGGGAGAATGTTCACGAGTGTCACCGGTGGTGCCGAATAGGTAAAATTGGTCAATTAGCAAGAACTCATTTAAAATTAAGTCCTTTCTAAAATTTTCTCGTATACGTTTGAAAATACATTTTTTTCCTTTATGTTAATGTAAAAGTTAATGATTTTGTACGAAAAGAATCTTAAAAAAATTACCTAACCTTATTATAACAAGCGCAATTTAATTTAGCCTAATCCAACTAAATATATTTTAAATAAATTTACAATAATTTAATAATACACAAATACACTGAAATAATTTTTTTCAGTTAGGATCAGAATGATTTTTGCGAAATTATTGCATTCACAAATTTTTGCTTTCCTTATTCTGCAAAAGAGCGTTGCTATTTAAGCCAAAATCACAAGTTTTATCTATTCGCCACGACATATACACACACCAAGAGGAGTATATATACTAAGATGTGTATTTCACCGATTATATACATCGAGCAGTGTGTCTATGGCTATATACACTGAGAGAATTCAAGTATCTTGATGTTAATATATGGAAAATCTTAAACCTATCTTAAATACCAAGCAAAATATTTTTTTTTAAATTTTCCCGTAGGTTTTGAATCATGTAAATGCTGAATAAATATCGAGTATGCTATGTCAAAAGTGTTCGTTTACCTGTTGCCCCACTTCACCTAGCGGTGCCTAGGTGCCCGAGTGTTTGCCATCTGTTTTGAGGTGCTACTGTACCCTACACAAGGCGAGTGTTAACTGTTGTGGGTGACATCCTTGGGAGGAAGGAGGAAGAAAATATTAAGTACCTTAGGCAGTACTTGGGTGTTAATGGTCTATTAAGGGTCGTACACTGTGAGACAGAGACAGAGAGGAGGGTTAGTAGCATTACTTAGACAATAATTGGGTGTCAGTCCTTAAGTCGAGTGAGAGACGGTAGTGATAACCTTGAAAATCACCTGAAGTAGAGTAACAACAGCAGTATTATTCTGCAGTGGAAAAACATCTTAAAATTGAATGCATGTAAGATACAAAAAAATAATTGTGGCAATTTTAAGACATAGAGACCAATTTAACAAGGAAAAACTGGGCGTGTCTGGGCTGATACTGTCAAGTTTTTGCCACTTGCGCTAGCTGTCGTGAAAGAAATAAGACCATTTCTTATCCTCTTGGAAAAGTTTTGAAATATATATTAGAGGCTTAAGTTCTTAGGGAACTTAAGCCTGCCTCTCTCTCTCTCTCTCTCTCTCTCTCTCTCTCTCTCTCTCTCTCTCTCTCTCTCTCTAATATATTTCGCTATTTAACATGCTCTGAGCTCAAGCTGCACATTAAAGAGCTGTCAAATAACATGCAGAATTTTATGGATGAGAATATACAAATAACTTTTTTCCTGAATAAACTATCTATTTTAAATTTGTTTCCATGTGAAGTTTGATGCCATTTTTGCATTGTATATCCAACACCTACACAAAGTATGATACACAGATACCAGCTGTTTGATGACGAATCTAACGTAATGTAACAGACACAAGCCGGGCTGGAAACAGAGTGATATAAAAAACAAGCGCGCGCGCACACACACATAACTATGATAAAGCAGGAAGAGTGACCGAGTAGCGGCGGGGCCAGGAGCTGTGAATCGACCCCTGCAAACACAATTAGGTGAGTACACACACACACGCACACAAACATATTCACTTCAATTGCTCCTTTTATCGTGTGATCAGTTTTTTTTTGTCTTCGTCTAAATAAAAAATTATCATTCCTTTGCCTAAAATAAATGAGTCATCTTAATTCTGTGGGATTTTTTTCTCTCGTGGGGATGAGGGAACGATGCTGATGTCTCTGTTATTTTTTTTTTTTTACACAATAGCATTACAGGGTTAAGTTAAGAATTCCTTCCTTTATTTACAAGCTAATAACTGTTACCTACCTCAGCTCATTTGAAAGCCTTTTTATCGTTATGAGACATACAAATAGGGGAATAGGATGAACTTGGAGCCAAGTATGGGCAATGATTTCATCTGGTCAACTGACTTTATTTCATCATTGTCATTATGCTCTATGAACATGTTCCAGACTCGAGTAATTCTAGGAATGAATGACCTCGGAAGTAAGTGGTGCACTTAGGAGCCTGTGGAGACAAAGAACTTTGTCTGTGGAAGCAAACGGGGGAATGTATGAGAGTATAGTTATACCAACACTCTTATATGGGTGTGAAGCATGGGTGGTGAATGTTGCAACAAGGAGAAGGCTGGAGGCAGTGGAGATGTCATGTCTGAGATCAATGTGTGGTGTGAATATAATGCAGCGAATTCGTAGTGTGGAAATTAGGAGGAGGTGCGGGATTACCAAGACTATTATCAAGAGGGCTAAGAAGTGGTTGTAAAGGTGATTTGGACATGTAGAGAGGTTGGAACAAAGTAGAATGACTTCGAGAGTGTATAAATCTGTAGTGTAGGGAAGGTGGGGTAGGGGTCGGCCTAGGAAAGGTTGGAGGGATGGGGAAAAGGAGGTTTTGTGTGCGAGGGTCTTGGACTTCCAGCAAGCATGCGTGAGGGTATTTGATAGGAGTGAATGGAGACAAATGGTTTTTAATACTTGACGTGCTGTTGGAGTGGAAGCAAAGTAATATTTATGAAGGGATTCAGGGAAACCGGCAGGCCGGACTTGAGTCCTGGAGATGGGAAGTACAGTGTCGGCACTCTGAAGGAAGGATGTTAAATGTTGCAGTTTTATAACTGTATTGTAAGCATGCCTCTGGCAAGACAGTGATTGAGTGAATGATGATAAAAGTTTTTCTTTTTCGGGCCACCCTGCCTTGGTGGGAAACGGCCGATGTTAATAATAAATATATATATATATATATATATATATATATATATATATATATATATATATATATATATATATATATATATATATATATATATATATATATGTTCCACCACATCCACTTAAGGGTTCAACGTGTTTTGCTTTCAGAGAGGGTCTTTTACATACCATTGTTGTAATGCATTGGTTATTTACGTTACTGTCGCCTCCGTGTCATCTTGAACCAGTCTGGCCATTCTCCTCTGACCTCTCCCATTAAATTAACAGAACTGCTAATCAATGGATGTTTAGCGATTCTCGCTCCATTATCGGAAAACTGTAAAGATTTTTTGTGCATGAAAATCCCAAGAGATCAGCTGTTTCTGATATACTCAAACCACAGCGACTGGTAAACAATAATCAAACCATGGACAAAGTCACTTAGAATATACTGTATACCTTCACCATTCTGATGTTCGGACTGAACAATTGCACCTCCTGATAATGCATGTTTTTAGTTATTAAGGTGCTGCCACTCGATTGGCTGATTAGATATTTGCATTAACGAGCAAATGAACAGATGTGTATATATGTCGTGCCGAATAGGTAAAACAGGTCAATTAGCAAGAACTCGATTAAAATTAGGTATTTTCTAAAATTTTCTCTTATACGTTTAAAGATATTTTTTTCATTTATGTTAATGTAAATTTTTTTAGTTTTGTACCAAAATGACCTTAAAAAACTTACCTAACCTTATTATAACAAGCGCAATTTAATTTAGCCTTATCCAACTAAATATATTTTAGATAAGTTTACAGTAATTTAATAATAAACACAATGAAATATATTTTTTTCGTTAGGGTCAGAATGATTTTTGCGAAATTATTGCATACAAAAATTTTCACTTGCCTTATTCGGCAAGAAAAGCGTTACTATTTAAGTCAAAATCGCACGTTTAACCTATTCAGCACGACATGTATATATATATATATATATATATATATATATATATATATATATATATATATATATATATATATATTTCTCACGCACACCACCACCTGGGCTGTATATATATAAATATATATTTCTCGTTGTGAAAATTGCTTTTACGTGTTTCCCGAGAGCGAAGGAAAAGCAATCGGTGTGTACAGAAATCTATCTTCAGTTGCCAGTGTTCGTGTTTGACCACTTGAGACTTTTGTATTTACTGTCACAATGATACAGTATTTATATTCTTATTATTGATCCATTCTTCATTTGTGCTTCTTTTAATCAAAATAAATATAATTATTTTAATTAAATTTTTGTAACAATAGTATTAATATTATTATTATTATTAAAGTGCAGTGTTATACGGAGGCTGAGCATAATGGTACCATAAGAGAGGCTAAAAGAGGGAATCTGAAAGGGAAGCTAATGAGTAAGTGGGTGAGGTTTAAAAAAATGATTAAAAAAAAGATGGAGGGAATATTTCGAAGACTTGTTGAATAATGAAAAGAAGCCGAAGGAAGTCATTTCTTGCACAGGGCATTGAGGTGCAACATCTTTTAGGCGTGATGTGACTTAGGAAAAAATGTGTTAGGCAGTGTGAAGAATGAAAGGGATTTAAGCAGCTAAGATAGACTGGATTAAGAGAGAAATGCTAAAACAAGTGGGTATATAGATTTGGATTGGTTTGTGCGCGTGGGGCAGGTACCTAGGGATGGGCAGAGAGCAGGCATAGGTCCTTTGCATAATGGAAAAAGGGATAAAAAAGAGTATATTAATTATAGGGAAACGAGCTTTTTGAGTATATCGGGTAAATTGAATAGTTGAGTTATTAATGACAAAATAATATTGATAGAATATTAATAACTTTCAGATGAACAACGAGGTTTTAGTAAGGGTAGGTGATGTGTACAACAATGCTTAGACAAAAGATTGTAACTTTCCTTTGTACTTATGGATACAGAAAAGCCATTTTATAAGTGGATAAGGGAGAAATGTGACACATACACATGTATGGATTAAAGGGTTAGGTTAATTAAGACAAGTAAAACTGTTTTTTTTTTTGTGGATAGCGAGAGTAAGGTTAGGGTATGATGGAGAGAGGAACATTATTTACCAGTAAAGGTAATTCTTAGACTGGGACTTGTGATGACGCCATGGCTGTATAACATATTTATAAATTTATAGAATGAATTGTATAGAAGTGAATGCTCGGGCGTTAGAGAGAGAAGAACGTCTAAAAGATAATGGATTAAATACAAGATAGGAGTTGTTACAGCTGCTGTGTTGCCGATGACACGGTGCTTTTGGGAGATTCTGAAGATTAATCGCAGAGGTTTGAAGACTAATTTGGAAAGGTATGTAAAAGAAGGAAACTAAGAGTGAACATATTAAAGACAAAGGTGAACAAGCTACCAAAATATTGCATTTCAAATAGGGAGGGAGAATAGATGAAGTAAATGTTTTCAGATATTTGGGAGTGGAGTTGTCATCGGATGGTTCAGTGAGAGATGAGGTATGCCATAGAAATGACGAAGGGAAAGAGGTGGCTGGTGCAATGAAACCTTTGTAGAGAAAAAGAACTTTATTCATACAGGCACAGGCATAAAGGGGAATGTAGAAGAGTAGAGTGGTACTACCAGCACTATTGTAGGGCAGTGCAACATGGGTTTTAACACCTGCAGCAAGGAGATTTGAGGCAGTGAAGATGTGTTTGAAGGCAATGTTCTAGAGGTGTTACCTCCCTATATTTTATATATATATATATATATATATATATATATATATATATATATATATATATATATATATATATATATATATATATAAAGAGAGAGAGACAGTCTAAAAGAGTAGGGACACTAATCAAACACAGATTCGTTTTGCTGTGAAAAAGTGACGAAAATTAATCCCGAAAAAAACTAATTCCTAGAGTTACCATCACTCTCAGTAATTGACCATTTAGTCAGTGGCACCAGCGTTATTTTGCCATTTATTTGGCAATTTTCTCTCCTCTCCAGCTCTTCCTGGGTAAACTGGCCATTCAGGCTGCACCAATGGTCGGCAAATGTAAGGTTTCGTTGTTTACTGTGTGTGTGTGTGTTCAACTAATTGTGGTTGCAAGGGTCGAGTCATAGCTCCTGGTCCTGGTATGTGTGTATATACGTGCGTGCGTGCATGAGTACTCATTTTATACTCATGCATTAGTGATTCTAGATGTCGACTCTCATTTCCTTTCCTGTCTGTCTAACTGACCCTAACCAGGTCATTTCTCTTCTAGCTTCGTGAAGCCTCTCATGCTTATTCTTCATGTTAGTCATAGATATTACTTTTACCACTTCGTTCTCTAGGGCTTTTAGTGTCCTGGCCATCATGCGATAATAAATTCTTTCTGACATTCCTGTGACTCTTCTGTAATTTTAGCTTCCAACTGTACCCTTCTGTACCCGTTTCCCGTCTCTCGTAATTCTCTATACTACTGTTAGTATCTTCACACGCTCTCTCTATGCTGGTGCTGCCTACAGCTGACATGTGTGGTATTTAGTGCGTGAATCTCTGTTGAGATTCTGAAAAACTAATCGTAGGTTTGTCAGATGTGGGTTTTCTGCAGAGGTTGTTGGCTTGATGTGTCCTCAGAGGATATGCTTGGTTCTGTGCTCACTTTGATGTCCTTAAGTGAGATATATAACATTTGTTCCCCGTCTCTGGGCTCACTTTCTCTTCTTTACCCATCCCCAATTAACAAAGCCTTGCATTTTGCTGAAACTGAATTAGATATAGATGTACATTAGTCACTACATAATCCGAGAAATGTACCCCCATTTTTCATAACCCGTAGGCTCCTGTACGTCAATGCACGCGAAAAGATTAGTCCAGTGTGAGGGGCACACGTTTCTAATGCATTAAAGTATGAACATTAAAGTTATGAAGCGAATCACATTTAGTATTCCCAAGTACTCGCATGCAATCCAATATCTTAATTTCTTTAATAAAAACGGCAAATTAGTACAAACACTTCCCTAAATTAAGTCAAACCTTCCACTAAGAAATATCTGCTTTGAAGCCTAGCTAATGAGGCGACATTTTGTTGTCTCTGAGACACAAGTATCCTACAATTCACAAGCACATTTGGTTTGAACTTGCTCTGAATTTTCATTATCAAGTTACCAGCACTGAAGGGTGAAACCCCCTGAATGAGGAACTCAGAAATTGTCACTTAAAAATCAGCGTATAATTTTTCCCATTTTCTTCCATGAAAAAAAGACGAAGTAGAACTAACACAGGCGAAAATCAATCCAAAATTAAGTTTTATAAAAATTAAGTTTTATAAAACATTTTAGTATTTAACGAGTATTATTTATAGTAGTCTTCAGAACGCACACAGGTTACTTTAGAAAAGATTTGTCAGGAAACATGAAAGGTGTTTCCTAATCCTATGATGACCCGCCGCTGGAACTTTTGGTCATCTGAGCGAGGCCTTCCGCTGGCTTACCAGTCCACCCTTTTAAAAATTATGGTTACGATTATAATCATTTAATTTTAAAACTCACACTGATGTTACATATACATAAATGAGCAGTATGTATATTTAACACAGGATAACCCAATAAAGACATTGTAATTTTTTTCTGATTAGAAGAGACATTTTCCAATTACTCCCCAGACACCAAAAGTCACTTTAAAATTTTACACATCTTAAAATCAAGGCAAAGATAATTCAATTAAGTTAAATAATTCAATATTTTTCTCATAATTAAAATTGGCACTAAGTACCAACCAACTTCGAAGTTAGATACGAGGACTCTCTCGCATGTTCATATACCGAATCAAAATCTTGGAATGGCCAAAGTAACATTGTCCAAATTATGCCATGTATTTTCACCAGCGGTGAAAATTTAAAGCTGATCAAATAGGGCATTCTTGAGATAAAAAGAAAAAAATTAGGGGAAAGATAAGAAGTGTTGCTGAGTATGTTCCGAATATAGCACAGTCTATCCTCATCATATTTTGAAATCCCTAAAAAAAAAAAAAAAAAAAAAAAAAAATTTTGCTGTTTTCCTTTCTAGTTTATATTCCACTTATTTAATTTAGTTTTTATGATTAAAAAATATTTGTTTTTTTATGATTTTTAAGAGAATCTAGTTTAATAAAATTAGATTTTCTAAATTACTCTATCCAATTAAGATAGGCAATCGTTTAGGGTCTGAAACCGAACAGAAGAAGCGTTCTCTAGTTAATACTTGGGAAATTATTTAATAAAATTGAAAACTATGTAATAAAATTGGAAACTTAAAATTTAGACATCTCAAAGTAAACGCCAAAGTTTCCTTTAATAAAGCCCACCTATTTTTTTTTTTAACATTTTCAGCAAAATTACAGTTTTCCACCTACTCAGACTAAACGGTCGATCACCATGCCCAGCCCTTCTAGGGCAGGGTAGGTGCCAAGGCTGGAGCTTGCTACCATCTGCGGCTCGCAAGCCTGCCCTTCCCGTCAGCCTCCTTGGGGCGGGGAAGGTGGCAGACCAGAGTGGCCTAGCAACTAGCTACCTACCTGCCTCGTGCATGTGGGCGAATATGGCTAGGCCTGGGACCAGTTGGTTCCACCGCTGAGGGGTATCCCCTCCCATGGGAGACTTAGGTCTCTGCTACTCCCACGCCAGGGAGCCGGAGCCGGGTCGCCATCTGGTAAAGACCCGGGCCGGGAGAATTCCCGGTGAATCAACACCTCCTCCTCCTCAGACTAAACGTGTGGAGTAACATCGTACTTACAGAATGCATTATTAATATTTTAGAGACGGTCAGAAGAAGCATACTATAGTTACTGAATGTTAATTGAATATATATATATATATATATATATATATATATATATATATATATATAGTGCCGATTAGGTAAAACTTGCGATTTTGACTTAAATAGCAACGCTCTTCTTGCCATATAAGACAAGCGAAAATTTGTGTATGCAATAATTTCGCAAAAATCATTCTGAACCTAACGAAAAAAATATATTTTATTGTGTTTGTTTATTATTAAATTATTGTAAACGTATCTAAAATATATTTAGTTGGGTTAGGCTAAATTAAATTGCGCTTGTTATAATAAGGTTAGGTAAGTTTTCAAAGTTTCTCTTGGTACAAAATTATAAATTTTTATATTAACATAAATGAAAAAAAATATCTTTAAACGTATAAGAGAAAATTTTAGAAAGGACTTAATTTTAAATGAGTTCTTGCTAATTGGCCAGTTGTACCTAATCGGCAAGACATATATATATATATATATATATATATATATATATATATATATATATATATATATATATATATATATATATATATATAGTATATATATATAGTATATGCTAAACAATTCGCAAACTAGCTAAATTATTTACAAACAGGAAAGATGCAAATAACATAAATGAAAGCTTAATCATTATTAAAAACATTAAAGTCGACGATGTCGTCAAATATATAATTAACAAATGTGCTTATGACATAAGGAATAATTAGGAGAGAAAAGTTAGTATAAATGAAACTGCTTGTGTCCGCTATTCATTAATCTTTAGTTTTTAAAGTTTTGGAAAAAGTTTTGGGTCGCCTTAATGAGATACCGCAGACGTAGAGTACCAACGTGGGAAGGAAGAGTACCGGGAAGGACCAGAGAGAGTTAGTGTCTCCCGGGGAAGAAATAAGAGGGAAATAGTCTCTCATGGAAGAGATAAGAGTTTCTCTTGTGAAATAGTGAAGAGAAATATCGTGGGGGGAAATTGAGGGAGATAAAAGGTAAATAGTGTCTCTTGAGGCGTAAGTAAATTTATTTGACGATAGTGAAGAATGGCTCTCCTGCGAGACACAAGAGATAGTCAATATTTTGGAAGAGACACAAGTGAAAAAACTTAGGGTGGGATTGAGAGAGTCTCTTTTGAGTGAAAGATATAAAGATGATAGTCCCTCTTGGAGAAAAATCAAGAGAAAAGAAGCCTTTCTAAGCAATAATCTCACAAGGTGAGAAAAAAGAGTAAGGTTGTGCAATAGAAACTCACAGAAAAAAAAATGATTAGGAACGTATTGTTCTAAGGTATTTTGGTATTAGTCATAAGAAGGATTTGCTAATTCTTGAACAAACACACATGTATACAGACAACATCCATTCACACACAAGAAGGCGCCTTCAAGCATCAGTTAACAAAACAAGTAACACCATAGAACAAAATCAGGATATCAACCTCAAAGAATCCACAGCACAACACACATGGACAGACACTTGCCCGAATGTACGTGACCTGCTGTCATCACCACCCACCCCCTGAATGCAGCCCACACTAATGGTAACACAGATTTAGCTTTTACCTTGACAAGCTTTTGCTCTCTGCATCTGTATCTTTTCTTCTACCCATCATCCTCCTAGTCACTCCCAACACCTGACCTCTGAACCTGATATCGTGTAATCTTACACCTGCCTTTGCACCACTACACCTGACCACACTTAGTGTACTCGCATATGACAGTGTTATTACTCTCTCAGTACTACCTGAAAAGGGGTTATTATAGTGAAAGACCTTGTCTAGTACAGACTGGTGCAAGACACGAAGAAGCCATTTTCTTATGCTAGAGACAAGAAAGTCTCTTTTGAATAAGAGACAGGAGGAAGACGATCTCTCTTTATCTTTTTCCCTCTCACTCTCTCTCTCTCTCTCTCTTATATGAGAGACAAGAGAAAGTCTTTTTTGGAAGAGAGACGGAATGAAAATATATACTCTTACTTGGGACAAGAGAGATAGTTTCTCATGGGTGAGAGATAAGACTAAACTGTCTTTCTTATATGATATATAAGAAGATAGTCTCGCTTAGGTTAGAGACAGGAGGACGATAGTCTCCCACGAGTGAGAGATAAAACAATACGCTCTCTACTCGGTTAGATGCAAGAGGAAGAATATTCTTATCTTCGGTGAGACTCAAGAAGACGAAAGATAGGAAGAAAAGAGTCTCTCATAGGCGATTGACAAAAATATACTCTTAAACAAGAGACAATGGTAAGATTAGAGGGGGATACTCTCTCTTTTGAGAGAGACAACTATTGTAAGAAGCAATAGGGATATAATATCTTTTGGGTGAAAAAAAAAAGTCTTGTGGAGTGAGAGAGTAGACAGAGATAATCTCTCCTTGTGAGAGACAAGGAGGAGAGAGTCTTATAATGGGAAGCGGAATAACAGATTAAAGTGTGGAGGAACTATGCATGACAAGTAAGTAATGAATACGTAATTATCAACCACCACCACCTACACCACCACTACTGCCACCACTACCACCATCAGCACAACTACCATCACCACTATCATTACTACCACCTCCACCACTATGACTACCACCACCACCATGACTACCACCATGACTACCACCACCACCACCACCACCATCATTACTACCACCTCCACCACCATGACTACCATCACCGCCACCTCCAGCAAGACCACTACTACAATCACCACTACCACCACCACCACCACCACAACTACCACCACCACTACCATCACCTCCACCTCCAGCAAGACCACTACTACTATCACCACTACCACCACCACTACTATTACCGCAATCATCAACACTATTACCAGAGCCTCCACCACTACCACAACCACCACCACTATTACCACACCACTGCCACCACCACCACTATTACCACCACTTATATTCTTGTCGCTTATGGCAACATAAATCATAGCAATGTATCATCCTTTGATAGTGCTATGTGTAGAAGCCAGAGCCAGCCTCCATATAATCTAGACTCCTTTGATAGTGCTATGTGTAGAAGCCAGAGCCAGCCTCCATATAATCTAGACTCCTTTGATAGTGCTATGTGTAGAAGCCAGAGCCAGCCTCCATATAATCTAGACTCCTTTGATAGTGTTATGTGTAGAAGCCAGAGCCAGCCTCCATATAATCTAGACTCCTTTGATAGTGCTATGTGTAGAACCCAGAGCCAGCCTCCATATAATCTAGACTCCTTTGATAGTGCTATGTGTAGAAGCCAGAGCCAGCCTCCATATAATCTAGACTCCTTTGATAGTGCTATGTGTAGAAGCCAGAGCCAGCCTCCATATAATCTAGACTCCTTTGATAGTGCTATGTGTAGAAGCCAGCTCCAGCCTCCATATAATCTAGACTCTTAGTGATCTACTGCCAACAATATGTTGTTCAGTTAAGACAAATTTTAATTACTATGTTAAGGAAGAACTGAGGAAATAAAAACAGAGTGAAACCTCTCAGAAGAACGTAAGTCAAATGTGAACGACCTGGGCAATGAGAACTTCAGAAGCTGTGAACGACCTGGGCGATGAGAACTTCAGAAGCTATCATGTCCAAAGAAAACAAAAATGCTATTATCGCAACTGCAATAAAAATGATATGTTGGATAACTGAAAGTTTCAAAATAAGAAATGCCAAACTGATCATGTCACTCTTCACGTCACTCAGTCTCATTACTCTGGACTGTTGCTGGGTACTAACAGCCTCTTCAAGGCAGACAAAATTACTGGAAAATGTTGAGAAATCTCAGTTCGTTTAAACTCGCTCAAGTTCCTAAATTACTGGGAGCGCCGAAAGTGTTTTGAACTATTCTCCTTAGAACGTACGCGAGAAAAATCAATCATAATCTAAATCTGGAAGAAAATGGAGAAATTCCACTCTGCGCCCCGAAATTACTGCTTTTAAAACAGAGGCTTGGTAGACGATGCAGGATATCTGTAAGGGAAATTAGGGAATCTATGGCTACCCTGAGAGAGAACCCAATAAGTGCAATGGGACCACGACTCTTCCTAGACCCTTCCCTCATGCATAAGGGGCATTAACAACAGACCCTTAGCTGTCTTCGAGAAGAAACTATACCGACTCCTCAAAATATTTTTTGATCAGCCGGGTTGTGGTGCATACACTGGACTATGAGCGGTAGATACTAACAGCCTGATGCATCTGGCTAGCAACGAAGACCTGAGGATGCAATTCCAGGTAACCACCAGCACCACCAATACAACTGCCATGACCACCACTACCACCACCACCACCACCACAACCACCACCACCATGACCTTTTTCACTACCACCACTACCACTATCACCACTACCAAAACCAGCAGCACCACTACCACCATCGCTACCACAACCACCACTATCACTACCACCAGGAGGTGGTGATAGTGGTGACCGCGGCCAGATCCGTGACTGGGCCGCAGGGGCGTTGTCCCTCGAAATCCCCTCCAGGTATACCACTACCACCACCACTTACACCACCATTACTATCACCACCAATACAAATACAACCCCTATGACCACTATCGCCAATACTACCACTACCACCAGCACTACCAACACCACTATCACCCCTATTACCACCATCACCAGCACTGCTGCTCCTGACACCACCACTGCTATCACCACCATTACAGCCACCACCACTTCCATTAGACCCACTAGCAACACCACTACTATCATCATCACTAATACCACCAGCACCACTGTCACTATCACTACTACTGCTACTACCATTACCATCACTATAACCACGCATATTACCACTCTCATCACTTCGACCACCATTATAACCACCGCATTCATTACTACCACCAATACCACTATCACTACCACCATCCCACAACAGCCAAGGCCATAGCAACCTCCTCAACCAACACTACCACCAGACCACTAACACCAAAACCATCACTACTTGCGCTAACACTACAACCATTTCCAATACCACTAACACTACGATCACACCAATTACTACCACATCTACGACCGCCGCCATCACCACCACCACCACCACAACCATCACCACTACCACTGCCACCACCTCCATCACCATTAGCGTTATCATGCTCCCTATAACCATCATTGTCGTTGCACCATTATTCTTGTCATCAATGCTGCTATCAACATCAACCATAGTTAATGAAGAGCATCAATTTCCTTGACAATGTACACATCATAATCTCCAGTTCACTTAGCAGTATCTCCTCAAAATCGGTGAGGGAGAGATTGTAGTGGGAGAGAGGTGAAAGTTGGAGAGATGCGGGAGATATGGTGATGTGGGAGAGAAAGTTATAGGAGAGGGATATAAGAAGAGGAGGGAAAGATATGGATTTTGGAAGGTATGAGGAGTGAGAGACAGAGATATGGGGTGAGAGATGAGTGAAAGGGAAAAAGAGAGAGAAACATAAAGTGAAGGACATATGTTACAAGGGAGAAAAAAATATGAGGGTCAGTGAAATATGGTGGATTGAAAGAGAGAGAGAGAGAGATGGGTGAGGGGGGAGATATATCTGAGGAGGAAGATATGAGAAGAGGGAGGTAAAAATGTTGGAGCAAAGGAGATATTGTGGTGAGGGAGGGATATGCGTGGACTGACAGTGAAATGTGTAGTGATAGAGCGAGATCCATGGGGTGAGGGAGATATGTGGCAAATGAGAAAGATATGGGTGAGGGAGAGGGCAATATGAGGTGATATATATATATATATATATATATATATATATATATATATATATATATATATATATATATATATATATATATATTATATATATATATATATATATATATATATATATATATATATAATATAATATCGTGCCGAATAGGTAAAACTGGTCAATTAGCAAGAACTCATTTAAAATTAAGTCCTTTCTAAAATTTTCTCTTATACGTTTAAAGTAATATATTTTTCATTAATGTTAATGTAAAAATTAAAAATTTTGTACCAAAAGAATCTTGGAAAACTTACCTAACCTTATTATAAGAAGCGCAATTTAATTTAGCTTAATCCAACTAAATATATTTTAGACAAGTTTACAATAATTTAATAATAAACAAATACTATAAAAAATATTTTTGTCGTTAGGTTCAGAATGATTTTTTCGAAATTATTGCATTCACAAATTTTAGCTTGCCTTATTTGGCAAAAAGAGCGTTGCTATTTAAGCCAAAATCTCAACTTTTACCTATTAGGGTGAATGTGAGAGACAGAGACAGAGAGACAGATGGAGATGGGATGAGAGGCAGATATGTGAGGGAGAGAAAAATGTGGAGGTGAAGGCGAGATTTTGTGCCAGAAAAATAACGAAATGTGGGTGAGAGAGGGAAAAGATGTGTAGGCGAGGGGTCGATAGAGGTAGTGAGAGATACGGGGTGAGGGAGAGATACATATGAGGGTGACGGAGATAAAGGTAAGATGTGAATGAGAGAGATAAGGGTTGAGGGAGATAAGAGAACATAAGAAAGAAGGAACACTGCAGCAGGTCTACTGAGTCCTGTCTTGGCTGCATATTTTGAGCACGCTATTTACATCCCCTTTATTTATTTGGGTGGGAGAAAAAGATATCGGGTGTGGGAGAGAGAGATATGGCAGTGATTAAGAGAGTTCTGGGTGTCAGGGAGGATAACAAAGCCAGAGTGTACTAGCAAGTTAACCCACGTTTCCCCCTGACCCTAATTTAGACACATGTGATCCGTGATCAGTGATCTGTGCTGCTACACACACACCACCATAACTGTGTTATGTCCTGCCTCAGTCAGTCGTTGTAGTGACCCATATGGGTTTAGCGCCTCATGTTAATGGTTTTTTGTTGTTGCATCGTACCACGTTGGTGAAGAGTTCTTGATCCAAGATATTCGAGCTACTATATTTTTTCTTTGTATCAAACGAGATTACATTCTTACCTACAGAATATGTATGACCCCCTACGGCTTTTGTGATTCCCTAACAATATAATTATCTTAACCTGAGATAAGTGTCCCCACAAGTTTAGCGCCACCAGGTAAACACTTATCCTCTCCAAGACTTAGTATAACTTATTTAAGTTAAGCTCTTCCACATTACTTAAGTCTGAACAACGTTAAGGTAATTTGCTGTGCCAGTTTGGCTTCGACATTATTCACTATTTTGTAAATTGTTTTTCATATATTTCGCAACTTGTTTTCATTGTTGGATGTGTTGGGTGATAAAGCGAGAAAGATTTGCACCCCATCAAAGTCCCATTCCCATTCTCCATCCCCATCCATGTTCCCCATCCTCCGTCCTGTTCCCCGTCTCAAAAGGATAATTGGTAAAGAAAGTTAGACAAACAAAAGTTCAAGATCCTCTATTCAGTACATCATATAAAGTACTGAATCCATAGCTGTCATGCCTTTACAGGTTGGTTAAACTATATAGAAAACTAAATGTATTTCAGTCGCTGCATGATCCGAGGAAGGTATCTCCATATTCCATGATCCCAGTCCCATGTGTCTCAATGTACGCGATTGTAATAGTGCAGAGTGCTACATAAGCTGATAATTCAGTTAAATATTAGGCATCTTCAAGTCATCTTATGGTATCTTATAGTACATGGAACACCTAGAAGCTAAACACTTCGCCAATACCATCACCCCCAGCGTTACATGGTTGAGTTATGTGGACGACGTCCTCATCATAATTCAGCGCAGTTGAACCGGCCATCCAGTTCACACATGAAGTGTCCACTGACAAGTTACCATTTCTCGACGTCCTCAAACATAAATTAGATAACACTCCTTAATTACAAGTTTACAGGATACCTACAAACAAAAATGATCTCACACACTAATACTCCAGTCAGGATACTAAGACCAAACGAGCAATCATCATCGGATTTTTCCTTAGAGCACACAGAATTTGCAGTAAAGAGTTTCTTGATGAGAAATGTGCAGACATACACCAAGCCTTCACTGAGCTACAATTTCTTTATTTTTTCATCAAGAACTGTAAGAAAGAGCCCTCCAAATTATCAATTCAATACGCACTAACACAACTTTAAACCTTCCCAACAACCAAGTTGCCTTGAACGTCTCCAAAGTACTTGCAGAAGCCAACACTAGAGTCGCCATCACAACCAGCACATCCATCAAAGACCTGACCAGGATCAAAGTGAAGAACCTTGAACCAGTCAATACATGGGCTTACACAGTACCTTGCGGAGGCTGTGAAAAGATATCCGTATGTGAAACAGCACTTACTTATCAAACACGTCACAGAGAACACATCAACGCTTGTAGAAACGATAACTTGAACGACTGTTTACAGCTTAGGAACTCTTCCAGCCATTTAATCAGATTGAATGACGCTCAACTAGTGATTAAAGAAGCAAATTTCCAAAGATGTAAAATGCCTTAAATCATCTTTAATCGCAATTTCAGACACCATTGAACAATTTAAAGATAGCCTAATCATTTCTGAGGTATTAGCAAAAATTCTACTAAAAGCAATAGACTGCCATCATATAGCGCCAAGAACTATTGTTACTCCTGCTGCTGCTGCCTACAGCATGGGCCTACAGGCATATTTATATTTACCCTGCGTCCCTAAATTGTTTGTAACGGCATGACAAAGTTTCTGGAGAGTGAAATGTTGCCACAGTAAAATGTCACTTTACTTGTACATGTGTCTTTTTACCTAACAAAATCGTAGTGGTAAAATAGCGTCTGTGGAATGAGAAGCATTAAAAATTGATTCAAGCAAGGGGAAGATAAGTCCAGTTCCATGGATCAAAAACCCCTCAGCAGTATCAAGGGGAAAATAATACAATAAGGTAAAACAAAACTATACTATTTCAAGGTTAAAATGGCAAAATGGTCGACCAGAAGAACTTTTCTCCAGTAATTACACGGTAAGAAAAACATAGAATTGGCCTATGTACACTCAGTGGCCACTTTATTAGGTACATCTGTACACCTGCTATCTAATGAAAATATTTATCGTGGCAGCACCTCAATGCATAAACGTTTGCAGACATGGTCAAGAAGTTTAGTTGTGCATAAGATCAAACATCAGAATGAGGAAGGAAGAAAGATAATCTGAGTGACTTTGACCCGGGAATAATTGTTAGTGCCAGATGGGGTGGTTGGAGTATCTCAGAAACTACTAATGTCATGTGACTTTCACGCACAAAAGTCTACAGTTTACAGAGAATGGTATGAAAAGCACATAACATCCAGTGATAAGCAGCAGTTTTGTGGGCAAAAACACCTTCTTAATGAAAGGTAAAAAAAGTGAGTAGCCAGACTAGTTCACGTTCACAAGATAGCGACAGTGGAATACAGAAAAGCATCACTGAACGCATATCACGTCGAACCTTGAAGTGGATGGGTTACAGTAGCAAACCACCTAACCGGGTTTCGTTCCTATCAGATTAAAACACAAAACTGAGAATACAGTGAGCACCAGCTCACCAATATTGGATAGTTGAAGATTTAAAAAACTTTGCCTGGTCCGACGAATCACTATTTCTACTGCGACATGCAAATGGTAGGACCAGAATTTTGGGTAAATCTTTGGGATGTGGCAAAGCGGGAGATTCGAACATTAATATGCAGCCGCTAAATCTGTAACAACTCCGTGATGTCAACATGGACCAAGTTCTCTAAAGAAAGTTTCCAGCACCTTGTTGAAACCAGCCACGAAGAATTCAGGCTGTTCTGTGAGCAAATAGGAAGCTCTACCCAGTGCTGGAAGGATGTGCCTAATAAAGTGGCCGCTGAATGTATAAAAGTATATACGAAAGTTATAACAGTTATTAAAGGATTGCACAGGGAATCCAGCAGAATCCTTGATGAGATGAGATGAAGCTCCAGTGGCGGATCATCTTATGAATAAGAGCCGCATCAGGAAATAATTGTCCTGTTTCATGGAGAATCTTGCTTAACCTCGTCTAATGTTTGTAGCTAATCAGAAGAGGCATTCACTAGTTATTACTACGGAAACAATTTGCTTAATAAAATTGGAAAATTTGATGTTTACACAGCTCACAGTAAGTAACAAGTTATGTTTAATAAAGCCCACTATTGTTAAAAATTTAAAGCCGATCTGAAAAGGCATTCTTGAGTATGTGATCTGATTCCAACGATTCCTTTTTATTTAAATTTCAGTAAAAAAATCAAATTTGCACCAATTCGGGCTACACTTATGGGTTATCATTCTGGTTATACAAAGTATTGCTACAAAGGGCAGTGTGAATCTTGTGTTTAGGAAACGTCATCAGTGGTTAAAATTTGAAAACGATCAGATGAGTCATTCTTCAGTTATGGAACGGATTCCAATAACGCCATGTTTTATTTTTTTTTTAAATATTTCACTACATCAACAAATTTGCCTGCACGCAAACGAAACTTAATAGGTGCCATCCTGGCTCTACGATGTATCACCCATGAAATACTGAAGCCGTTCAGAGGAGGTAAGCTGAAATTTATTTAACGCGATTTAACGGGATAAAAATTTCGCACTATTTTAAACACAAAAGCGTCAGACCTGCTCATATACGACTGAAATTTACTCTCCACCGTCGTCGTATTTTTAACGTTTGGAGCTCCACCACTGAGGATTTTGCAAGTTATCCCAGCCATTCCAAGATGCTGGAAATGGGTTCAATAAATCTGGTCATAGGGCACGTGAACATGCGATATGTTCAAAGAATTTGGTCGTCGTTACCGTACACAAGTGTTAAAAATTTGATGCTGATTGGATGAGGCGTTCTCGAGTTATAATAAAATAAATTCGAAAAGTTAGAGGAAGAAAAAATGAATCGGGCAACCTCGTAAAAGGTATCCCCGAAGGAATACTTTTTACTAAATGAGGAGGAGTTAACTCCAAGAGCTGTAGGTATTCTTTCTCTTACACACACACACACACATACACACACACACACACAAAGAGATCACACATAGGAAAGAGGAGCTTACGACGATGTTTCGGTCCGACTTGGACCCCTTTCTCTCTTGTGCCACTAAAACTACTTTCTATTACTGTACTTTCTACTACCACTATTACTTCTACTACTTCCACTACCAGCCTTACCACTACTTTCCTTTTCCTCCTCTTTTGGTCTTGTCCCTCTCCCCCTCTCCTATATATACTGTCCCTCTCCCCCTCGCCTATATATACTGGCTCCCTCTCTTGTGTTAGTGTGACTTTGTAAATGGTCCAAAGCTGAGCAAAACGTCGTGGTAAGCTCCTCTCTCCTGTGTGCGGGTTATTTGTGTGTTGTTCCAGTCACGGTATTGTTCCTTTTTGTTATTTATTTTCTGTATATTATATTATTGGTATACAATACCGAAACGTTCAAATCTGAGACCCATGTGCATCTCCTAGTAATTTATATTGCGAAAGGTTTCGGCTGCACAGCAGGCTGCTTCTGTGGAATTCAGAGGCAATATTTAGATGCTGATCCCTCGGTCATGAACTTGAGGTGTTCAGTCCTCAGCCTTGAAGATGTGCTGTGAGGTGTTCAGTTACTCTGCCTAGATTAATTAGTATTAAACCGGAGGTCAGATATGGCAGCAGAAACGGTGTCATGGGAGGTGGGGCTCTCTAATAAATTAGGAAACGCCAATAAATTGCTTATCATTAGTATTGTACTAGATATCTATTTATTTCCTTCCTTTAGTAGCGTATGTTTCCTGTGACACCGTCTCCACTGCCACACCTCGCCTCTGACTCCAGTGTAAAGGTCACCTTCCTTTTCCCTCTCGATTATATTAATCTAACTAGCAGTTTGAAGCATCTTCTGACATACTTAAATTTTAACTAAAATAAGCTTATAAATTATTAAAAATGTGTTACGGTTTCCACTATGAAATAAAATAATAGGATTTGGCTTAATTTTTCCCATAAAACGCAACTGCAAGAGACTGACTGAATACTTCAGATGATATATTCAAGGTTGAGGGACTGAACACCTCAAACTTACCTTGCCACTTCTTTCACTGTTTCCATTGTATTCGACTGAAGATGTCTGCTGCGCAGGCGAAATGTTTCGGTAATAAAGATTTCCAGGCAATGTACATGCAGCGTTTCATTACCTCTCATTAAACCCGTGTGGGTGATTCAGTGCCTGGGATGGTGGAGACTCATCCCACCATCACATGAACGGTCCGTGACCAGTCAGGCAGTGGGTCAGGGCTCTGACGGCGGTCCGTGACCAGTCAGGCAGTGGGTCAGGGCTCTGACGGCTCTCAAGCTGAAAGAGAATGGAGAAAACAGAGAGTGAATATAGATACGACGAATAACGGAAAGATAGAAATAGGGATGGTAAGAGGTAGGGTTTGTTAGAGGAATGCAGGATAGGACTAATGGGAGTTGGCTTTCAGAAGGCAAGAAGAACACAATTTATACCATTATATTAATGACATACAATAAAACACACGTGCAACAGCTGGGTATATTTAGTGTCATAAAGTATCGCCCGCTCAGCAGCCTTCTGCTGTCTTCCATTGAAGACAGCAGAAGCAGTGGAGAGCAGACTACGAGGTCCTCCTTACCTTACCCATGAATGAGAAGTGATCAGTCCCTCAGTGTTATATAATACCTGGGTGTTGGTCGAATGTTGTGAAAGCCATCTTGAGGAAAGGACAGGAGGACATTGTACTTCATATAGTTTCTGGGATATATCAGTCTGTTGTGGATGGCATCCTGCAGGGTGTAGAATACTTAGATATGTTATTTAGTCACTGTAGTATTATGTGGTATATACAGTCGAACGTTCTTTAGTGATATAAATACAGTGGAACCCCGGTTAACGAACATCCCGGAAATCGTGTAATTATGTAAGTATAATATTGTAAGTGCTTGTGGAAGTGTATTTTTGGGGGTCTGAAATAGACTAACCTAAATGACATTTTTTCTTAAGGAAGTAAATTCGTTCGGTAATGGCACTTGAGCAGGCTTCTGCAATGATTTTTTTTCGTTAACCGGGGTTCCACTGTATATATACTTATATATATATATATATATATATATATATATATATATATATATATATATATATATATATATATATATTATAGAAGTCAGCAGGACTCGATCCCACTACAGGGAGACGGGCGAGCTTCCCAAGTGACGTATGTGTGAGCTAGAGAGAGAGAGAGAGAAGAGAGAGAGAGAGAGAGAGAGAGAGAGAGAGAGAGAGAGAGAGTGAGTGAGCGATAGAGAGGATATGTTTATGTCCCTCCACTGTACTCGAATTTCGGCACCTAAGTGGAAACGTGCCCCGAAATTGCTATTTATGAACAAATACAATAAAGGTCCAATAAATATTTAAACTCTCACGCCAGACCTTCACTATCCCATTTATTCGACAAGCCAGCCAGCTAGCCAGCTACCCAAACAGTCAGCCAGCCAGCCAGTCAGCCAATCAGCCAGGCAGTCAGCCAGCCAGCCAGTCAGATAGTCAGCCAGTCATCCATTTATTCAACCAGACAGTAGTCTAGGAAGTCGACCATCTGCCAGTTAATTTGCAACCCAGAAAGCTAGCCAATCTACCATTCAGTCAGAAAGCCAGCCAATTAGTTAGCCAGTTAGCCAGCTATCCAGCCTGCCAGCCAGCCATTCAGCCAGCTATTGTGACAACCAATTAAACAGGCAGATGCAGAAGCAGGGACGAAGCAGTCTATCTGGCATCTATCTATCCACGCAGCTATCCATCCATCCATCCACCCATCCAATTTTTTAGCTTTTATCCATCCACCCATCTAATTTATTTAGCTCTTCCTAATCCATCCATCCACCCATGGATTTATTTATCTGTTCTTTCCTCCATCGAGTCAATGTGTGAGCAGCACCGAGACAGCCCAGGTCTGCGTAGTGAGTCTAACATTCGGGGTCCCAGCATTATCAAACAATTTATGGGCACACTATCAGCTGTAGTGGCAGAACGCAGCAAATTCCGCCCTCGCCATTGCTTTAATGCCAACGATTTGTCTCATCTGACTGTGACCACAGGTTCGCCCGGCCTGATTTGTTGCCGAATCAAAGAGAAACTGGGAGGAATTTGCTCTGCTCTTTTTTTTTTAAGGGGGGTAGGGAGGGATTGAGCTGGATATGAGAGGATTACCGTGTTTGTGGGTTGAGTTATATATGGTTTGTTTGTTTTGTATTGTGTTTTTTGTTTGTGTTGTGTTCTTTTTGTATTCTCTGTTTTTTTGTTTTTGTTTTCGTGTGTTGCATTTGTTAAGTCTTTTGGTTATTCGTTCTGGTATTTTTTAAAGAAATATAGTTTTTGGGTCTCTGTGTTTTATTGTGTTTTATTGTTTAAAAGTTTCCAATTAAATCTTTTCTTCCCTCGTTTTCTATATCCATCTACCTGTCTATCTATTTAGTTCTCAACCATTTATTATCCTATTTCTGTTTTTTATGGTCTGTTATTTTAAATCATCATGCATTTGGTCTTGAAAGGGTTAGTCTATCTTTAATTCAGTGAAGTATATAAACAGACATTCAGGAAATTTTGATTTCAAATAGTTATTAGATGCGGAGGAGTTATTCGAAGGTTTGGGTGGCATCCTGGAGGAGGACATCAGTAAAACCCCATTAGCAAATAAGCCGCAAAGTTTGGTTTTCATGGGCCAACCCGGGTTATTAACCCTTCGGGTTTACTAGTTCGAATATATAAAAGGAGATGCGTGTAAAAAATATCTGCGTACAAATTCACGAATAAATAACAAGTGTTGAATAAAATAAAATATTAGTGAACAAATTCACACCAAGAACACTTCGAAACACATTAGCCATGGTTCCCTCCGGTACTTGACTCGTAAAGCTGCACGAGCGACCGTGCAGCTCACCGTGAACTATCCCTGTAAAGTCCCGGTCAAGTAAGGGGACTTCAAATGTACGAGTGTTCCGTAATAGCGCTCAACGGTGATTAAGTAATCGAAATATAGTTCAGCTCTATTATGATTTACGTTCTTAAGTACTGGTTATTAACTGCGTCTTAGTTTTATCAATGTTGAAGGAATTACACTTCTCACGCGCATATTTGTATACAAAAGAGCTCAAGATTGATCGGAATAATCATCTCTTAGTCTAAAGAATTTATCGACAGAAATATGTGATTGAAACATAATGTTTATGGCTAGCTGAGGGTAGAAACCAACGAATAATTTACTGAGTCTGTCATCCTTTTTATCCATGATGTTTCATTATCTCTCTCTCTTTCTCACACACACACACACACACACACACACACACACACGCAAATTGTCCGCGGTTGCATTGCTACTGTTACTTATTGTTGAGACCATTAACAGGTGTTGAATGAAACTAGACCTATTATTTCCCATTCCCCAAATGTGTCTGGCACTAGATAAAACATAGCTAGTAAGTGGTATCATTGGCCACCAGGCGGACTAAAGTTTCTCTTGAGATGGGCAAGATTCCTGGGTTCGAGTCCTAGTGATTCGCAAAATATTCTTGGTACTGTAACCACTTTCCTCCGTTATTGCACACATATCCAAACACAAACGCGCAAAAACAAACACACACAAAAAACACAAACATATACATATATGTTATGCAAGAATCGCGAACAAGAATGCAAAACAAGCACAGGGGGTTGAATAATAGCTCTAGGTCTTTCGTGTTGCAATTAGCACATCGTCAGGTGCTTGCAATGTTTCAGAAATGAGTAAGGAAATCTTAGCAGATTCGTTCCGAGGGACACTTTGCTAAGACTGAGAGTACGAGGAATGGTGGGACCCCGTTTGTGTACTAGCCTCCACAAGCAGTATATATATTATTGTAACCACGAACTAGTGGTATTTAATCAATAACAACACTGCGACTAGCCGAGGACTCGAACCCATGTCGTTTTGGCCCGCCCCATGGTGAGCGAAAATCACATGAGGCTCTAACCCACAGGACTTAGAGGCACCCACACCACTGTATGTGCTCGGATAAAGGTAAAACACCTAGCTCTGCTGGGTGCTTGATTCTTGTAGGATTTGGTGGTCCTGTGGGCTAGAGCGTCATGTGATTTTCGCTCACAATGAGGCGAGCCAAAACGACATGGGTTCGAGTCCTCGTCTAGACGCAGTATTGTTATTGATTAAATACCACTCGTTCGTGTTACAATAATATTTATACTGCTTGTGGAGGCAGTACACCAAACGGGGAGTAGAATGAAATTAGCACAGAGGCACCCACACCACCGTATGTCCTCGGATCAAGGTAAAACACCTAGCTCTGCTGGGTGCTTGATTCTTGTAGGATTTGTTTCCTGTGGGTTAGAGCGTCATGTGATTTTCGCTCACCTATATATATATATATATATATATATATATATATATATATATATATATATATATATATATATATATATATATATATATATATATATATATATGGTGAGCGAAATCACATGACTTAACCACAGGACAACATAATCTATATATATATATATATATATATATATATATATATATATATATATATATATATATATTATTAGTGTGTGTGTAAACACTAACAAACGTATTAACATTACTAGTTCTACATACAGAGCGAAACTTTCCTATTAAACAAGGATTACGGCTTCCTGGAATATCATTTTCCAAGGAAATTCGGTTTCTGGTGTGTAACTTCTGTTGCCAGTTTAGATGTTTCACAGTACGACAGATCATCGTCTGATTTATATAGCATATTAGAGAAAAATAAAGTAGAGAAGAAGGAAGGAAGGACTTGGAATTTCTGAGATCTTATTCTGATGATGGCTGCAGCAACATCCAACGCGAGAAAATTATATTCCTAGAAGCTTTGGTCCTACTTTTCATATTATATGCAACGATAATGAGATGAATCTGTTTGTATAGCAGAGTGAGGTTGTGATCTGTCGACTGTGCTGTCTTCTTAGCAAGCAGCTTTTCCTCAGCGGCATCCGTGACTCCTCCAAAACACGCCTCTTCCTTCTGCTGCCTCGGATACACTCTCCTTGATTAGTATTATGCTAATCGATTGTGGCGGTGAGAAAGTACTGGGCATTTGGAATATCTTAAGCCACATTTCTGTGTTTTCCTGATGGCGATTTAAACAGTGGATTGGAAATGTGGTTCTATGAAGTATATATCTAGATATATTTTGATCAACGGAAGGTACTGTTGCGTTCATGGATAAAAGGCATGCACTAGGATAGATGGGTGGCGTTGTAACTTAGTTGACAAATAGAAGGAATTTGTAGTAAGTTATTGAAAGTTGTAAAGCATTTCTGTAAGGGAAGCGAGGCTCAGGTCAGAGTCAGTAGGAAAGAAGGGAAATATTTTCTGCTAAACGTGGGCATTAAAAAGTGTCACAGCAGATATGAATAACCTTTGACAGCGGTGGGTGATATAAGAGCAATAAAATTTATTAATGAAGTGTTGGGAAAATGTTCGGATTGAAAAGATAATGAATCTTCCCTAAGCTGGGAGGTATCACAGTTGCTCTTTGCTGATTGCACAGGGCTTGTGGGAGATTCAGAAGAGAAACTAAAAAACAACAACAGAGGAATTTCTTTAGGAGGCGTGACTTAGTTGATAGCGTCCTCAGCTCACACACTGAGAGTCCGGGATCGATTCCAGCCACGGATGAAGCGTTGGGCATGTTTCCTCACACATTCTCCCCTTGTTAGCAGAGGAATCTAAAGTCATTGAGAAGCTGTGACCTAGCTGGGCTGATGCAGTGAGCTGTGTTGCCAGACTAAGGCAGGTGGAGGGATTGCTGTATGTAGAATACACGTGAACTGGAATACAGTCTGATGGTCCTTGCTTGTAGTCGCTCCCTCCAGTAATACTCACCATTTATGGTGCTGGTGCATTTGTAAAAACTCCCTATTTCATCATTGGTTTACCTTGTATATTATCCCTACTGTATATACTCCATCAATACCTAATTAGAGTGGGAGGAGCTTGTCACATATGTATAGTAATTAGATGTTATGCTGGGTTTCTAGGTGAAAGTTTATATATTGGTTAGTCGGGAGACTAACCCCGACTCACCGGTGTAAGAATATAAACATAAAATTATTTTATGACCAGTGGAATATGTTAATAATGGAGGATTAGTTTTCACTATAAAAGTGAACACACACTTGGGAATGAGTGCCAGGGAAGGTGTAATAAAGTCAATAATATCTTGTTGAACTGTTAGACGGTATACATTGTGGTCAGAAGGGTTCACCTTCCGAGCGGCGATTTATCATATATTGACAGCAATCTATTATTACTGACAAGTTGTATTATATCCTGTTAGGAAGACAGTTGTGAAGTTATGAAGTCTCACATCGTGTGCTCACTCACCAGTTCTTAAAATTTATGGCACTGGTAATATGAAAATGAATGAATTCTCCTAGAAGGCGGAATGTAGATGCTGACAATAGCCTTGGTGTTACTGTTCCTGATAAAATATGGTTCTCTATGAACAACCTTATTTAAATGGTGGATGGATGGAAGTAGGCTTAGAGGACGTCTAAGGAACGGTTGAAAGAAGCACACAAGCAGGCATGTGTACTAGATATATTAGATCAGCGTGTGAGGGATTTGATGTGATGCTGGATTACCTGGAGTTTACCTGGAGAGAATTCCAGGGGTCAACGCCCTGCGGCCGGTCTGTGACCAGGCCTCATGTTGGACCAGAGCCTGATCAACCAGGCTGTTACTGCTGGCCGCACGCAGTCCAACGTACGAACAACAGCCTGGCTGGTCAGGTACCGACTTTAGGTGCCTGTCCAGTGCCTGCTTGAAGACAGCCAGGGGTTTGTTGGTAATCCCTTATGTATGCTGAGGCAGTTGAACAATCTTGGCCCTGACACTTATTGTGTTGTCCCTCAACGTGCTAGTGGCACCCTGCTCTTCATTGGGGATGTTACATCGCATGCCGAGTGTTTTGCTTTCGTAGGAGTGATTTTCGTGTGTAAGTTTGATACTAATCCCGAGAATTTTCCACGTGTATATAACAATGTATAACATCTACCATAACATCTACAAAAATATTCATTACAATTAGTTCGTAAACATGAACTGTGAAGATGGAAAGTTGAGTGCCTGCACTCTGATTCGTGATGTTTGATCACTTCTGAAAAGGCAGATGGGGATAGAAGGTGACTTATTTCTTTGCATTACTCTGTCTAGCTTGGAGACGGCCGATGAAGACAGTATATAAGAAATGGAATAATAATGTAGGAAAGCGATCGTCTGCATCATAATATATACAAATATGCGAAAAAAGCACCATCAAAAATTCAAGTGGTACTTGAACGTCAGATGAAAATTTGAGTACACACCCGGACCCAGATTGCAAGGCGAGGCCCATGCCACTGAATCCTCTTTCCTGTAATAACGAGACTAGAATCCTGGCCGTCCGTTTCAGAGATGCCGGGATGCTGCCATCTCCATCTCTCGTCCTGTTTACCCACCAGATGAGCCAGGGGATGATGCTTCCTCTCTGAGTACCCCAGGGAAAGACGCTCCTTCAAGCCCCAGAGGAAATCATCTATATTTCAGAAGAACCAAAAATATTTTTTTTTATCCCATGGTAGTCGCCGGAGATTAGGAATACGGAATTTGTTGAGAATAGCGATAAAATTTACGCTAAATCAGTGCGGGAAGCAAATATCTCTGAAACTAAAAGGGTAGAATATTTTGTATGCAAATTTTAAAGTGACTCTGATTAAAATCTGAAAAATTGCTATTCATATTTTTATTTAGTATTTAGAGTATCACTAAATTTGAGAAATAATTAGATTGCGTTCAGTCGCTTTAATATTCTGCGAGAGAGAGAGAGAGAGAGAGAGAGAGAGAGAGAGAGAGAGAGAGAGAGAGAGAGATACAGAGAAGAGAGGGGGTTGCAAATGCACAAATTAGCAGAGGCAAAACAAATAAATCACAAATGTAAATCTGACATGCGCAGTATTTCTCCAAGGTGCACATTATTTGTTGAATAAAATAATGTATTGTATAATATTGTATTACGTAATGTATAACACAGCACTAGGTTTAGTCATATTTCATATTAAGCAAAATAAAACCGTTAACTTATTCTAAGAATTTTAATTTTCATATTGATTTTTTACAATCCTAATTAGAAATTTTGGCTTCAGCTTACCCTTAATTACTGTTCCGCTCTAATGTTTTTCTCTCTACTCCTCGTCTTGTCTTTGTATATATTAATTTCTAGATTATGTGTTCTCTAGGTTTCTAGATTAGGTGTTCTCTTGGTTTCTAGATTATGTGTTCTCTAGGTTTCTAGATTATGTGTCCTCTAGTTTTCTAGATTATGTGTTCTCTAAGTTTCTAGATTATGTGTTCTCTAGGTTTCTAGATTATGTGTTCTCTAAGTTTCTAGATTATGTGTTCTCTAGGTTTCTAGATTATGTGTTCTCTAGGTTTCTAGATTATGTGTTATCTAGGTTTCTAGATTATGTGTTCTCTAGGTTTCTAGATTGTGTTCTCTAGGTTTCTAGATTAAGTGTTCTCTATGTTTCAAGATTGTGTTCTCTAGGTTTCTAGATTGTGTTCTATAGGTTTCTAGATTATGTGTTCTCTAGGTTTCTAGATTATGTGTTCTCTAGGTTTCTAGATTATGTGTTATCTAGGTTTCTTGATTATGTGTTCTCTAGGTTTCTAGATTATGTGTTCTGTAGGTTTCTAGATTATGTGTTCTCTAGGTTTCTAGATTATGTGTTATCTAGGTTTCTAGATTATGTGTTCTCTAGGTTTCTAGATTATATGTCCTCTATGTTTTTAGATTGTGTTCTCTAGGTTTCTAGATTATGTGTTCTCTAGGTTTCAAGATTATGTGTTCTCTAGGTTTCTAGATTATGTGTTCTCTAGGTTTCTAGATTGTGTTCTCTAGGTTTCTAGATTATGTGTTCTCTATGTTTCTAGATTATGTGTTCTATAGGTTTCTAGATTGTGTTCTCTAGGTTTCTAGATTGTGTTCTCTAGGTTTCTAGATTGTGTTCTCTATGTTTCAAGATTGTGTTCTCTAGGTTTCTAGATTATGTGTTCTCTAGGTTTCTAGATTGTGTTCTCTAGGTTTCTAGATTATGTGTTCTCTAGGTTTCAAGATTATGTGTTCTCTAGGTTTCTAGATTATGTGTTCTCTAGGTTTCTAGATTATGTGTTCTCTATGTTTCAAGATTGTGTTCTCTAGGTTTCTAGATTAAGTGTTCTCTATGTTTCAAGATTGTGTTCTCTAGGTTTCTAGATTGTGTTCTATAGGTTTCTAGATTATGTGTTCTCTAGGTTTCTAGATTATGTGTTCTCTAGGTTTCTAGATTATGTGTTATCTAGGTTTCTAGATTATGTGTTCTCTAGGTTTCTAGATTATGTGTTCTGTAGGTTTCTAGATTATGTGTTCTCTAGGTTTCTAGATTATATGTTATCTAGGTTTCTAGATTATGTGTTCTCTAGGTTTCTAGATTATATGTCCTCTATGTTTTTAGATTGTGTTCTATAGGTTTCTAGATTATGTGTTCTCTATGTTTCAAGATTATGTGTTCTCTAGGTTTCTAGATTATGTGTTATCTAGGTTTCTAGATTGTGTTCTCTAGGTTTCTAGATTATGTGTTCTCTAGGTTTCTAGATTATGTGTTCTCTAGGTTTCTAGATTATGTGTTCTCTAGGTTTCTAGATTATGTGTTCTCTAGGTTTCTAGATTATGTGTTCTCTAGGTTTCTGGTTAGGAAAGTTATCTATTTATATCACGTTTTCTTTAGCTTCCATGGATGTGCAAAGTATTGTTCAACCGTTCTTTCTTGTTTGGTTTATATAATTTTTTTTTAGCTATAAACTGTTGAGTATTACCCATCTTTAATAAAAAAAATATTTTATTTCCTTGCTTTATTCACTACAGTTTCTCTAAGGATTTTTAGTATTCATTTTAATTTTCTAACCTTAATCTATTCTGTTTTTCCTGTTTTCATTTTTCTTATCCAAATGAATCCTTAATTAATGATTTTAATTAATAGATTGTGACCGTTCTCTCCAGCTGGATACAAATAAAGTACAAAGAAATTATTACTTTAAGTTAACACAAAGTTGACTATGGACGGTGTTATGTTCTTTTATTTCTCTTGCCTCCGTAATATGTTCATTTGTTGATATATAAAAGCGCTTTACCATTTTCGCAAATTCTGTTAACCATATGTTTCCCGTTCGTTGACCATTTGTCTGGGACCTGGCCGCGGGGGCGATGCCCCCCGCACTCATCAACAACAGCTGGTTATGCGAACTCAGTAGTTCATCCGGTTTGTAACATGATTAATTTCAATATTTTTATATTTACACTTTATTTCTTCGGTTATAATAATAATATAATGGCAATAAAAATATAGTTATAAAAACCTGTTTTCAGGTTACTGAAAGCAGTGAAGAGTTTTCAAGAGGATAGTGAGGCAGGTTAGAGTATGTAGGAGAGATGAGGATTATTTCCCAGTAAAAGTAGGCCTTAGACAAGGATGTGTGATGTCACCATGGGTGTTCAGTATATTTATAGATGGAGTTGTAAGAGAAATGAATGTTCGGGTGTTGGCAAGAGGTGTGGGGTTAAAAGATGAATAATCTAACACAAAGTGGGAGTTGTCACAGTTGCTCTTTGCTGATGACACTGTGCTTTTGGGAGATTCTAAAGAGAAGTTGCAGAGGTTTATGGATGAGTTTGGTAAGGTATGTAAAAGAAGAAAATTAAAAGTGAATATAGGAAAGAGTAAGGTGATGAGGATAAAAAACATTATGTGATGAAAGATTGGATATCAGATTGGAGTGAGAGAGTATGGAGGAGGTGAATGTTTTCAGAAATTTAGGAGTGGACGTGTTTTCAGATATTTAGGAGTGGACGTGTTTTCAGATATTTAGGAGTGGACATGTCAGCAGATGGGTCTATGAAAGATGAGGTGAATCATAGAATTGATTAGAGGAAAAAGGTGAGTTGTGCACTGAGGATTCTGTGGGGACAGAACTTTGCCCATGGAAGCAAATAGGGGAATGTATGAGAGTATAGTTATATCAACGCTTTTATATGGGTGTGAAACATGGGTGGTGAATGTTGCAACAAGGAGAAGGCTGGAGGCAGTGGAGATATCATGTCTGAGGGCAATGTGTGGTGCGAATATAATGCAGAGAATTCGTAGTTTGGAAATTAGGAGGAGGTGCGGGATTTCCAAAACTATTATACGGAGGACTGAGGAGGGGTTGTTGAGGTAGTTCGGACATGCAGAGAGGATGGAACAAAATAAAATGACTTCGAGTGTCTATAAATCTGTAGTAGAGGGAAGGTGGGGTAGGGGTCGGCCTAGGAAAGGATGGAGGGAGGGAGTAAAGGAAGTTTTGTGTGCGAGGGGCTTGGACTTCCAGCAAGCATGCATAAGCGTGTTAGATAAAAGCGAATGGAGACAAATGGTTTATAGGACTTGACGTGCTGTTGGAGTGTGAGCAAGGCAACATTTATTAAGGATTCAGGAAAAACCGGCAGGCTGGACTTGAGTCCTGGAGATGGAAAGTACAGTGTCTGCACTCTGAAGGAGGGGTGTTAATGTTGCAATTTTATAACTGTAGTGTAAGCGCGCCTCTGGTAAGACAGTGATGGAGTGAATGAAAGTTTCTCTTTTTCGGACCACCCTGCCTTGGTTGGAGACGGCCGATTTGCTAATAATTTTTTTTTTATTTTTTTGATGCTGCTGTTGCTATTAAAATTATTTTACTTAACCTAACAAAGCCAACAAAAGTCGGCGAAGTATATGATTCGAGAGTCGTATATCGCTGTGTATATATACCCAGAGTTTATTTATTCTTCAATTTAGATACTAAAGTATTTTTCAATGTAAGCTTAGAGGTGAAACGTAGCATATGGACTATTCTGCGGCTTACAGGGTTTCCATCCAACAGACTAACAAATAACGACAAACGAGGTTCGAAACGCTTCCTTCTTTTACTTTTCATACACACACGCCCTGCTGCCAGCCCTAACCCATATTATCATATTTTAAAATTTCGAGCTTAACTATGATAACGAGTTTTGGGGCCGATCATAATATTCCAATAATTATCTTGTATTTTATACACGCTTACGTATAAAAAAAACTTTATTTACGTAAATGTTCTTGTTCCACGCAAGTCTTGTTAGGAGAGGTAATACCACACTAGATTTTGAAGACTTAGGTGTAGTGAATTCTGTATGTTAGCATAACACCATTATCATTATGTTCATTGGGAAATGGTGAACCCTTAAGGATCATGGGGTAATGCTGAACCCTTAAGGATCATAGGGTGTTGCTGAACCCTAAAGGATCATGGGGTAATGCTGAACCCTTAAGGATCATGGGGTAATGCTGAACCCTTAAGGATCATGGGGTAATACTGAACCCTTAAGGATCATGGGGTAATGCTGAACCCTTAAGGATCATGGGGTAATGCTGAACCCTTAAGGATCACGGGGTAATGCTGAACCCTTAAGGATCATGGGGTAATGCTGAACTCTTAAGAATCATGGGGTAATGCTGAACCTTTTAAGGATCATGGGGTAATGCTGAACATTTAAGGATCATAGGGTGTTGCTGAACCCTTAAGGATCATGGGGTAATGATATATAATCACATTTGATCTAAGGAAGAAGAGCCCATTACCAGAAGGTAATGAGGTATTAAAGCAATTCTGGGACAGCTGAGAGCTGTCATATCAACAATGGCCCATTAATTTTCCTCGTGACTAAAATTAGCCTAACTTGTCTCCGGATTGACCTGTAATTGCAACCTTGACGGCCATTTTGTGCAGGAAAAATGAACGTTGATGACGTTGGTAACTGTCTTGTTGATGACGTTGGTAACTGTCTTGTTGATGACGTTGGTAACTGTCTTGTTGATGACGTTGGTAACAGTCTTGTTGATGACGTTGGTAACTGTCTTGTTGATCACGTTGGTAACTGTCTTGTTGATGACGTTGGTAACTGTCTTGTTGATGACGTTGGTAACTGTCTTGTTGATCACGTTGGTAACTGTCTTGTTGATGACGTTGGTAACTGTCTTGTTGATGACTTTGGTAACTGTCTTGTTGATGACTTTGGTAACTGTCTTGTGGATGATGTTGGTATCTGTCTTGTTGATGACGTTGGTATCTGTCTTGTTGATGACTTTGGTAACTGTCTTGTTGATGACGTTGGTAACTGTCTTGTTGATGACGTTGGTAACTGTCTTGTTGATGACGTTGGTAACTGTCTTGTTGATGACGTTGGTAACTGTCTTGTTGATGACGTTGGTAACAGTCTTGTTGATGACGTTGGTAACTGTCTTGTTGATGACGTTGGTAACTGTCTTGTTGATGACGTTGGTAACTGTCTTGTTGATGACTTTGGTAACTGTCTTGTTGATGACTTTGGTAACTGTCTTGTTGATGACGTTGGTAACTGTCTTGTGGATGACGTTGGTATCTGTCTTGTTGATGACGTTGGTATCTGTCTTGTTGATGACTTTGGTAACTGTCTTGTTGATGACGTTGGTAACTGTCTTGTTGATGACGTTGGTAACTGTCTTGTGGATGACGTTGGTATCTGTCTTGCTGATGACGTTGGTATCTGTCTTGTTGATGACGTTGGTATCTGTCTTGTTGATGACGTTGGTAACTGTCTTGTTGATGACGTTGGTAACTGTCTTGTTGATGACGTTGGTAACTGTCTTGTTGATGACTTTGGTAACTGTCTTGTTGATGACGTTGGTAACTGTCTTGTTGATGACTTTGGTAACTGTCTTGTTGATGACTTTGGTAACTGTCTTGTTGATGACGTTGGTAACTGTCTTGTTGATGACGTTGGTAACTGTCTTGTTGATGACGTTGGTAACTGTCTTGTTGATGACATTGGTAACTGCCTTGTTGATGACGTTGGTAACAGTCTTGTTGATGACGTTGGTAACTGTCTTGTTGATGACGTTGGTAACTGTCTTGTGGATGACGTTGGTATCTGTCTTGTGGATGACGTTGGTATCTGTCTTGTTGATGACGTTGGTAACAGTCTTGTTGATGACGTTGGTAACAGTCTTGTTGATGACGTTGGTAACTGTCTTGTGGATGACGTTGGTAACAGTCTTGTTGATGACGTTGGTAACAGTCTTGTTGATGACGTTGGTAACTGTCTTGTGGATGACGTTGGTAACAGTCTTGTTGATGACGTTGGTAACAGTCTTGTTGATGACGAGGCTCAGTCCCGACACAGCTGAGTTACTTCAGTACTATATTGCAAGACACAACACTCTCCGTTCTTAACTACATACGAGTGTCTACACATGACCGTGTCTAAACTCACTTGTGTGTTTCTAAAATCGCTCATGTCTGTACACGCCCGTTCCTCCACACGCACATGTCTAAACATGTCCTAGTCTACACAGGTGCGCGTCAGCACACGTCCGTGTCTGTACACAAACGTCTACACATGCTAAACACTACCTACCTCCACCACTTCCACCTCAACTACCAACCACGACCACTACCACTACCACCAGTACCACCACCACCAGTACCACTCCCACCAGTACCACCACCACTACCACCAGCAGTGGAGCTATAATTTTACCCTTCAAATACAATCTATTCCTGACACAACTTTTGCATTCGTGTTTGCTTGAATAAACTCGGCTTGTTAGAGCTTGGGTGTGTCGGGTCGTGAGGCTGGCTGCTGTTACCGCTGAAGCCACCACTGGCACCACCGCCGCCGCCACCGCCGCCGCCACAGCTGCCGCCACCGCTGCCGCCAACGCTGCCGCCAACGCCGCCGCCACAGCCTCCGGTACCGCCGCCGACGCTACCAATTTGTGAACTCTTCTCCCTAGTGCCACTTTGAATTGAAGGCACACAGAAATAATCACTGTCTTTGCAGAGGCGCCCAGATACGACAATTTGGATAGACACTCCAAACTGCCTATATCCCAACCCCCTCCTTAAAGTGCAGGCATTGTACTTCCCATTTCCAGGACTTAAGTCCGGCTAACCGGTTTCCCTGAATCCCTTCACAAAATATTACCCTGCTCACACTTCAACAGTTCGTCAGGTCCCAAAAACCATTCGTCTCCATTCACGCCTATCTAACACGCTCACGCACGCTTGCTGGAAGTCCAAGCCCCTCGCTCACAAAGCCACCTTTACCCCCTCCCTCCAACCTTTTCGAGAACGACCCCTGCCCCACTTTCCTTTCCCTACAGATTTATAAACTCCATGTCATTCTACTTTGTTCCATTCTCTCTAAATGACCAAACCACCTCAACAGCCCCTCTTCAGCCCTCTGACTAATACTTTTAGTATCTCCACACCTCCTAATTTCCACTCTACGAATTCTCTGCATAATATTTACACCACACATTGCCCTTAGACACGACATCTCCACTTCTTCTAGCCGTCCCCTCGCTGCAGCATTTACAACCCAAGCTTCACATTCATATAAGAGTGTTGATACCTCTATACTTTCGTACACACACACACACACAATATATATATATATATATATATATATATATATATATATATATATATATATATATATATATATATATATATATATATATATATATATATATATATCTGGAGGGGGAGTAAGGGAGGTTTGGTGTGCGAGGGGCTTGGACTTCCAGCAAGCATGCGAGAGCGTGTTAGATAGGAGCGAATGGAGACGAATGGTTCTTTATGACTTGGCGTGCTGTTGGAGTGCAAGCAGGGTAATATTTATGAAGTGATTCAGGGAAACCGGCAAGCCGAACTTGAGTCCTGGAGATGGGAAGTACAGTGCCTGCACTCTGAAGGAGGGGTGTTAATGTTGCAGTTTTATAACTGTAGTGTAAGCACGCCTCTGGAAAGATACTGATGGAGTGAATGAGGGTGAAAGTTTTTTTTTTCGGGCCATCCTGCCTTGGTGGAAAACAACCTATGTGATAAAAAAAACAATATATAAATATAGCATATCGGTCGCTTCCCACCGAGGCAGAGTGACCCTAAAAAGAAAAAAACACTTTCATCATCATTCACTCCAGCACCGTCTTACCAGAGGCGCGCCTGCACTAGAGTTAAAACGCTGCACCATATCTCCACCCCTCCTTCAGAAAGCATGCAATGTACTTCCCACCTCCAGCATTCAAATCTGGCTAACCGGTTTCCCTGACTCCATAAACGTTACCTTGCTCACACTCCAACAGCACGTCAAGTCATGAAAAACATTTGCCTCCATTCGCTCCTTTCTTACACGCTCATTCACGCTTTCTGGAAGTCCAAGCCCCTCGCACACAAAACGTTCTTTCCCCCCTCCATCCAGCCTTTCCCTAGGACGATCCCTAAACCGCCTTCGACTACAGATTAATACGCCCTCCTAATCTCCAAGCTACGGATTCTTTGAGTTATATTCTCACTGCACGTTGTCCTCAGATATGACAACTCTACTGCCTCCAGCCTTCTCCTTATTGTAATATTCACCACCAATACTTCACACCTATATATGAGCGTTGGTACAACTATACTCTCATACATTTCCCTCTTTGGTTCCATGGATAATGATCTTTTTCTCTACAGACTCTTCAAAGCACCACTCACCTCTTTTCTGTCATCAGGTCTATGATTCACCTTGTCTTTCATAGACCCATCTGCTGACAAGTACACTCCCAAATATCTGAATACATTCTCTTTCTCCATATTCCGTCAAATCTGATATCCAATTTTTCATTACCTAAATTTTTTGTTATCCTCATCCCTTTGCTCTTTCCTACGTTTACATTTAATTTCCTTCTTTAACAACTCGTCCACCAACTTCTGCAACTTCTCCCAAAAGCACAGTTTCATCAGCAAAAAGCAACTGTGACAACTCCCACTTTGTATTAGATTCTTTAAATTTTAATTCCACACCTTTTGCCAACACCCGAGCATTCAATTCTCTTACAACCCCATCTATAAATATATTGAACAACCATGGTGACATCATGCATCCTTGTCTAAAGCTAATTTTACTGGGGAATAATCTCCTTCATCCCTACATACTCTAACCTGAGCCTCACTATCCTCGTAAAAACTCCTAACAGCTTTCAGAAACCTACCACCTATTACAACATCTGCCACATTGCTCCCCCTATCCACCCAATCATATGACTTTTCGAAATCCATTATTATTATAATCAAAAAGAAGTGTTAAACCCACTAGGGTCATACATCGCATCCAAATCCATTATCTCACTTCACAGAAGTATTCGAACCTTCGTACTTGTCTGGAAGAAACTAAGCGGAGTATCCTATATCCCGGAGCACCAGCCTAGTGATAAGTTATTTCATCAACTCCTGCCACATGCCGTCCACTTCGAAAGAGATTTTGGAATGTGTAACAGTTCGCAAACGAGTGAAATTTACAAACATTATCTCTCAGTCCACAGCGCATTCTGCATCAAAGTTCGCAGTACTTTTGACGCACATTCAGACCCCAGGTACAAGTATGGGCGTCTTACTGAAGTTAGGCGGTGTAATAAAAGTACTGTGTACATTGAGGCAGAAGTCACATCAAGACATATTTTAAAAATTCTCACAAATCACAGTCATCATAAATGAATCTAATTTATACAACTTTGAACTTATATTCATATTGCAATCAAGACGATTTTTTGTGAAGCTTGATTCGTTATATTTCGTTCAACCATGGACCTGGTAGATACAACTTTCTGCTCTGAAAATGTGTGTGTGTGTGTGTACTCACCTATTTGTAGTTGCAGGGGTCGATTCATAGCTCCTGGCCCCTCCTCTTCACTGATCGCTACTTGGTCCTCTCTCTCCTTGCTTCATGAGATTTATCAAACCTCGTCTTAAAACTATGTATGGTTCCTGCCTCCACTGTGTGTGTGTGAATGAGAGAGAGAGATAGAGAGAGAGAGAGAGAGCGAGAGAGAGAGAGAGAGAGAGAGAGAGAGAGAGAGAGAGAGAGAGAGAGAGAGAGAGAGAGAGCGAGAGAGAGAGAGAGCCTCTTTCTCTCAAATATATTAATGTTCTTGAAGTTGGATTCTTGAGGAGTAGTTATTGCATAGGCTGTGTCATTTTGCTAACTGTAACAAATTTTTTATATTTGGGTTATTCGTTTTCTCAGTATCTCTCTCTCTCTCTCTCTCTCTCTCTCTCTCTCTTCTCTCTCTTCTCTCTCTCTCTCTCCTCCGTAGCTGTCCCTTGTCCTCTCTCCCCCTCCCTCTCTTTCATCCCTATTGTCAATGGCTATTATCAATAGCCAGACTGATCAGAGACCGGACTGCAATTAGTGGATAGGGGATCGGACCTCCAACACTCCTTTGACTAAATGGCCAAGACAGGTTTAGCTCTTCATCAAACACACACACACACACACACACACACACACACAAACGCGCGCGCACATAACGACATATAAAATACTGAGAGGAATCGACAAGGTGGACAGAGACAGGATGTTCCAGAGATGGGACACAGCAACAAGGGGTCACAGTTGGAAGTTGAAGACTCAGATGAACCACAGGGATGTTAGGAAGTATTTCTTCAGTCACAGATTTGTCAGGAAGTGGAATAGTTTGGGAAGTGATGTAGTGGAGGCAGGATCCATACATAGCTTTAAGGAGAGGTATGATAAAGCTCATAGAGCGGGTAGAGTGACCGAGTAGCGGCCAATGAAGAGGCGGGGCCAGGAACTGTGACTCGACCCCTGCAACCACAACTAGGTGAGTACACACACACACACACTTACACTCACTCTCACTCTGTTTTCTCTCTCTCTCACTCCAATTCTCAGTACTGTTTGCCATCGACCTCTGTAATCTATCAACTTCTAGTGTATCCACCTCAATTTATCGACCTATATATATATATATATATATATATATATATATATATATATATATATATATATATATATATATATATATATATAAATGCAACCTGGAAACAAGTATTAATGCAATTAAACTGCTGCTGGCCGAGGATCGAACCCGTGTTATTTTAGCCCACCTCGTAAGAAGTAATTAAAAATTCACGACGCTCTAACCACCGGACCATTCAATCCCTCAAACATCATGCACCTAGCAGAACTAGGCATGTTTCGTAATACAAGGACATACGTGGCCTTGGATATTTAATAGCCAGCCGTCAGCTACACTAATCGCTGTCAACCATCCATGTTACGTAAGAGATTAAGTGGCACTAGTGGATAGTACACATACAAATCAATGATATACGTAAACCTTCTCTTTAATAAATGGGTCAAATACGCTCATTTGTCAACTTAAACTACGTACGTCCAGGAAGGTTCTAGCTAGTGTTCGGAAGAATTTCTCCATACATTCCTAAATACTGCCTTCCGATATCTTCACTATCAATTATTATAACTGTTCTTTGGTTATTCATGAATCTTCCTTTGTATTCCGGTTATTCTTTATAAACTAATAACCAGATATTCGTGAATTTTCTGATTATCCTTTATCACCATCTAACAGTAATCCCCTAAGCTAGTTGGAATTATCATGTTGCAATCACTGATTACAGTCACTTAACCTGTACCCGTAAGGTACCTTGCACTATTAGTTATATATTATACCGACGGGCAGGAAGCGTTCCACGGCGGGCGAAACGTGCAGGACAGGTGCGGAGAACGCTTTGTATCATTGCCAATAATTTTAAGCAATGTTTGAAGCACTGATGGCCGAGTGTACTGAGGCGTCTTGGAATTTTGGCTGGCTTCCCTTGAAGCTTGCTAAAGGATCGTGAGTTCGTGTCCCGCCCAGTAGTAGTATTGTTATTCGCATGAAACTACTCGTTCGTGGATCCAGTAATACGTGTATTGCTCGTGAAGACGTATTCCAAACGGGAGGAGAATGAAATTAGTCCTTTAGCTTCCATGGCCACGTATATGCTCACGTCACTGCTTCAAACATCAGGTACTGGTTACCTGATGTTTGAAGCAGTGATGGCCAAATAGACTAAGGCGTCTCGGAATTTTGGCGTGATTCCCACCAAGGGTGCTAAAGGATCAGGGGGTTCGATTCCCGGCCAGTCGCAGTATTATTATTTGCTTAAGAGGATGAGGACAAGTGTCTGCCACTCCAGGTTTAAGTGTTACTTCAGATGAGTGTGAGAATATCTTCTTCGTTGAAGGTAAGATTATGAACAACACAAACCATAAACTTTACGTGAAATCATCCCAACCTGTCACTGGCACTGTGTGACTACCTATCACTGCACTGTGTGATTATCTATCACTGGCACTGTGATTATCTATCACTGGGGACTGTGTTTATCAGTGGGCACTGTGATTATCAATCAGTGGGCACTGCGATTATGTAGCAGTGGGCACTGTGATTATCTATCACTGAGAAATGATTATATATCACTCGACACTGATTATCTATCACTGTTGAAATGAATGTACTACACTCGTCCCACCCTAGGGTCGATGGGGCACCAGACGATGCCATATTGTCTCTATTCCCACAGGCGGAGACTCGGAATGGACTAAAATATATATATATAAAAAACAAGAAACTATAAAGGGTAGATATTAAAATTTGACAGAGAAAAAAAGTGCTCTTCTACTGCGTTTCTTTCCAGTTTAGGAGGTTTGATCTGACACCTGCCGGCAGAGGCGATGATTCTGGGATTCCATAATAGGTAGAGTAGATATAAACCAATGACGCATCGCTCTTTACTATGGGTCTTCCCCATCTTCAATGATACCATTCCTTCTTGCAGTACCATCGTCCTCTCCTCCCATAGAACACCTTTCCATTCTCCCAGTGGCGTCATTTTTTCCCATAGTGGCACCAATTCCTTCTCACAACGGCAATATCTTCTTTTAAAAGTGGCCCATATCCCTTATCTTTATGGTGCCACTAGTGACACCATCTAGTGGCATCGCAATTTATCCAGCTGGCACCCTCCTAAGTGCCCACCGATCATTTAGCACAATATTGCTACAAGCAAACATAATGCCTGAAAAATATAAATTGGCTTGGTAAATTGTTGCTAGCATCGCAGCTCATGGCAGCGACGTAAACAAGTACTTAGCCAAATTATGAGCCATCCTGTACTTAAGAGATATTTATGACTATCGTAAATATGTAGGACAATCAAAATGAGTAATTTATTTGGTTGTTACTGTTATCTGGGAGGTTACCAGTTTTTTTTTTTCATGTTAAATTTTTGTTAAACTCTCTCTCTTTACACAAGGGTTTTTACAGAGCTGTTACCTACCTCAGCTCATTTTAAAGCCTTTTTGTTGTTGTTATGAATTATACATGTGTGGAACAGGACGAAGTTGGAGCCAGCTGTGGATCAACAATTTCATTTGGTTAACTGACTTTATATAATCGATGTCGTTATGCTGCACGAACATGTTCCAGACTCGAGTCATTCTTAAAAATGAATGCTCTCAGACGATGTGATGTTCTTAATAAGGGTAAAGGTAGAGTGTAGTACTGTTTTTTGGCCTCGTTGTTTAGTATCTGTCTTCTCGCTGTTCACGAGCGGAGCCAAGTGTAGTACCTGGACAGTATTGGATTTGTACATAACAGAAGGTCACACATGTCTTTCAGATATTGAATGATCTGTTGAAATGACAGATCTGTCCAAGTAGATCTAAACGAGAGATAAGTCGTCTTGTTCAGTTCTATTTTCTGTCAAGAAGTTGCAGATGAGGCGGGGGCAGGCAGTCCAAGAAGGTGAAGCATATTCAAGGGGTGAGTGCACCTGTGCCTCGTAATGAGTCTTGCAGCCTCTACTGTCCAGCAGGTACGAGATATGTTTTACTGCTGTTAGTTTCTTTGCTGCTTTGCTTGCAAAATTTACTACTTGGTTCTTCATAGTGAGTTTGGAATCAAATTTACCCCAAAGATATCAGCCTCATCCCGAAATTCAAACACTCTTCCGTTCATTCTTACTACTGCTCCAGCACTACTATCATGGTGCTATAGGTCTTATCTGGTAAGTAATGTATCCGAGAGCAGCTGACATTTCACCCTACCTTGCTCTCTATCTCACACACACAGCCTTAGAGTTGTCAGGAAGTCGCGTAATCTGGAGAGAGAAGTAGTAAGGCAGAATTCATTCATAGTTTTAAGAAAGGGTATGATTAGGCTCTTGGAACAGGGAAAGAGTGGACCTAGTAGCGACTAGCAAAGAGGTGAGACCAGGAGCTGTGAATCGACTCTTGCAGAAACAAATAGGTGAATACAAATCGGTAAGTACGTTCACACACACACACACACCTAGAAAGGAATAAGCTTATATACGATAACCAGCACGGTTTCAGGGAGGGGAAATTCTGTGAAATAGATCTACTAGAGTTTTACGACAAGGTAACAAGAGTAAGACAGGTGGAGAAAGCGGTGAGTACATTGCATTTTTTTGGACTGTAAGTAGGCTTTCGACACAGTTCCGCACCAGAGCTCAGTGCAAAAGCTAGAGGAGCAGTCAAGAATAACAGGAAAGTCACTGCATGACAGGAAGGAAACAACGAGTAATGATACTTGACAAAGTGTCAGAGTGGGCGCAGGTGACGAACCGGGTCCCACAAGGGTCAATCAAAGGGCCGGAGCTGTTTCTTGTATATGTGAATAACATGACGGAAGGGAAAAATTCAGGGGTGTCCCTGTTTGCTAATGCGGAGAATTCAAGCGGACGAGTATCAGGTAGGACTACAAAAGGATCTGGACAGGCTGCAAGCCTGTTCCAAGAACTGGATCCAAGTGCAAAGTCATGTAGATTGGAGGTCAAAAAAGAGTACAGAAGGAGTTCATATTAGGGGGTCAAAGACTGCAAATGTCACTCAAAGAAAAGGATCTTGGGGTGAGTATCATACCGAGCACATCTTCTGAGGCGCACATCAACCAAATAACCGCTGCAGCATACGGTGCCCGTATGCTGCGTTTTGATACCTATGTAAAGAGTCATTCACGACACTGTACACCGGGTACTTCAGGCACATACTGGAGTATGGAGCACCAGTATGGAATCAACACCTGATCAAGCACGTCAAGAAATTAGAGAAAGTGCAAACGTTTGCAACAAGACTAGTCTTGTTGCAAACGAAAATGTATTATATATAATTTCTCCTATTTCAAAACACGTTCATTTTTGCCAAATAGAACAGAAGCCCTTGGATTTACAATTTAACAGAATGGATATGGGAATCGTATTTACCATCAGCACTAAACAAGGGAAATTTCTCGTGTGGACATGCCAGCTAACAAGAACATGTGCACATGTAAGCACGCAAGAGTATGTGCACACACAAGCACACAAGAGCACATCACACAGCACGAGAGGATGGCCTAAGAGGCAGATTATACTTTTTTGACGTCATATTTAGAGGTGTCAGTTCATAAACACAAACGTAGTTGATATTTTCAGCAGACGTGAGGTCTCAGGTTGTACAGTCTCTGGAGACATCATTTCTCTGCTCTCCTTCACCTTGTATAAGCGGATTCTGCTTCTATACAACTTTTTCCGCAGCACAATTAACCCAGAATTTAGAAAGAAATCTTGAGTTCGACGTTTCGCTTCATCTTATGCTTTTATCAGTTGTAAACAGTGGCACCCATGGCAGTGTGGGTTAAATGTGAATTGTTGCAACCATGCTCTTGTTGGTTAGTTTTCAGTTATTGCTGCCATGGTATTGCGGGTCAGTTGTTGCTTGTCGTAGCCCCGGTATTGTGAGTTAGTTGCCGATTGTTACAGCCACGGTATTGTGAGTTACTTGTTGATTATCGCAGCCCCGGTATTATGGGTCAGTTGTTTATCGCAGCCACGATACTGTGACTTTTATTTTTCTCTTCTACTATTTTATCAAGTTCGTTAATGATGACTGTTGAATCGTTGCTTGCCCCGTCTTGATAATGTAGGTTCCGGTGTGTTGTACAATCATTATTTACGATATTGTTCCTTACTGCAAACCTGCGTTGATTAACTCTCCTGTTTTGGTACCCTTTCCAGGAGGGTGACTCTATGCAGGTGAAGGGCTTCTGATCCATGTAATTGATGCTACCCTTCCCATCCTTTGATCAAAACTGAATTTCTCCCTTTCCCAAGGAGCTGTATAACAGTTATGGCTTCGAGCTTTTCCATCAATATGATGAGGATGATGATAATAATAATAATAATAATAATAATCTCTTGGTATCGACAAGTATCGATGTCGCAAACACAGTTTCAATACGATGAAGGAATCTTGTAAGCTTCTGTTGTAAGTTTTGGGATCTGCACAAAACAATTCTCTCCCGCAGTTAGTGTCTGTGTTAACCATATGAAAGCCAGATTGTATCGCATTTCACGAAGTGCTAAGCCAGCACTGGTTATTCATCTCTAGGTGTGAAAGACCCTTGTGTTGTCCCCCCTGAAAAGGACGCAATGTATATATTAAATTTTCGTGTAATTTTATATTGCCGATGTTTTCATTAATAGCTAAAATAAAAATATCTTGCTTGATATTATTTGACTTAGTTATTATTATAATCAAAAGGAAGCGCTAAACCTACCAGGGTCATACAGCGCTGCAGGGTAGGAACTGATGCAGGATCTAAGGATAAGTAAGGGTGGAGATGACAATAAAGTTAGGAGGGGCTGTGAGGAGTGTTTATCAAAGTTTGTGTAATAAATCAGTTGCTGTCAAAAATATTTGGCTTAATATATTAGCTTATTTATGTATGTAGTAAGGATGTAACAGCTACCCCTCTCATTGTGCTCGCTGTTGGAGAGTTCTGAAGGGCTGCCAGCTCTTGTTAACTACCTGCCCGCTCGTTAGGAAGTTTTGTGTGAGGCATTGTCTATGGAAGAGATGTGACAAGTCACGTGACACCTCTGATGTCTTTGCCTCACCCTCTCTCTATCACTGTTTCTCTTAGGAGAAACATCTCTTTCTTTCTGGCTGTTCATGGAGACAGCATGCTTTGTCTGCCGTCATTTCTTGTGATTTAGACTGTTTATTTTTTATGTAGAGAATGTCTCCGTGGGAAGCCGGGACATACTTCTCGTAACTCTGTGTAACTCCGTTCACAGAGCATTATTTAGACTTTGTGATATTTGACATTTTGCAGAGATTGTGTGCCATGGAAAGAGTATGTTAAAATTTACTCAGCATATGTCACACTGCCTCCCAACCAGCAACGTGGTTCACTTGTGTTAATCACTGGCAGACTTGCCTACCTGCTGGTTGAGTACGGTGCACTCTGGTTTCTGCTTTGCCATCTGTCACCGTAGTGTACGCTTATTTTTATTCTATCTGTTCATGTTGTACATAGTGTACATGTCTATAGTGGGTGAAGACAAATATACATTATAGTCTACGGCTGAGTTTGTTTGTTCCACTTCCTATTATGACCAGGTCTTGCTGGCCATTTATTACCTGTATTCATAACAGGTTGTGTGTCGTGGAGACACTGTACAACACTAGTCCCGGTAAACTATCGACCTACATTTGTTGTGACATCTACGCACTGCCGTAGTTGGGGATTTGGTAATGAACTCAGTTTCAGTATTAAGGAAGTTTTCCCTCAAGGGAGGTTCCTTGACCCTTGTGAGGAGTTTTTGATCTAGGGAATTGGATCTATGCTCCAGTTCCCTGAAATAAGCCTGAATATCTTACACATCCCCTCCCCCCACAGGCGCTGCATAATCTTACATAATTCTGAGGCAAATTCTGGTTCAACCTTCAGAAACTGCAGGAAAAATAGGCCCTAATTCCTCGGTGTGGCACTACATTTAAGACAGTCTAATGCATTCATATATGAGCCCAATTTTAGACTGTGTACTATTGCCTCAACTAAAAACGCATCTAATTTGAACAGCCCGTCACGGATATTGTATAATGACTGCCTATCATGCTTAATAATTGTCGATTCTACAATATTCTTTTCAAGCCAAGAAGAACAAGGGAAGATGACTCTTGCTTCCCGCCAATTTGTAGGGTTATTACAAGCTCTGATATGGTTGAAAATCGCGTTCGACTCCTGTGCTATACGTATCGAGTGCTGGGAAATTCTCACCTCCAATGGTTTTCCGTTTGTCCCAAATAGGAGAGACTGCAACTGTTGCAACCAACTCTGTAGACAACACCAACACGTTGTTGGGGTACATTCTTGAAATAAAGTAAGATCCTAGACTGCATCTTATGAAAGCTGACAAAGCAAATGTTATAGTTATTATGGACAAGGTAGATTATAGCGAAAAAATGAACACATTAGAAGACAGGGATACTTACTTACAAGGTTAATAGTAAGTGTAATAAACAACTTAGAACCTTACTGAGAGGTAATGAGGAATTAAACAGTTATCGGCGAGATCTGCAACACTCCCTTTTATGTACTGTTTGATTAAAACCCACAAGCCTGGTTTTCCAGCCAGACCTATTATTAGTTGTGAAGGATTGGCATCACATGCCTTGTCAAAATGGTTGGTAAAAATATTAACTCCTTTGCTTGGCAAACATTTCTGAAGCCCACTTAAAATCAATGTTGATCTCATCTTCGACAAATTGCAAAATATCAACATGTCTAATGATTTTACATTTGTTAGCTTTGATTTCAGTGCGTTATTCACGAGAGTCCCTGTTCCCGACTTGTTATCTTATTTGGAAGAAGAATTAGAGGAGTTCTCTTTGCCTTTTGATAAAAATACCATTATTGAATTGATTAAGCTGTGTGTAGTTGATTGAAAGTTTGAGTATGAGGGGAAATACTATGCTCAAAAACAGGGTATGGCGAAGGGTAATCCGTTGTCCCCCTTATTGAGCAATTTGTATATGGAATTTTTCGAGGCTAGACTATTGAAAGCTATCTTGCCATGTAGAGCTAAAAGGTTCAGATATGTGGATGATATCTTGTGTCTTTGGAGAAATGATATGGCCCTTGATACATTTTTACCAAGACTTAACGCTTTAGTCTTGTCAATTAAATTCACCGTGGAGAAAGAGGTGGAGTGTAAACTTCCATTCTTAGATGTGTTGATACACCGAGTTGATAGAAAGTTTAAGTTTACAGTATATAGGAAGACCACCAATGTGCTCTCATACATTCACTACTATTCCAACCATGAGACTAGAGTCAAAAGGAGTGTATTTCTTACTATGTTTCTGAGAGCCTGTAGTGTGTACAGTCCGGAGTTCCTAGATGAAGAAATTAGGAAAATATTTGACATTGGCACGAAACTGTGGTATCCTAACGTGTTTGTGGAATCTGCCTTGCTGGCAGGATAACTCCTCAGACCAAGAATGTGCTGGTCCTCCCATATAACGAGAATTTATCTATCCTGCCGAATGCTCTTAGAAGATTTAATATAAAATTAGTATTTAAAAATTCACGGACTGTTAGAAGCTTCCTGATAAAGAAAGCACCACAACAACGTGTTGATGGTGTCTACAAAGTTGGTTGCAACGGTTGCAGTCTCTCCTATTTGGGACAAACGGGAAAACCATTGGAGGAGAAAATTTTCCAGCACTGTTATTCGATACGTATAGCACAGGAGTCGAACGCGATTTTCAACCACATTAGAGCTAGTAATAACCCTGTAAATTGGCGGAAAGCAAGAGTCATCTTCCATTGTTACTCTTGGCTTGAAAAGAATATTGTAGAATCGACAATTATTAAGCATGATAGGCAGTCATTATACAATAACAGTGATGGGCTTTTCAAATTAGATGCGTTTTTAGTTGAGGCAATAGTACACAGTGTAAAATTGGGCTCTTATATGAATGCATTAGACTGTCTTAAATGTAGTGTCACACCAAGGAATTAGGGCCTATTTTTCCTGCAGTTCCTGAAGGTTGAACCAGAGTTTGCCTCAGAATTTTGTGGGTTGAATATCTATGGCCATCTTTCTTGTTATTACAGATGCCTCCCTCTTTAAATGAGTTTATTTTAATGAGCCCCGTTTCCTTTACAAAGCTTTTAGAAGTTTTCCCTCTAAATGTTACAGTTTTCTCGTCAATTTAAAGGGACTCATTGTCCCGTGGGAGACTACCCTATAATTATCAGTGACTTCTATATCACTGACATTATATTTATATTTATGTGTGTAAAGGTATTGATGTCATAGTGGAATATGACCGAATTTTTGTTATTGCTACGTTAATTTCGTTTAGGCTATTATATAATCAATGCTTGTGGGATTTTTCTAATGCTATAATATTCATCCATATACTATATATATATATATATATATATATATATATATATATATATATATATATATATATATATATATATATATATATATATATATATATATATATATATATATAAACAATACTACAACTAGCCAGGGATCGAACCTCCCGATATTTTAGCACGCGTCAAGAGAAGCCCGCCAAAATTCCGAGACTCCTTCGACCAATGTCACTCTTGATGCGGGCGCATATGTAGCTGGGGGAAGCTACAGGACTGACTTTATTTTCCCGTCTAATGTTGCAAACATCATTCTCAGGAGCACCTCTGTGGAAAAGTACCAGACACCAAAATAAGAAAAAAAAATGGCCACTTTACATATGCCAAGCACTGAGCTGCTTGCAGCCAAAAAAAAAAATACATAACTAAAACAATAGCAACTAAAACAACAACTAAAAACAAGTAAAACAATAACAACAATAAAATTTACACATTTCCCTTTCCAATAGAAAGTTGCCTGACCACAATAAAAGTGTAACTTCAAGGTGAAGTTACATAAATGTATAAATCAAATAGTTGATAGATAAATAAAAAGACGTAAATCTTAAAATAACAGATAAATAGTGATATAGGGTTTCATAGATAAAAAGAAAAGAAAATGTAAATACAGCAATAAAGGGTTAGTCAACTTGATTATTCCTGGGTCATGTCTTTCCGAGACGCTGTGCGAGAGAGTGCTATTCCCAGGGCTCGTATAGTGTCGAGAGTCTTGCTCTGTAGACGTGGGTCCTCGACCATCCAGCTAGGGATACAGTTAAGCTGCTTTGCTATACTGGAAATCACCACGACGAATTATACGTGGAAAATCTGCTTTTAGCAATTACCGAAGGGATGATTGTCTTACTGACTTGATATTCTCTCTCTCTCTCTCTCTCTCTCTCTCTCTCTCTCTCTCTCTCTCTCTCTCTCTCTCTCCTTCTCTTTCATCCTCTCTCATTTCAGCTTTTTAGCTTCCCTCACTCTTTCATCATCACTTCTCTCTCTCTCCTTCTCTTTCATCCTCTCTCATTTCAGCTTTTTAGCTTCCCTCACTCTTTCATCATCACTTCTCTCTCTCTCCTTTCCTCCTTTTTCAATCCCATATTTTTCCCTCTCTTCTAAATCACCCTACTTTCCCCTGCTCTCTCCTCCCTTTTGACCTTGTATATGTATATACTGAACATGTATACAATAAAGTATGTTTTTAGACCAAAACTAGCAAGTGTCTTCAAATGCATATTGCTCTACAAAAATTATTATCAACATTTCGAGTAAAAAATTAATCTTCTTCAACACGATTTTCTTTGTATTGCACGTACGAACGTGCAATACAAAGCAAGCACCCAAAATATTATTTGACAAAATAGCAAGGCGAAGAAAAATCTTAAAAATTAAGCAGACATGCATGTTAATAGATCATGTTTTGCATTTGTCCAGCAGACACAAAACTAGTTACAGATAATACAGACGACAACAATGGACCTATCGGAAGACAAGACACAACAGGGAAGGTAAACTAGTGTATTTCAGAGTGTGCAACTTATTTGTGGAATTATAGGCGTTAAATGAAGATTTAAGTTGTTGTTTTTATATAAACTCGGTGGAAACCTGAATCCGCTGTATTCTGCGAACCGGCAATAATTTTGAAATTCGTCTGAAGCTATTTCATTATTGTTGATTTAAAAATGGATGCTGACTACTGAATGAATAGTTTTGCCTATTTTAAAAATTCTAAAAGTGCTTTCAGTTTGTCTTGTATAATAAAAAATAAGTGAATTAATTCACAGCATTTGGACAATACAGGAGCTTACGACGACGTTTCGGTCCGACTTGGACCATTTATAAAGTCACACTAACAAAAAGGAAAAAAGGAGGGAGTATATATAGGCCAGCAGACAGGGACGGGAATAAGAGAGGAAGTGGTGGAGGTAGTAGTAGTAGTGGAGTCTGTCATATATTAAGTAAGAAGAGCTAGGGGGCCCAGAGAGGGTAGGAGAAGAACACAGAGGTGGGAAAAATAATTAAGAACAAATACAGAAGAAAGAAAACCCAAAGGAGAAAGAGGAAAAAGGAAGAGGGAGATTCTTACAAGGAAAGTTGTGTATAAGGGAGGATTCAACCAGACGGCGACTGT